>CM060266.1:2148816-2178375 GCA_030684275.1 Acipenser oxyrinchus oxyrinchus
AACAGCAGGCACACAGAGGACCCTTTGTCACCTGCACGATGCTTCTGCACTTTCAACTTTTAATATACGTGCTACCAGACCCTTCAACAGCCTACACACAAGATCTTTTCTGTCCTCTGAAGCAGGCAGGCAGGCAAGCAGGCAGGGAGGGAGGGAGGGAGGAAGCAGCTTATGAAGGGAATGGTCTCAGCTCCCTCTGTTCCCTGGCCAGCTCTTTCCGAACGCCCTGGCCAGCCTGCCACACAATCCCCCCGTTCACAGCTTATAAAGAGGGCTCTGATCTGGGAGTGTGGCAGTGCTAAGACACCCACCCCAGCTCCACTCTCAGGTTCAGAACATTCCTCACATAATTCCCTCGTCTGCAAAAACTGTGGTGGAACATCCAAAAAACACTGGGACTGGAAAGTACCTTTAAGGCATAAGTTTGTGTATATATATATATATATATATATATATATATATATATATATATATATATATATATATATATATATATATATATACTGTATATATATATATATACATTTGCTATGACTTTTTTCAAAACCACACGTAGTAAATCCAAACATTGCAGTTTTACTGAAGTTTCCAATGTACTGTGTTCGTTACAGTTCATTAGGCCGAGACTCCTAATTTACTAACTTTTTAAAAATATTTTCAAAAGCAAGCTAAAGCCTACTGATGAATTGCTACTATCCCCTTATTCTCAGCAAACTAACCTGTTGTAGCAACCTATAGAATTCAGTACCACAATGCCACCTATTGACCACGCCACGCTAAATGAATCTCCTCGTTAGTATAGTGGTCAGTATCCCCGCCTGTCACGCGGGAGACCGGGGTTCAATTCCCTGATGGGGAGATTTTTATCAGGGCAGCAGTGTGGAGTAGTGGTTAGGGGCTCTGGACTCTTGACCGGAGGGTCGTGGGTTCAATCCCAGGTGGGGGGACACTGCTGCTGTACCCTTGAGCAAGGTACTTTACCTAGATTGCTCCAGTAAAAACCCAACTGTATAAATGGGTAATTGTATGTAAAAAAATAATGTAATTGTATGTAAATAATGTGATATCTTGTAACAATTGTAAGTCGCCCTGGATAAGGGCGTCTGTTAAGAAATAAATAATAATAATGATAATAATAATCACGCCAAGTGTATGACCCAACCCTCACCTTTCTATAAACTTCAAAATCAAAGTGTCTAAAGAAGCTTACTCTCTACAGAGATTATATCGAGAAGGTGATGGTTGAACCATGACCCATTCCACATCATTTGTATTTTGAAATGAAATGCAGAATTAAGTATCAGTCAGTACTGGTAACGAGTTCATGATAAAACCAAAAGGCTTCTGTAAGGCTAAAAAGTTTATCCATGGCCATGGAGCATGTGAGCCACCAATGTCTTTGATATTCTACTTTCTCAATAACACTTTGTGTTAATCCAATGGGTGATCTGGGGATGTCAGATATGTAATTGCTGAATCCCATGGCAGTTTAAATTTAACGATTTTTCACCAGTGCGGGCACAGAGTATTCGTTCAAGGTTAACAGTGTTTTTTTTTTTTTGTTGTTGTTGTAAATTCTGACTAATGACAGCAGTCTTGTTCTCAAAGTAGGCTGAACAAAAAGCCCTTCAGGGATCCCAGTTTCTTATCCCCGGTATATATTGTGAGAAGTGTTGAATTTAAATCAAGGGAAGTAATGTTAAAACTTTACAATGCATTAGTAAGATCTCACCTAGAATATTGTGTTCAGTTCTGGTCACCTCGTTACAAAAAGAATATTGCTGCTCTAGAAAGAGTGCAAAGAAGAGCAACCAAAATTATCTCGGGTTTAAAAGGCATGTCATATGCAGACAGGCTAAAAGAATTGAATCTATTCAGTCTTGAACAAAGAAGACTACACGGTGATCTGATTCAAACATTCAAAATCCTAAAAGGTATAGACAATGTCAACCCAGGGGACTTTTTTGACCTGAGAAAAGAAACAAGGACCAGGGGTCACAACTGGAGATTAGATAAAGGGGCATTCAGAACAGAAAATAGGAGGCACTTTTTTACACAGAGAATTGTGAGGGTCTGGAACCAACTCCCCAGTAATGTTGTTGAAGCTGACACTCTGGGATCCTTCAAGAAGCTGCTTGATGAGATTCTGGGATCAATAAGCTACTAACAACCAAACTAGCAAGATGGGCTGAATGGCCTCCTCTCGTTCGTAAACTTTCTTATGTTCTCATGTTCTTATGCAATTTGTGTTCCACCTTATAACGAGAATACTAGTGTTAGTGTAATGGCATTATGGGGCAAATGGGAGCCATGACCGTACAATTATATAATTTATAACCGGTTCAGCAGTATAAAGGGCCGCCTTATAAAGGGGGAGCACTGTACTATACAATAAAGTAAAGAAACAGACCAGTATAATTAACCACAAGGCTGCAACAAACACCCTACAGTACTGAGTTTAGCAGCTGTAGCAGGGTGCTTAATCTTAATTAGTTATCGTGGATATGATAATCATCTTGATTTATGCTCTCATGTTTTAACGGCAGTGCAAAACAATCATGCACGCACTGATTGTCTCATTTATTAGCTGTCGGTTTAATGTCCTGTGATTTTACATTGTTTGAATGGATTTGCTGGATTTGCATCCCATTGATGAAATCTGCAAGGTGCTAGTATTACGCATTCTGTCCTGTCCCCTGTTGACGAGATGAGATGACATGAGGTTAAAAGCTCTATAACCACGAACGCCGATGAGCCTGGTTCTTTTGCATTGCGCCCAGCCTCTGCCCTGTTACACTTTCAGGGAATGCTAAAAAAAAAAAAAATACAAAGACAACGAAGGAAGCCAAAAGTGTTGCATTCCGCTTGTCGATTGCCAAATGGCTTTTACACAGCATATTCTTAGCTCTTGGGTTTTGCCATGACCTTTGTCACAGCTGTATGTGTTACACCTTATTTAAATGATGTAACAATTTAAAAGAATGTCCGCAGGTTCATATGACTTTGGGTGGATCGTAAAAGTACAAAAAAAAACAAAAAACATCTGCATAGTTTAAAAATGCTACAGAAAAATAAAAGTTTTTCCCCTGGATCGATATAGTTTTTGTGACCATAAAGTGAAATGTTACTAAAGAGAATCTAAATATTAATATTAAACTAGCAATAATAGTCAAATAAAATAAATAGGTAAGTAAGGTATTTTAATCAAAACACAATTGTACCTTTAAAGAAACTGATTGAAATAAGCACCGTGAAAATTATGGTAAATTTTATATTTCTTTGTGAAGTATTCTATATTACTGTTAGTGTGCTGAACGACATAATGCAGGAGGGTCCTTAGTGAAACATAAGGGCAAATTGGTTGAACATTATTCCCTGCTGCATATTAAATTGTGCTGCTTTGAATTCGAAAATAATTTAACAATAAAAGCTAAATAATCTAATCAGAGACAAATAAAAAAAAAGAAGAAACTGTGACAATAGCGCAGTATTGTGTCTAGCTTGCGAAAACTCCTGTGGTTTGCAATTAGATTTCACAGAACAGGAAGCTCGGTCTGTAGCATTTTGCAAATGAGGAGGATATCGTCCAAAACGAGGGACTTACCAGAATTAATTCCATCGTATGAAGTACAGGAACTGTTTTGCATTTTTCTCCTTATTATATTTTACAGAAGTGCATTGCTGATAAAAAAAAAAAAGGTTAAACTTCAATCATGTAATTAAGTTAAAACTATTGCCTGTTTATACGATGGCAGAAATGCATGAAATTGTTTTTTTAAAAAAAATCAAATTATACCGTGTTTGTATCACGTAATTACATTTTCTTTTGCTTCATGTGTTAGGAAAATAAATGTTTTTTTTTTTCTTTTACTCCACCATAATCTTTTTAATTAGGATACTGCCTACAATCTTTGTTTTCAAGCAAAACATTCCATAATGTTGTTTTGTATCGTTACAATGTACTTAATGTATAAATCTTTTTGCACAATATAACCCTTTCCCTGTCCCTAACCATTTTCTGATATGATTGTTTACTTACATATATTGTGTCAAAGATTTAAACATTTAGGGGTAGATATAAGAATATGAGCAAAGTGATTTGCGGGTGCAAAAACGAGCAAAAAACGGGTGCAAAAAAACCCCATAATGCTGCCGTAAATCGTGTTTAGCAGCTGTAAAATCTGAAATGCAGCGCATGTAAAGAATGGTGTTCGCCTGGCATTCTGCACCCTCTATCAATTTTGCACTTTGTCATCATTAATCCATTCAAATTATACTGAAATGCATTCAAATGAAGAAAAGAGCATGGAATTGGGCAGGATCTGGATACTAAGCGGGTGAAAACATTATAATGTGATGTAAGGATTTTGTCTCTAGCAGCTTCCAGTTGTCCTAGATGAGTTTTGTTTTTAATACCTTTTCTTGGAGGTTGCTCCCCTGGAGAGGGGAATGTTGTTCGTGTGTCATATATTGCTGGAATTGGTGGCAACCTTTTGGTCATGCTGCGCTTGTCTTCCAATGCTAAGGCCAAACATCGCAGCACCTGGTCATGACGCCAGGTAAACTGTCCTTGGCTAAGACCCACCTTACATGCTGTCAAAATGTGTCTTAATGTAGCTGGCGATGAACACAAAGGACACCACAGATCCTCTCCTACCCATAGATTAAGGTTCTGTGGTGATGGAAGAACATCATCTGTTGACCTGATGAGGAAACTGATCCTGCTCTGCTCAACTGTCCATAGATCTCGCCAGCCGATCTTGCGTTGTCCCACACTCTCCCATCTCGTCCATTCTCCCTGCTTGGCCTGGGAAACTGCCTTTACGCACCTCATCCTCTCCTCCTGCTTTTGCCCCTCGTTGACTACCAGCTTCCTCCGTTGTGCCGGGGCTGCTTTGTGCCATGTAGGAGGAGCTGAACTGAGACCAAGGCCTCCTCTTCCATGCTGTACTTGCCCCATGATATCACTGATACAAAGGGCAGCCTTTGCATCTTCCACAGCTTCCTTTGCTATCCACTTTCTTCCAGTTTTCAACACAGGTGCTGTCTCCCTCACACATTTGTCGTGTGACTCTACCAATGTCATTTCCATTCGAACCTTGGCGCACTTAAACTCCTCGGTTAGAGCTGGGACTGGCAGCTGCAGTATCCCTTTACCATACAGTCCCACTCTGCTGAGGCAGCGTGGAACACCATTTGTTGACGTATGAACTGATTAACGCTTCCAGCTTCTCTACTGTTGTCAAGGAAACCTCATACACAGTGAGTGGCCACAGAAGTCTTGGCAGTTTACCAAACTGAAAGCACCAGGGTTTAAGTTTGCCCGGTAAAGCGCTGCTGTCTATGCTCTTGCACTGCACTGCTTGCTGTCTCACTTCTCCCACACGAACTGTGTCCTTTAGGTCCCCATCATACCATCTCCCAAGACTTTTCACAGGCTGCTCAGATACTGCTGGTATTGCTGTTGAACCTCTTACCCACTACTTTAACTTTAATTATAGAGATGCTCCTTGACTTAGTGGGCTTGAATTGCATTCGTGCCCATTCAATGTTATTGATTAGTTTGCCCAATACAGTCAAGGGAGCGCAGGTTCGCGTCCTGGTTGTGCAAAGTCTCAAGTCTTCGCTGAGGATTCCAGAGGGAGCATCGCATTGGCTCTGGCGCTCCCGTGGGTTAGGGAGGCAAAACCGACAGGGACTTTTGCCCTACTGCCAGCCACCCAGTGATCTCAGACAGACACCCACTCGGCTGCTCTTTGTCCTCCAGTGGCTAGTAGCTCATTGACATCCGCTTTCGAGTAGCTGGGTGTGGAAGAGGAAGCCGGCTTGGTCGTGGGATCGAAGGACACCCACTGAACCTTCAGTTCTCCTGCGGTGTGGGAGAATTGCGGCGATGAGGGGAAAAAATTATTGGGCATTCTAAATTGGGCCGAAAATCAGGGGTAAATTAACAAAAAAACTAAAAAGAAAAAAAACAAACCTATAAACTACAATGAAATGTACTGACGAAGCAAGCCAAACTGTTATTCTACTTGACTTCTAGCCTGCGAGCTGATGATTGAGTGTTTCAAGTCATGGATAAACAGATTACAATACAAACCCACTCACCACTGATCTCCCATTTTGAGAACAAACCGCCTCAGTGTTTGAATTGTGTGTAGATTTTTAATTTTTTTCTTCGAGGAATGCTATTTTGAGATCGCCAAACGGATTTAATGCACGGAACACCACCTAACACTCTCCCACACCAATACAGTACATTGAAAAAAAACATTTGCTTTAAAGCAGAAAAATGTAAAAGATAAATGTTACTTGAAATGAGTTATCCAGAAAATGAACAGCAGCCAGACAGATTGTAATTGCATTTTGCACAATTTGATGATAGCTACATTTTTCTTCCTCCCTCCCTTTCTCTTTCTCTCTCTCTGCCTCTTGTTCCCGAAGTCAAAGGAAAGCTGTGGCTCAGTAAATATTAATGCGCAGTTACAGCCTTGCCATTATGTATTTATAGGGATTACCCAGCTGAAAGGGAGAAGCTCATCCTCAAGCAAAGTGCAGTAGCAAGCTGTGCCTGGAAACGAGTTTGGATTCAAATTCCATGTTGCAAAAACACACAGCGAACAGTCTGGAGAGCAAGCCCCAAGTAATTACGCAGAGAACGGTTATCACACCAGTGATTTCACATAGGGTTTCCATTGAATTAATCGAGCTGTTAAAATATACATTGTGTCGATAAACACCTTAGTGCTTTATAAAACCATTACTTTTTTCAGCACGTACTGAACCCATTATTCATATTGATGGCTTTTAAAGTACTGAAACACTTTATGATGGGGAAAGAGAGAGACTGATTGTGTGCATTAATTCAAAGAGCTGGCTCTTTCTTTTTTATCATTACAGTACTAGTATGTTATTTTGATTACAGAAGATAACATTTACATTTATGGCTGCAATACAGTATCAGCAAGGAAACCCAGCAGAGCAGCTTGGTATTCATTTTCAAAGCAAGACTCATTGGCACTCGATCATGACCTAACTGTGTTACTGTGAGATTACATCATGCGTCATTATGAAGGTGGTCACAATCCATCATGTTTCAAACATTTGTTCTGGTGCATGGGTCACGGTTGTCAGATTATGCTTGCAGGCGAAAGTTAAAAAGTGCGTACCCCTGCGGTGATAATCTCTGGTGCAGTTGTGAGACAGATTGTTCATTAAATTATATTGCATGTCTATTTGAAGAGGGGGGGTGGGGGGTGCGGAGGTGCATATTTATTAAATGGATACCTGCGATTACATTTTAGTCACATTTTCACAATCCATGTGTGGTCTGAAATGGTTAAACAGACCCATGGAATGAGATATAATGTGGTGCCAGATAACGTCCTTTCTTTCAACTTACATACTTTACTGTAAAGGGCACTTAAAGGCTGGGTTAGTTTAATGACTGCTAAGTTGATGAGTGCAAAGTTCATTAGGAATGGGGGTGGGGGGGTCCGAAATACATCTTTTAACCGCTTAACCTCCATTTGTGTTTGTTCAGAAGCAAGAAACAACTATATATATATATATATATATATATATATATATATATATATACAGTGCCTTGCGAAAGTATTCGGCCCCCTTGAACTTTGCGACCTTTTGCCACATTTCAGGCTTCAAACATAAAGATATGAAACTGTAATTTTTGTGAAGAATCAACAACAAGTGGGACACAATCATGAAGTGGAACGAAATTTATTGGATATTTCAAACTTTTTAACAAATAAAAACTGAAAAATTGGAAGTGCAAAATTATTCAGCCCCTTTACTTTCAGTGCAGCAAACTCTCTCCAGAAGTTCAGTGAGGATCTCTGAATGATCCAATGTTGACCTAAATGACTAATGATGATAAATAGAATCCACCTGTGTGTAATCAAGTCTCCAGTATAAATGCACCTGCACTGTGATAGTCTCAGAGGTCCGTTTAAAGTGCAGAGAGCATCATGAAGAACAAGGAACACACCAGGCAGGTCCGAGATACTGTTGTGGAGAAGTTTAAAGCCGGATTTGGATACAAAAGATTTCCCAAGCTTTAAACATCCCAAGGAGCACTGTGCAAGCGATAATATTGAAATGGAAGGAGTATCAGACCACTGCAAATCTACCAAGACCTGGCCGTCCCTCTAAACTTTCAGCTCATACAAGGAGAAGACTGATCAGAGATGCAGCCAAGAGGCCCATGATCACTCTGGATGAACTGCAGAGATCTACAGCTGAGGTGGGAGACTCTGTCCATAGGGACAACAATCAGTCGTATACTGCACAAATCTGGCCTTTATGGAAGAGTGGCAAGAAGAAAGCCATTTCTTAAAGATATCCATAAAAGTGTCGTTTACAGTTTGCCACAAGCCACCTGGGAGACACACCAAACATGTGGAAGAAGGTGCTCTGGTCAGATGAAACCAAAATCGAACTTTTGGCAACAATGCAAAACGTTATGTTTGGCGTAAAAGCAACACAGCTCATCACCCTGAACACACCATCCCCACTGTCAAACATGGTGGTGGCAGCATCATGGTTTGGGCCTGCTTTTCTTCAGCAGGGACAGGGAAGATGGTTAAAATTGATGGGAAGATGGATGGAGCCAAATACAGGACCATTCTGGAAGAAAACCTGATGGAGTCTGCAAAAGACCTGAGACTGGGACGGAGATTTGTCTTCCAACAAGACAATGATCCAAAACATAAAGCAAAATCTACAATGGAATGGTTCACAAATAAACATATCCAGGTGTTAGAATGGCCAAGTCAAAGTCCAGACCTGAATCCAATCGAGAATCTGTGGAAAGAACTGAAAACTGCTGTTCACAAATGCTCTCCATCCAACCTCACTGAGCTTGAGCTGTTTTGCAAGGAGGAATGGGCAAAAATTTCAGTCTCTCGATGTGCAAAACTGATAGAGACATACCCCAAGCGACTTACAGCTGTAATCGCAGCAAAAGTGGCGCTACAAAGTATTAACTTAAGGGGCTGAATAATTTTGCACGCCCAATTTTTCAGTTTTTATTTGTTAAAAAGTTTGAAATATCCAATAAATTTCGTTCCACTTCATGATTGTGTCCCACTTGTTGTTGATTCTTCACAAAAATTACAGTTTCATATCTTTATGTTTGAAGCCTGAAATGTGGCAAAAGGTCGCAAAGTTCAAGGGGCCGAATACTTTCGCAAGGCACTGTATATATATATATATATATATATATACATACACACCTTCTGCATCTACCTTTGGATTAACGCCTCAGTGATTTTTACTAGAGTCACAGTGATTTTTAAAGGGTTTGTATCCAGTACAAGCTGAAATTATTCCATGATCCCATCTGCACAGGGACATGGTGCGGGTATTGAAATAGGCAGTTCCCAAACAGCACCTCAGTAGAAGTCTGCTCCAAAAATCTGCCCCAACACATAACACAGAACACCCCCTCAGTCCCTAGTCTTCTCCATCATTTGGTTTCATGACAAGCGTTGATGGAGGACAACAGCAATGTGCCTCTGTGTTGAGACACACTAGACACTGTAATTTGATCCAGCGCAGCATTTCTGAGCTTTCAACTACTCGCTGTCAGAATCAGATCACACCAAATCTGACAGTAGTCAGCTTCTGTGAGCACGTCTGTCTGCTAAAAAGGGCTATAATTTCAGAGCGATTTAGACTTTATTGCTTTCCACTGCTGTGTGTTTTATAGAGTTGGTGGTGGGGAAGACCTTTTGCACTACGATGTTACTTAGAAACTCAACCTTCTGCCGTTTATTTGAGCTCATCTTTGCTACGTCTGTTTGATTGTCATTATACAGAGAATGGCTATCTTTAATACACCTGGTTTTAATGGAACTCCAGCCCTGGAGTGCAGTTTCATTCTAAGTGTGAGATATAAAACAAGACTGAGCATGGATGGGGTAACGTCTCCAGATTGATTAATTTATTACTAATCTGGAGACGGTCACATGTATAAAAACCCGCAGCTTTGGTTGAATGGGGTTTGTGTGTTCAGAGAAAGTGAGTTGTGAGATAAAAATAATCAAATAGAAAACAATTGCTACCCGTGCTGGTTTTACACCAGCGCGATACTTGTTTTGTTCCGTGCCTGTTTTTGTTTGTCTATTTTGGCCACCATGCCGTTTACTTTTGAAAAGTGTTTTGTTTTCTGTTTCAACCTTTTATTTTATTATTAAACGTGCGCAGCAGCGCTTCAAACCCTGTAGTACTGTCTGTGTCCATTCTCTTCCACCTGTGTGTCTCTGAGTATTTGTAAGTAAGTGAGTATTCATGCATGTGGTTCAGTGGTGTAGTCCTGAATCTGAAGGTACCGGAACACCACAAAAATATAGATTTTTTTTTATTATACAAATTCACATTTTATTTGTATGCTGAACTTCTAGTAACACATATAATAAGTAAGGCGCTTACCTAATTTCTACACGCAGTTGTACTCGGCGCACTGTTGCTGTCATCCTCGTCAGCATTTTTAGCCTTCTTAAAGAAGCAGTTTGCAATAGAAGAAGCTCCTCATGCTCTTTTCATTTTATCAAGAGGACTGCTGACTGAATCGGACAGTTGTGCGGGACGGAAGATGCGAGTCATGTGACTTGGCTTGCCTGTTATGCGAGTTCACCACTGCTGCCTATAGAAAATAGGACCAGAACGCCATTCTGAAGCGTTGCGACTCGACCACCCTGCTGTGCACAAGATGGTCAGCACTAAAGAACCGAGCCAGGAGCTGCGTATAAGTGTGGTCAAGCTGAGGAAAGAGGGAAATCCTGTGCGCAGTAAAACTGAGGTACTTCAGTTTGCCAAAACCTACAGTGGCATGTGTGGCCCGTAAGTGGAATAGTACTGGGACTGGCCAAGCAAACAAGGTTCTGGCTGGGAAAGAAAATGCCCTGATTATCGTCTGTTTACCAGAAGTGGTGACCAACCACGGTTTGACCGCTACACCACCGCTCCCCCAAACCGGTCATACATTTTTCTTTTTGTGCCTTTTCTGTGACTACTAAAGCAATGATGTAGATTTTCCAGCCATTGCTGAATTCATTAGTAAACTATAGAATATCACTGTACAGTAGTGATATAAAACAGTACAGGATATAGGATTTCATTCTGTCCAAAACACTGTAGTAGGCAAAAAAAAAAAAGGACAACGTCTGCCGTCAACCAGATGTTACCCTCTCCTGTTTTTATAACTAGCTACCATCCTGGGGGTAAGTGAACATGTCCTTGCTACCATTTCATTCAGCAATCCACAAAATGTCTTTCAGCATCTTAACCCCTTGCAATTTTTATAGCGTTAAAATAGTGTTAGGTGACCGCAACGGAATTAAAACGACCTTTAGATTAACAACCGATCAGTAAAACTGTCCTTGTCGGTGATCGAAAGAGGATAAACAACCTTTGAAATGTATGTGACAGAACCCAGCAAACTGCACCATCAAATACAGACCTAAAGTGCAATCACACAGAGAAGTCTCTATGTTAGTGTATGTACTCCATTATAAGTGTATGCCAGATATATATGGACCAACACAAACAACCCCTCCTCTGTCTTTGTGTACAGACTCCCAGTTCATGTGGTTTGGGCTGTGGTTTGCTGTTACAGACGTCAACGAGGTTTACAGGAAAGCAGGAAAACAGTATTTTTTTTAGTGTTTTTTTTTTTTTTTTAACGCCCCCATCAATGTGAAAAAATGATTCCGGAACCCAAACTGGTATAACACAGCTTGTCTCTATTTCCAAAACCCACAGCAGAAATAGTAAACAGGGGAGGTTTTTGTTGATGCAGGTGCACTCTTTATAGTTTACTAATACGGAATTTGTGGAAATAAACTTGGTATGTTTGCCATCTCGGTGACAGCTTAAGTATACTTGTGATCTTTTTTTTATATGTATGTCTTTCTAAAAGGAACATTCTGTCAAGCACTGAGAGTACTAGGAGCACCGTTGTATCTACGGAAAAACACGAGCTACACATTTAAGACTTCAGTGACTTATAAGCAGCCATTTTTTGATAGAGGGTAAGGTTTTACATGAACATCGTCATCCTCTACAATACCTAATGAACATATCTGAAGGGGTAATTATTTTTTCCCCCTAGCTACAGCAATTCCCCCCACACAGCTTAGGAGAACTGAAGGTTCAGTGGTCGTCCTCTGATCCCACTACCGAGCCAGCTTCCTCTTCTACACCCAGAAACTCTAGAGCTCCCTTGCCCTCTGGCCGGTAGGGTCCCCTGTAGTGTGATGGGGAGAAACAGTCCCTTCCGGTTTTGCCTCCCTAACCGGAGAGAGTGCCAATGCTCCCTCTGGAACTCCTAGCGAAAACCGGCGACTTCACACAGCCAGGATGCGAACCAGTCCTCCTCTGACTCCTCACCAATGGTTTTAAGATCGAATTTGACAGTCATTTATCTAAGAAAGGAGAAACGCTGGTCTTCGGTTATGCAGCACATGGCTTGAGGAATGAATTCTCCCATTTGTCACGATTCCTCAGTCACCTCAGGCAATACCTAATAGGTCCACAAGCCATCTCCAAGGGTTGATGCGCTGGATGAATACTGTAAAAGGAGGGATGTACAGGGCGAGACTGAATCTTAAGATCTTTTGTGCTCTAGCGGCTTATATAGTTGCCCAGAACCTTCGTTTGAATTAACCTGTCGATTCTCATTGCTGAGCTTTCTATTGATCTTTGTAAAAGTCCTATTTAGTACCATTTGACAATTCTGTGTGTGTGTGTGTGTGTGTGTGTGTGTGTGTGTGTGTGTGTGTGTGTGTGTGTGTGTGTTTTGAGTTGCGTTTGAGCTTTTGTTGGGGGTTGTTGGGGGTTACCAGACCCCCACTATATATTTGGTCAAACATCCCAGGAAAAGATTCAGCTGCCAAAGATTCAGCTGCTGGATCAGCAGTGTGGAGTAGTGGTTAGGGCTCTGGACTCTTGACCGGAGGGTCGTGGGTTCAATCCCAGGTGGGGACACTGCTGCTGTACCCTTGAGCGAGGTAATTTACCTAGATTGCTCCAGTAAAAACCCAACTGTATAATGGGTAATTGTATGTAAGAAAATGATGTGGTATATGTATAATGTGATATCTTGTAACAATTGTAAGTCGCCCTGGATAAGGGTGTCTGCTAAGGAATATAATAATAATAAATTAGGTTTAAAAGCATACAATACATTATCCCTGTTATATAAACAGAATACTTCATAAACGGTCAAATCATCTATATAGAAAGTTACACCTTTGTATAAATGTGCGGATCTTGCAAAACCAATTGGAAACATCTGTAATATCAAGAAGCCTTCTGACACACACACACCGCTATGTGCTATACCTTTAAATAATCTTATTCTCTGATTACTTTAATGGGCTGTTCACATCTTGACAAGATCGTTAAAAAAACGTCCCTGCTTCCTCAATGCAGGGTAATTAGAATCTTAAGCATCTTTAATTTTCCAGCTGGTGGTTAAGCAAGTTTCTGAGCCCTCCTATTTGTTATTTGTATTCCCCTTTCGTCTGGCTAAATAAAACCTGAAAGGCACTAGATTATAATAAACTCAGCTCTTTTGAAACAATTTATGATATACTGTGCTGTATTAAATCCCCTTAAACCTGTTTTATTTTAAAAGGCATGTCATATTATAAGAGCCAGGTTGCATGGAAATTAATTTTTTTTCTCTTAAATAGCCTTACACCTTTTTTTTCAATAAGTATAGCAGCTTCTCAGTTTAGGGTTCTCTTTATTATTATTATTATTATTGATTTCTTAGCAGACGCCCTTATCCAGGGCGACTTACAATTGTTACAAGATATCACATTATTTTTACACACACTTACATTATTTTTTACACATTATTTTTACATACAATTACCCATTTATGCAGTTGGGTTTTTACTGGAGCAATCTAGGTAAAGTACCTTGCTCAAGGGTACAGCAGCAGTGTCTCCCACCTGGGATTGAACCCACGACCCTCCGGTCAAGAGTCCAGAGCCCTAACCACTACTGCCCTACCTCCCTAGGAAAGGTCTTTACTGTACCTTACCTCCTTAGGAAAGATATCCAGCCAGGGCACGGAACGATTTATCCTAGTTATTTTGGTAGGACCCTCGCCCTTGGTTCAAATGGTTCAGATTCTGGATCTCTATGCTCTTTGGGAAAGGCGACAAACATTTTACACAGCGGACCGTATCCATCAAAGAGAACCTTGTGTTTTGCAGGAGGCACCGCTGAACTGAACGAAATGTTTTATTCATACTTTTGTTTAAATTGGCTGCCCTTGGCATGACTGATTAATTCTGGCAATAATCTGCAATATAGAGCTGCAACTCCTTTCTTCAAATCGCCATGTTCAACACAGCAGACCCAACAGGCTTATAATGATGGCTGCCCATGGTGGCCCTACTTCCTCTAGACAGAGTTTTGGCATGTGTTTCTAATTTTTTGCCCGCCTCCTGTACCATAAGTGCTATGTTTGCTCATGGGTTTCAATGGGTTTCTAATCACAGTTTCTGCATTTGTAATGGTGTGGTACATTACAACAGACGCAGTTAGGGGTAGTTTAGATTTAGCTACGATCTGCATTTCTGAGGGTTTTTAATTGAAGGGCCATTTAAGGGAAACAAGTAGAATTAAAATGACAAAAGCAATGTAATCCTTTAGTTTGCTTTTCATAAAACAAAATGTCTGTATTTTTTTTATAAGGCACATACAAATACTGTAATTATGTTGCCAACAACAATACTGGACCATAATGTTTTAAGAGGCCACTTTCACGTCCGTTCCTATAAGGCTAAATATATGCTATAACACTATGAGAGCCAGACTGCCACATGTATATGTATGGTGAGCCACATGCATTTTGAATCTACTCATCATATACTGGAGCTACGGAGGAATGAAATGTCTAGCTTAAGTCTTTCAAATATAAAAGGAACATGACATAAAATTACTGCCAAATTAAATGCAGGAGGAAAAAAAAAACACATTTACATTCACTAAACAAGCATGCAAATGAATTTTAAAAGCTGAGTTTGTATGTGAGCATGCTGGGTTGATGCAAGCTAAACTTGCAGTAAAGATCGCCAAAAGCTACTGTGAAAATACCAGCGTATTACCCTGAAGAAACCCCAACAGAACCATTAGCAGGACACAGCATTACCAGCAATGACAAAACTATGGACTGGGAACTTCACTGGTACTAATATCCTACTAGTGTTTACTGACTTGTAGATCATTATGGTACCAAGCTACCAACGGTACAATCTTGTGCTACTCTTTTTTTTTTTTTTTTTATAAAAGAGCTACAGCGTCGGAGGACAACGCAGCTCTCGGGCAGCTTACAGGCAAGCCCGCAGGTGCCCGGCCACACTACAGGGGTCGCTGGTGCGCGGTGAGCCGAGGACACCCTGGCCGACATAACCCTCCCTCCCCCGGGCGACGCCGCCACCATGTCGCCGCCCCTGGTAGCTCTCGTCCACAGTCGGCTGTGGAATAGCCTGGACTCGGACCGGCGACGTCCAGGCTATAGAGCGCATCCTGCACTCCATGTGGAGCGCCTTTACTGGATGCGGCACTCGGGAGCCCCATCTTGTGCTACTCTTTACAGAACCACTGCATTGACATTTTCGTTCTGCTCTTATCTGTATGATCTGCACATTCACAAAAATAAATAAATGAAGTTCAAAACATGATGTGCTGGTCAAAGCCCTGATCATCCCCCGAAGGCCACAGCACGGAAAATCCTTTAAGCTTATGGAAGAGCAATCCGGTTGCTCTCATCTGTTAGAAATTATTATTTCCACGAGCTCTCCTGATGTTACAGCTACTCGCGAAACACTGATGGATATGTTTTTTTAACAGAACCAGACTTATTAAAATAATGCTGTGCCTATTTTCACAAATGCGTGCCTTTTAAATCAAGTTAAAATCCCAGTCAGCTTAAACCATAAATAATAACTAAGATCATAAATAAAAAATATTTTATGAACTGCACTGTGCGGAACACTTGGGGACAGATTCTCAAAGCTATTTTACTCCGAATTAGCACCAGTTATGATTCTAAAGTGAATAAGAACCAAAGAAGCCTCTAAATTAAAAATTGGAGCTGGTTATGTTTGGTTTAGCACATGTTCTTTACAGCGTTACAGTACAGTTTTGCAATATTACCAACTTTTTTTTCCCCCAATGCTTTACCATACAGTGCGTTATAGCGCTTTTAACATGCTTTGTCTACGCTATGGTTTACCTTGGTACACTGCAGTAAACGGGTGCTTCTGTGAGCTGTGTTGAGCCCTTTCTAGGTCTGCATCCTGTCAATTCTGTGAAAGTATTTTCCGGATTCTGTGTAACAGATGGCATCATCGGGATCAAGGCTGATCTGCTCTGTCTTTGGATGGGAGTGATGAACACATAATTAAATAAACACCAAACATTTTCGCACAGCAATTAGACTACTTTCATTGCAAGCATGTGTACAGACCTACCCCCGCCCCTCTACTGTTCCTCTTGTTCCAATGCAGCAGATCCTTATGGAAAAAAACTGACAGCGGCATACATAGCATTATATGCAATGATACAAATAAGTTGCATTGGAGAACCACATAGTACGGTATAATCGAAAAACAGCATTATAAAAAAACGAACAACCAGTGCACTAGAAAGCAAAGAGCATAAAGAATATGTGTATAAAGTTGTGAGTTTATAGGATTATAGCTAAATGCAATCCGAAACGACTACAAGAGGCTAAGGAGTGTATGATCAAAAATTGGTGAAGATGGCAAAATCAAGGAATTGGTTTAGTTTAGCAACTGTACCATATACTCTTAAACTCTTTACAGCTTGATAAAACGTGTATTGATCAGTAAAGCTAGTTTATAACGGATACTCTCAAGGTTCTGGAAAAAAGGTGTACCTGTATTGTACACTGGCGGTCCTTATAGCTACCAAGTTGTTTTTTTTGTGAATGGAGTGATTGCTATAGACAAGGTGGCACAGGCTTCAGTGCAGTGATAATCATTAGAAATTAAGGCAACACCTTATTTTGGTGTCAGTAACAACCAAGCAACCACTTCTGTATTATCAGATACAAACAGTACTGTGATTACACGGGGCATTTGAAGGAAGATAGGAATGTACATGAAACGAAAGCTTCCTGTATGTTAAAAAAAAAAACACATACAGAGAAGCCCTTTGACCAATGAAAACTGTATTCCACTAAATGTTTTTCTTTACTTGATCTGTTTACAGGGAGGGGAAATAGGTTTCAATCACCCTTTGGGAGAGATGATTCTGATGATACCTATTCCTAGCATCATTTCTCTGACACGTTGTGATGAAGCGAAATAGTCATCCAGCAGAGACCGACTGCTTCCTTATCTCATCCGACATTTGTAAATTCAGATAAGGCTTACAGCTTGGGATTAAGGAGCAGACTGAATAAAACTGGCAGGGACTGTGGCAAAATGTCTAATATAACACTAGTTCTCGTTACGTACACTGCAGTGACCCGGTTCAAGTGTTCCCGGGCTGTAGCCGACTACAACGCCCTGGGGTGTGATAAAAAAAAATACCATACCGTGTTTTTATATGCTTTATCAAGCTTGAACCTTGCTTTACCATGCTTTACACATTTTACAATCTCCTTCGTTTGTTTTTTTTACATTTTTAGAATGATAAAACTACAGTGATGTGCAATTGTATTAGAACACCTGAGCTTTGCTATCTATATCGTTTATATACCTACCTGGATGAATTTAAATTTTCGCTCAGTAATATAGAAACAATAGGCGCTCGTGTGAAAATGTTTGACCACTTTGTGCTTTAATTAGGCATCTTAAACAACTTCTAAAACGTCTCATGCATTTTAGCATTTGTGGCTGTGTGTTCCATTTACTTTTTAAATTAATTGCATGTTTGGCCCGTTAAAGTCTTCAACTAAATTAGACAATAACTGATTTGCATATTTTGACAATTTTCCAAGATTTTCAGTTCCAGTGGTTTGATTTCATACGCACAACAAATCCAAACTACAGAAGCAATGGGGTGCTCTAATAAGTTTGCACACTGCTGTATTTATGCGAACTCTAGTGAGGAAAGAGAAGTTGCCCTGCCAAGACTTTGAAAAAAAAATAAATGCAAAAAAAAAAAAAAAGGGTAAATACAACACTATTAAGTTTTACAGAACACCAATCTTTTTTTCATTTTTTATGTCCACTTTTTGGAGACATTCTATTCAAAATAAAAACATAAACATAGGAGGCTATGTGGTCCAGTGGTTAAAGAAAAGGGCTTGTAACCAGGAGGTCCCCGGTTCAAATCCCACCTCAGCCACTCAGCGTCTGCTAAATAATAATAAATACATGTACAAATAACAATAGACACGTGAAATGTCCACTTCTCCTACTTGACCGAGTGCTCTTTAACATAAATATTTCACATGTTTGATGCAGCTGGTGTCTTTCTCATTGAAGACATTTTAAAGAAATCATGCAGTGTGTTCAATAATTTACCGGAAGCAAACTAAACCGGCTGCCAGGTTCCTAAATGCAGTGTAACAGGTAGTGCGTCAATAAGGAAAATGTTTGCTGTATTCATTTTTAAGAGATCAAAAATATGTTATTTACACTATTCCAACAGAAATGGAAACTTTCACAGGAAACTACATACTACACAGCAATGGGTACATTTCCTGGAAATCGTGAAATCCGTGAAAATAATGCAGCCTTTAGGGATTAGTTGTGCTACAATAGGTAACATCACAACATGATAATTTGTCTTGGAGTGCTAGCAAGCAGACATGTGTAAAGGTAGCGTGGGAGAAGTGAAGCTATTCCATACACCTAGCTGTGTGCCATCTCCTGCACCCTCTGGAAGAGGTATTGTTTGTGTTCACTATTGAATTCAGCTTTGCAGTTTGAGTGGCAAGAATCTATCTTTCTGAAAATGTCCTTTCTCATCAGCCACCCCGATGAAAACTGTACCAACGCTCTCTAAGCTATGAATTAATATTATCTGGTACCCAAGATGGAAGGCAATGATGTGAAGACAAAAAAATGTAATTAAATAGAAAGCCTTAGGCAATTTAAACTTTTTTTTCTACTGATGTGTGTGACCAGCATAACCACACTGTACTGTTTCTGTGTAGAGCAGCCTTTTACTATGCTTTTCCAATGGTTGTCCTTTGCATTTACTATAGTTTACCCTGGTTTGCCATGTTTTTCAATATGCTTCACCATACCTCTCTGTGCTTCACCATGTTTTCACTGTAATATCTATTTTTTTGGTTTCTATAAGGATTCTTTCCCTTAACTAATTGTCCTCCACTGATTGTCCCCACAGCACACTGAATGAAAGCAGTCTTAAGTGAATCCGCAGAGAATACTAATGTCCAGTAATGTAAAAACTACAAACTTGGTTCTAAGCTGTGTGTTGTTCTGTGCTGATTCAGCTTGGTGAGCAGAGAAGAAAAAAACCCAAGCGTTGTAAGACATCTTGGCTGGTGTCCAGACTCTGAGTGGATTCTGAGTAGTTGCACCAGCCACTCATCCCTGTAATGTATTTCTTTCCAGCATTTTTGAAATATTTTTTTTTGTGCCTGTTGTTGGTAAAACTTCTGGAACGCTCAGGAGTGTTTCCGCTGAGATAAATCAATTCACCCTCTTCAGGAAAAAAAAGCAAAGTTTTTTTTTCTCTTCTTTTAAATAGAATGAGCCCGTGGCCGTTACGCCACAACGGACCCTGGGAACAGAACAAGAGGCTGGCCTTTTGATCGGCATCAGCTTCTCTTTGATTTCCAGCAGTAGTTTCACTTCTAGAAATACACTAATCTATACCCTTTGTGGCCAGAACAACAATAAAAGAATGGGAAGAATTGTCTTGTTTAACTGCTGCACTTGTATAGCGCCTCCCCTTATAGAAAAATTTAAAAAAAAATCCTTTTGGGCTTCCCTTATAAGCAGAGGTCCTGACCATCTAGAAGAGGGGGTCCCAAACTGTGACCCTATGTATTTTTCATACATAAAATGACAAAATGCAACAGTAAAATACTAATGAAGTAAAAATAAGATTCAAATGAAAAAAAAAAATACATTTAGATTAAGTTGATTTATAGTGTTACAGGTTTTAAAACATGTTTTTTTGAATTCGTCATTTTTCTTAAAAAGTGCTAATAGTGGGCTAACAGTAATAGAAGTTTTAACAGCTCAGGCCGTGATGGATTGCAGATTGACGATCATTTGATAAGGATGCCTTCTCATTGTAGCCAGTGCTGTTACCCTTTCACAAGTGATAAATGTAATCATAATAAAAAAATACATCCCTGATCCCTAATGTCTTCCCTGATGAACATACGCTATATGTAAACAGCAATGCAAGGAATTTGCTCATGCATATAATTATCTTCACTGTAAACTGTTTTGCAAAATGGGTCTCCAAAGGCTTCTATTGACTACACTGAAATGTAATTTCACTGGGATAAAATGCTGACAAGCCAAGGGGTTCACTCTTCCAGGAGATTTTACTAAACAACACTATTACAATATTACACTGGATTAGTTTTTATTACTTGATATGATATATATATATATATATATATATATATATATATATATATATATATATATATATATATATATATATATATATATATATATATATATATATATATATATATATATATATATATATATATATATATATATATATATATAACAAGTAGTTGTCATGCCGTCAAAAACTATAAATACCTCCAATGTTTTGATTCAAACACAGGCTCTCTTGAGAAAGATATGTGCAACATATCGAAACGTTGAGCAGCTGGCTCTTTGAGCTAATATATATATATATATATATATATATATATATATATATATATATATATATATATATATACTTATCATGCACCAAGTACTGGGGCATATTATTAAATGCAGAAAGTCTAGGGTCATTTTTTGCTCGCTTAATCTCTGAATAGTCTATCTTCACATTAAATCTTGGGATACACTTCAAAGCACAGGTTACGCTACCAGTTAGTAATATTCAGGGGTTAATTTGTGCCCGTGCCTTTTTCTCTACAAATGAAACCCTGCTAATATGTATTACATACTCATACAGAATTCTGTGATTTAACAGCTATTTTCCCTACTGTATAATTTTGTTGTAAGCACTGTACATGCATTAAGTGTGCTTATTCTCTCTGTATTTTGAAGTGCATTTAAAACATTAGTAAAATAGATTTTTATGTTGCAGTGAGTCATTCTGCATTCCTGGTGGATAACATTTTGTTGGTACCACAGCTCTGGTGAGTCTGTTGGCTCATTTAAATCGAGAAAGCATTCAAAGAGGAGTCAATTATCTAGGTATTTTTTTTACTTCTTGAGCTGGGTAGTTTTTAACTTGAGTGCACCAGTGTTGTGATGTCACCTTCTTCTGCTTAGCAATGTCACAGCGCTATTTATATTTCTAGCGATCACATATGGGTCAACAGTGTAACCCTGTAAAATCAAGGCACTTAAAAAAAAAAAAAGAAATATTAATTGAAAGATCTGTTTTAAAGGTGCAGTGTCCCGCATATGCGATTTAAATTTTTTTTTTTTTTACAGGCCGGTAAATGATTAGCTAACATGCATACATGGGGGTGGGTAGTTCCTAAAGCTACAACTACCTTTAGGGCATGTAAATAAACTGGACAGTCAATGATGCCTGCTGTTTGGTCAAGCAAAGTACACAGGAGGCTAAACTGATGTGATACTGTAGCTTTAAAATACATTAAGGCAAAATTGTACTGGGTCCTGCTGTGCCTAAGCCATCATTTTGATTACCTACTTTTTTTTTTTTTTTAAATAGCAATCTGCCATCACTTTCAAAACGACATGCCTATCAAAGCGAACACTCTTGCGATCACAAAAAGGATTAGTTAACTTGTACGTGCAGTTTGTTCAAAGCTTTTATGTGTTTTATTCATATCTGAAAAGCGATCAGAAAAAAAAAATTACAAAAGTAGAATGCATTATTTTATGTAAGGAAGAACGAAAAAATGAGAACGTAAATGGTGATTTCTGTACATTTTTTTTTTATCACTCATAACTATACATCACTCAATAGTGGTATATGTAGATAGCAATTCTAAAATAAACTTGACGAATGTTTCGACTGGAAGTCTTTCCCGATGTTTATTTTTAGATTGTGATCTGGATTGATTGTGCCTAATTAGTTTTGAATGTATAACCATTACACTATACTGTAACAAATGATATGCCTTACCCTTGACTTTCCTTACGTTGTATTTCAAGACCTGTAATGCATTGTCTAATCTACTACAGTACTGGTGTATGGGGCGCCTTGCCAATACAACCGAGAATAACAATTCTAAAAAAGGACAACCTATACATAAACTCAAAGCACCGACTCCACTCCGCAACAGCTCATTTTGATTGGTTTTTCATTCAGACAAACTATTCCTTTTTTTGGGTTGGGAAGGCGGAAAAAAGCACCCTCTAAAAATAGCTTCGGTATAAATTTGTGAGGTTTTTCAAGGCGGGCCAGGCTGACGTAAATAATTACAAGTTCCCAAATTCATAACACAGCGTCTGAGACACACAGCCCCTCTTTTGTTGCAACGTGTTCATCAACGACTGCGCTCAGTGGCAGTAATATAACTTTTATGATCATTATAGTGTTTAAAAGTTATTACAGACTCCTCCTGACCATATTGGCGACGTTTATTACATATTAAGGATATGTGAGGATTTTTTTAAATTTTTTAATTTGTTTTAATATATACGAAAATGAACTGACAGCTCAAGCTTCTAATCCAGCCTTCCTTATGGATGCTTGTCACCCAATAATAAAAAGCTAGGAAATGCAATGCAACGAATATATTATGCTTATATAAACTGCATGAAAGGAGAACGTTTACCGACCTACGTCTTTAGGAAGCAAAAATAAACAAGAAAGCAAAGGAAAACATTTTCCGACTGTTTCAAAGCCAAGTTCCTCAACACGAGAGTCTGAAAAACCAAATCGGCTGCAGAAGCTTTTTCATGTTTTGAGAACTGGAAAGAATTGACACGACGGCTTATATTAATATGTGACTATCTGGAAGTGCTTGTGCGCCCAAATAGAGAACCGATCCTGTGACGACATTATTACTAATGTTCTGTTATGCATCATTTTCAGGGCTGTTTTCATATCCATACAGAACACTAAAGCGGAGGGGGGGGGGTTCTGAAAACAGTCAAATTCCTAACTGGTCTTTGAATAGGGATGTCATAGAAAGCAACAGGCAGTGGTGGATAAATAATCAATTGCCTAGAGCACAGTAGCATACACCTGCTGCAAACACCTATCAAATGCTTCTTCAAATGATGCATGTTACAGCAGCCGCCGGTATAATAAACATACAGTATCGAGGAGATGGTTTTATATATATACACAGAAAGAGAAGCAGCAGTGTAAAAGCCTGTAGCCTGAGGTTTAGCAAAAGATAAACTTGCATTTCGGCTTTCTGAATCTATTCTAAGTGATGCTTTCTGCCACCGCAGCTATCTCCATCACTCGATGCATCCCCTTAACCATGTTCATTCCAAAGCGATAGCTGTGCTTTCGGGATTACTATTGGCTGTAATCATCATTGCAATTTTAAAACTTAATAAAATAAAATAACCCTTTTTAAAATATCAGTTCTTTTATGATACCTTATATATTAATTGACTTTATTAAAAAAAATGAAGTTAAAGTGAGAATAAAGTTTTAGGCACTAATATCTTGCATTAGTCTCCTTGTTACATATAAACATTAGCACAACACGGTACTATAGAATTTGAGCAACTTCTTTAATGTTAAGCCTGCTTCGCGTAATAAATTGGTCCCACACTTGTCAAGCGTCAACTAAAATTAGTGATGCTCAAACGTTACATCAATGCTAGTTAAATATGCTTTTTTATTTTATTTTATTACCAAATGTGTAAAACCCGTAGCACAATATTTGCAAAAGGTATCTACCCACCGTTGTAATTCAGTTTATGTTACACCAAAACAATTCCAGTTTACCTACGTGTTTCAAACATTCATTTATAATTTAACTGATTTTATTTTTATTTTTATAACAAATACTTAAAAAAAAAAAAGCAATACTGTCTAATTTTCGCGCTGGAGGGAAGCCATTAAATGGTTTATTTTATTTCACGCCTACCTGTGCCGTTTCGTCTCCGGCTATCTCCGTGGTCGCCAGTTTCCAACATTCTCGCTCCTTGCGCTGAGATACAAATGAACTGCTTTAGCGGAGCGGGGCCGCGCTCCAGAAACCACACCAGATACGCGCACAGCTCCCCTTTCCACGGTGACGCGCACGCCCAGCGATTGTATTCTGTTGTATGGAGCCGCACAGTTTTTTTCAAAGACCTGTTTTGGTAACGCGCATTTGGCATAAATTGCTGTAGTTCTGAGGTCTGGCTGGCTCTCAAAACAGTTAGTACTACAGACCTAGTCAAGTATTTCAAGCGTTGGAAGGGAACAAAAAATGTGCAAAAGTGTATAAACAACACTTTGAATTCGTCTCACTTTTAATTCTTGTTTTCGTGTATTTTTATACAAATACAATAGCAAGTACAAGTAGTTCATATTTATTCTTAAACAGGCGAAACCTTTTTTGGATATAAACAACGCTCTTTCATTTTTGCCATCACTGGGAAAACAATTAAAATGATTTGCATTGTCTATTATTATTATTATTATTATTATTATTATTATTATTATTATTATTATTATTATTATTATTATTATTATTCAAACAAGCGATACGAGAGAAAAATTAAGCTGTACATATTTATGAAAACCCTGCTTTTTAACAATTTAATAACTGCATGTCATATGCCAAATATGTTTGTATTATGTCACAGGTATGCTGTCCTCAAATTCCAAATTAAAACTGCAGCGGTACCTGGCACGCGTCCTGAAACAGACCTCAGCTGCGCACCTGGCTGGCTCGATTGAAGACGCCACTCCTGAAAACAAGCACAGCACGCGCCCGGAGGGGACGCTCAAATGTACCACTAGATATACCGTATTAATTTAATTGAACAACCTTACACTGTGAAGTAAATAACGGGACGCGCTTCGGACCAATCTGAAAAAGTGCTTGCTTGTATTATATAGCAAAGACATGAGAACATGATTCTCTTAAATATATATATATATATATATATATATATATATATATATATATATATATATATATATATATATATATATATATATATATAGGCCGTTATTGCTTTTACGTGTTAATGTACATCTACCATTATTCTCCTTTCGGACTACTGTACAGTACAACGATATGATACAGCTAGCAAAGCCAAATTACAACTATGCTCTATGCCTTATATGTACTGCATAGTCCCTTCCTGATCGTTCCTAATAATATGGCCACGCCCAGTTGTACGCCTATCTGATATCTAAATCCCAGAGAACTCAAGCTATCTATTGTTGTTTCCTCATTAAAATAGTTCTGCTTCAACCCCAGATGCCACGGGGTACTTTATGAATATCTGATGGGAGACAGCTGTCATCTGTGCATTGATACATGCACTGAGGGAACACACTGGGGTTGCTAGCAATGTCCTTGCACGCGACTGCTATAGAGACCTGGCTGCTCAACAAAGCCTGGTCATAAAAATAAAATAGAGAATGCACGCAACATTCCCCGGGTGGTGTAGGGGTTATATTGTAAACGTGTGCACTGGCATGCTCTGCCCGGGTCGGAACCTACCCGGGTCTGGACCCGGTGTCATGCGGGTCGGGTGCGCGATTTCACACTGCTTTTGATAAAGCAGGGTTGACCTGGGTGACAGACGCGTATCAATGCCCCGGAATCAGCTTGTTACGGGCGCTTCCATCCAAGCTTCTCTGGATTGAACCATCGGCCCAAAATGTTGATTAGAGCAAATGTTTCTTCATCCCTGCTGCAATCTGGCTCATGCTGTGTCTCAAGCAACAAAAATATGTTTAAACAGAATAAACAGAAACGTTCCTTGGGGATGTGAAACCTTCACGCAGACGTGGCTGTTTGTTATTTCGTCGGGTTGCGAACCGCCATCATACATTTTGTCTCGCTCAACCCATGTCAAAGCATGTCGACCCACATCCTGAGGCGGGTCGCTGGGACCCGGGTCAACCCGGGTGAAACCCAGGTACCTGGTTTTACATTATGCACGATTGTGACCTGGGTAGCCAGGTAGGAGTGTAGGTATGAAAGAGGCTTAGGACTTTTGCATTATTTGAGCACCACCTGCTTTTTCACCAGTGTGACTGTGAATGCAGGAGCAGAAACATTAGATAAACCCAGGGGTTCATTTGTGTCGGATTGGTACTTTTTTTGTCTGACAGGTGAGAATAAAGAGTTTTCAAATGATGAACTGTACGAAAATAAAAACAATGTTGAAAAAAATAACATAACTTTTCCATGAATTCAAAGACAAAAGCGTACTGTAATGATATATTTTAGGATGCAATGTCTATGAGTAACAAAATACAAGAAGAAAAAAAATGTGCACCCCAAATGGCAAAACGCTGAAAACCTATAGCTCCTATTAGGCAACCCGCCGCTGGTATTGTTCAAATCGGGAAATTATTTAAAAACATGGCTAGGCAAAGGTCACCATGCAGCCACTGACCCCAACAATAAGGCATGAAACCACGATCCACAAGAACTTGAAGCATATATAGGAGCTGCTGTAAATCAAGGGCAGTACATTAGGTCTAGAAACAACAACGCTATCCCTCTTCCTTAATTATAAGATCTGGTAGCTTTTTGCTTAAAAATTGACCCCTGGATAAACAGCTAGACCATTACAGTACCAGAGAATCCACCTGGAACTATTTTTAGTGATCCAGGGTGATTCCCCACAGTGCTGTAAAATGCTCTAAAATAAATCCATTATGGGTTATTTCTTTTCAACAGGGTTAAGATGTTAGCCAGAAGCAGTCATTTTAAAGTATTTTTAAAATATGATTTAAAAGCCTATAGTGAAGGCAGTGAGGTTCAGATCTCATTGCGAACATCCTCTCTAGAGATTAAAAGAAAAACAATATCGCCAGCGAAAGACATTATATTATATTCAAGGATCAATCACCTTTAATTATTAATATGTGGATTGCATTTTGAGTGTATGCTTCTTGGATTACTTCCTAAGTACAGTAAGTGTAATTTCATAGTACGTCTGGCAAATTTGTGATCATGGCAGCAACATTTAAGATATTAGACCTTCAACCAATGGTCAGGTCTTTGCAGCTTAAATAACATTTTAGCTGGCGGGAAATGTTTCAGGCGATCTTCAAAAGTAAACTGCCTCAAATAGCATTGTGAGTTGTGTTGCTCCTGTATTATATGACAAGTGGCATCCCTCTGCCATTCACTTTCATGGAGCCTCAGCCTGTCACTGAGCCAACGGGCTCTATTGGGTAGTCAGACTCATAGCAATGCATAACTGTGCCTAATTATTTCATCCCCACACTTCTTCCGAATAAAGAAAACATAAAAGCTATGGGTCCCCGAGTGGCTCACCTGGAAAAAGCACGGCCGCACAGTGTGCAGGGTGTCATACAGTTGGGAGAGCAGGTTCATTTCCTGGCTGTGCGCAGTCACCAGTCTTTGCTGGAGATTCGGGAAGGAGCGTTGCATTGACTCTAGCGCTCCTGCGGGTTAGGGAGGCAAACCCAGCAGGGACTTTTTCTCCTCATCGCGCTACAGTGGATCGTACCGGCCAGGTGCCCAGTGAGCTCAGCAGTCCTGGCCTTTGTCCTGGGTGTAGAAAAGAAAGCTGGCTTGGTCATGGGATCAGAGGACGCCCACTGAACCTTCAGTTCTCCTGAGCTGTGTGGGGGAGAAAAAATAATTGGACATTCTAAATTGGGGAGAAAATTGGGGATGAAATAATGATGAAGGTCAACAATTGATTTTTTGTTTTAATTGTTCCAAATGAATTAATTTAGGAATACAAATTGGATTTGAAATGCATGGCAATTCAAAATACATGCTCATAATACTATAACATTATTACACATGTGTACCCCAAATTCTCAGCATTCTAATCTTTATTTTCCATCAACTATTTATTTAGGATCCAATATTTTACCTGAAACTGTTTTATCCCGTTGACAGTATCTGAAATTAAGTTTAGGATTTCCAAAACTCATTTTAGAGATAACGTATTTTAAACACTGTCGAATATCCAACATCTGCAGCTGTATTGTGAATGTAATATATTGGAAACTAAATCTGCATGCGTGACCAATGCACTTTATACTGTATTTGAGTCTCAGGTTTTTTTTTTATTAAGATATCATTTAAGATATCTGTAGATGACTGACAAATCTAAAGTAATGGTTAGCAGCATTTCAAGGTCATTGACTGCGCTACACGTTGTTAGCATAAATTTGCTCAATATTCTCCCTTGCTTTGTACAGCTTTTATTACTGTAGACCCAACTCTTAATTTAAAAGGTGTCCAGTGGATTTATAAAGGAGCTAATTACAATAAACATGGCCTTTGTTTCCCTGGGAAATATCCAATCACCAACTTCAATGTAGACAATGCAGTTACAAAGTAGAACTTATTTGGCTAGCCTGTATGTAATTGATTTTATCTGACTGGCAGGTAATTAGACAGTAACCCATGGCTTCCATGGCATTGTCAGTATAAAAAGAGTTTGTACTTTTTCAAACAAATCACTAAAAGTGGTTGAAAATACGAGAATTGTGATTGCGCAATATAAAACACAACATGGAACTGTGAATGATTAAGCTTGGAAATGTGTGTCCTTATAGTGAACTCATAATTAGCAATGCACATATATTTGGATTGAAGTGCAATTCATTTGGACCGTTGGGTCTCTGACCAAGAGGGAGTTCTTCCTTTGTTATTTTCAAAATGCAATTAGATTTGATTTGCTTAAGCTGCTTCTAAAGATCCTCATATGCAGTGGATCACATATGTGTATCACATTCTGAAATTCTGAAAAAGTAAGGGACAAATAAATGTGTAATTGAACTGTAATTGATCGATTCTATGAATGACATGGCCAATTACAATTACAATTCTATTGTAATTGTGATTGCGTCAACCCTGTATTATCTCGGGAGTACCCCTAAAAATAGGTGCTTGAAACATTCCTGAGTGATTGCCTAGTGCTGTAAAATCCAGCTGTGGTCTATACCACAAGAACATGAGTTGATCAGTTTGACTCCTTTAACACATCAGAAACGACAACTGCACAATGATTGAGTAGAAATGTGCTTTCTTTTTTTTAAAAGGCTATTTTCAAGTGTCTAGAACCAAAGCCAGCAATGTATCTCAGTACTTCTGTTTGATATAAAAATGTTGTTCTTTCAATTTATTTCAAATCAATATTCACAGTACTGTAGCTCTATAGAATCACTTCTATCTGACAGGTGTAATCCCAGTTTGATGGTTTCCAAATGAATAATCATTTAGTTCCAACTCAAAACCGGCTGAAAACTCCAATCAGGCTTAAC
>CM060266.1:2178875-2476375 GCA_030684275.1 Acipenser oxyrinchus oxyrinchus
CACTGCATGAAAAATTAGGTTTACTAAGTTTAGGAAAATTGTAAACCTTATCAAACTTTAAGGTTTACAAACTATTACAAAGGTATTGTAAACTGTTTAGCAAACATAATTTTTACAAACCGTTTACAATTATGATAACACATAACACCTTGATTTTACATAGTTTACACATAATATGTAAACTATACAAAAATCCTACACTTTGTTTACAGATATTTGCATAAGGTCATGTAAACCTATAGTGAAAATTACATTTACATGGTTTACACACAATCATTTTGAAGGATAACTACATTTTACTTTGTTCATGAAACAAGTAAACCTAATTAAAAAAGTTGGATTTACAAGTGGTTTAAAAGGTAGCATAACTGCCACAAACCTGAGGACAGTGCCATGTCTTACTACATTCCGTTGTCTACAGAAGACCCACTTTGGACTGGTCCTACCTTTAACTCCTTCCCTTCCATTACCTTACCTAGAGTTTCCTGTAGTGAGCAAATGTGTTGTGAAATAAGGATTGCTACTGTGTGTCATATTAAACAAAACTTTGACTCGCCCACTAACACAGCATCGAACTACAAACCTTTACTGGTCTAGTCATCTGACAAAAAATAAATAAACCTGCCATTGAGAACAGGTTTGTAGTTTGCTATTAGAGGCTGGGTCAAAGTTTTGTTTTAAGACATGCTTGTATAACATATGTATAACCTAGAGTACTGATTAAATAATCTTGTAAATCAGCAAAATTATTTAATAAGAATATTAATTTCCAAATAAGAGAAAAAAAACTACCACTATAAAAATAGCCTAGATTACTAAACTATTTGCTTATTCTGCAAATATACAGTATATATGAATCTTAAAATTGGAACGATTTTCCTTACATCAAGACTTTATATATTAATAAAATCATTAGGGTTTGTTTCCTATAATTCAATACTACTTGGGGTTGGGGAAAGGGGGAATGAATGAACAACAGTGATTTGAAAAAGTAATGTTTATTTATAATATAAATGTCAACTTAATTGTGATTTAAATCAAGTGATTCAAGTTAATAAAAACATTTGTTTTATTATTCTCAAGTTAATGTGAATTTAAAACATCCGATACAAAGGAAAAAAAGGCAAAGAAACAAATCACTTGCATAGTGCGACTGACCGCTCAAAGGCGTGCGTCCACACATGCTCCTGATTCACAGAAAAGAAACAAATCACTTGCATAGTGCGACTGACCGCTCAAAGGCGTGCGTCCACACATGCTCCTGATTCACAGAAAAGAAACAAATCACTTGCATAGTGCGACTGACCGCTCAAAGGCGTGCGTCCACACATACTGATTAAATAATCTTGTAAATCAGCAAAATTATTTAATAAGAATATTAATTTCCAAATAAGAGAAAAAAACTACCACTATAAAAATAGCCTAGATTACTAAACTATTTGCTTATTCTGCAAATATACAGTATATATGAATCTTAAAATTGGAACGATTTTCCTTACATCAAGACTTTATATATTAATAAAATCATTAGGGTTTGTTTCCTATAATTCAATACTACTTGGGGTTGGGGAAAGGGGGAATGAATGAACAACAGTGATTTGAAAAAGTAATGTTTATTTATAATATAAATGTCAACTTAATTGTGATTTAAATCAAGTGATTCAAGTTAATAAAAACATTTGTTTTATTATTCTCAAGTTAATGTGAATTTAAAACATCCGATACAAAGGAAAAAAAGGCAAAGAAACAAATCACTTGCATAGTGCGACTGACCGCTCAAAGGCGTGCGTCCACACATGCTCCTGATTCACAGAAAAGAAACAAATCACTTGCATAGTGCGACTGACCGCTCAAAGGCGTGCGTCCACACATGCTCCTGATTCACAGAAAAGAAACAAATCACTTGCATAGTGCGACTGACCGCTCAAAGGCGTGCGTCCACACATGCTCCTGATTCACAGAAAAGAAACAAATCACTTGCATAGTGCGACTGACCGCTCAAAGGCGTGCGTCCACACATGCTCCTGATTCACAGAAAAGAAACAAATCACTTGCATAGTGCGACTGACCGCTCAAAGGCGTGCGTCCACACATGCTCCTGATTCACAGAAAAGAAGATCTGTATCGTGTTTACAAGTCACATAACCCTAACAAAATATCTATAGCCTCAAAACAGTGCCACAACATAGCAGTTTAAGTAAAAACAGTAACCTAATCAAAATACAGTTATTGGAGGAAAACACAGTACAACCAAACAAAAGCAACACAACAAAGACTCACTTTTTACTACACCCCCTCCAACCGCCATCTTCTCTTTAAACTCCAGCAAAATGATCCCTCGGAACAGTAATCAGTGCTTGCCTTGTCAAGTGTTGTCTTTTCAACGTTTCTGTCTTTCTTACAATTTTACATTTAATCCTTTGCACAGGAATGAAACTTGCACTGTTTTCTTGTCTATAAATGTTTGGATAAAATACAGACACTGGGAAACCGTAGTAGTCTTTAAACACAGGCTCCATTTCTAGGTACCACTGAACTTCGCGCAAGAATGTGCTTTTAATTGTTCCATCATGGAAAAGAAGATTGTGCTCAATGAAAAATAAGATCTGCCCAGCTGCAAGCTCCTGATGGTGACCAGGAGTGGAGTAAATTACACCATTCACATCTGTCCAGTAGGCCATTATAAATGAAGATGAATTTGTTTTTGATCCTTTACTTCCTAAAAGAAGACCTCCATTTCTGAGCTGTTTAACCTTAAAACATGATGCCACAACAGTGAAAGTATTTGCTGCATAGATTGCTTGGTACATAGATTCAAGCTTTTGGACTTCAAGTGGTGGTAAATCCCAAATAGTTTTTTCATATAGGATATTAAATTTGTTACTGACATGTTAACCTCACGAATGCAAGTCAAGCGTGATGAAATCCTGCACACATCCAGTAAGTCAGATACCATCATATCCTGCAGTGAGCCTCGAGACGGTGGGTCTTGCATCATATTTAGGTGATTTGCTAAAGTCTCTTCTCCTTGTGCCACTTCTAGTACTTGACCAAAAATAATCCATCTCTTAAAAATCGTCTCATGAACTGAAGCTCTACTGACCTTTGGTTTGACGGTTCATTTCCTAAAATACCATTGTATCTCTCAAAACTGAAGAGCCAAAAAGCATACACAGGCCCGTAGCCTATTATACATTCTTTAATGTGACCATGCAAGTGCATGTTAGGAGTAACGTAGTCAGATCCATACTTTTCTTCAAACATCTTGCAGAATGTAATAAGCTCCAGGTCAGCCTCAACAAGCATTTCATGTGTCATTACATATGAACATAACAAATAGCATGCTTTCACAAAGTGTTTCCAAACCTCCAGGTGTGGAGAAGGTAAAATGCCTGTTAAGCAAGGAATGGAAAAATAAAGTGTCCAGTTTTTCCATTGATCGGCAGTAAAGCTTGCGAATCCCGATTGAATTTTATTGGGTATTCTTCCTAAATCACTGGGCACTTCAAAGTCATCAATTTTCTCTTGAATACTTTTCATATCTTTATCTGTAAGAATACCTTGTTCCTTCCAAATTTCAATTACATGTTTTGCAGTACCTAGAAACAGGTTATGCATTGGGTCTATAACATGCATCTGAACTATATCAAAATACGGCAGTTCCAGTAGTACAGAGTAACGCACCCCATATTCACGTTCAAGAAGTTTTACATCCTGCTTTGTCTTTTTATCCAGAATTTGCGCACACCATTCCAAATGTCTTTCATGAGTTCTTTGCGGCCATGCATCTCTTGCAAATCCACTGTAGTCCTTCTGTCCAACCTGACCAGGGAAAAGCTTCCAACATTTAGAACAGCCACGATTAGCAGCATGTCCTAAAAACCACAAACCTTACGACAGGCTGGAATGTCACAAGTAACAGCAAGCAGAGCAAGACAAAGGTTGCAGTTCTGCCTTGTTTCACTGACTGCAGACTAAATCCATGTAGCCAGGCTTCTTTTAATTCTTCCACAAGATAAGACAGAAATGTGTTGGTTTTGGCTCACTGCCCATATGTGGTATAATGCCTGCTAGAATTACATTTTTCCTTTTATAACGTTCTGGTTTTGGCAAGTTCAAGATTGTCAAATAAACAGCTCCCACAGAATACTGAACATGTTTGAATGGCGAAACCAATCCACATTTAACATCAAGCCATAACACCGTTCCTGGGTAAAAAATTGTACTTTTTCCATTGAATTCCTTCCATACTTTACCATCCATAACATCTTCTTGTTTTCCTTCTGGGATGTTTCTGTCTCTCCATTTTTCACATAGGTCTTCAAATCCAGGACGGTTAACCATTTCTCTCAATGATTCTTTTATGGATCTACAACAAAACCACTTAAAGGGATAGAATCTTCTAGTTCCTGAAGGCAAGGTCACTTCTTTTAGCAAGGGTTGAGCACACAAATTCCGTTGGAGTTGATGTCTCTGCCATGGATATTTTACTGAATGAACATTTTTTGTCTCTGTTAGTCCTTCAATAATTTGCAAACAATCCTTAATGTTATACATTGTGTAACATTTCCTACATACAACAAGCTTTCTAAAGGGGTCTTTGGAATGTCCAAACAGTTTGTATATGCCATAGACACCTGAAGGGAAGACTGCAAGTATCAATCCAAGGATATTTCCTGGTTCAGCAAACACAGACAACATCTCTCTAAAAATGTCATCCAGGTATTTATTGCCAGATCAGAAATAAAAAATCGGGCTTGCCACACCATTAAAAAGCGCAGAACCATCTAGTAAACTTTTGCACTTTATCTTGAACTGTAGTTGGCCTTGAGGATAGTTGTTCTGCTACCTCATCTAAATCCTGAGCAATTCCTTCTTCCATATTTTCAGCCATTTCTCTTTCTTCAGTTGCTTCCCATTGTTCTTCATGTTCACTATCAGACAGGTTTTCAGAATTTAATTCTACTGCAGGAAAGAATGAAAAAAGGTCTTCATCAGACACATTACTGGGGACATCTAGCTTTCCGCTCGTTTTGTAACTCTCTTTCATATGGGCATAGCTGCTTCTCCAATCACTCTCTACATCATCTGCTTCTGGACATGGAATTTCAAAGGATGCAATAGGAACAGAACTCTCTTCAGACCATGTACTGGTTTCACCTTCTTGAAGCCTTCTCGGTGCTTGAAAGCTTTCAGTAGTAGTTTCTGTTTTGCAGCGATGTTTGTGGTATTGCTCATAATGGTGAGCACCATAGCTTACTTTACAGATTTCACAAATCACTCTTCTTTCATCTGGTACCGCTTCTCTTCTTGCCCCAGAAACCCTGATAGACAAAAAAGGAAGATGTTAAATTGGTTAAAACTGTCAGCCCTGCCTCTTTTAAGACAATTGCAACACGGAAGGTATAATGCTACAGTAGTCAAATGTCCCTTTAAAATTGTTTGCTGCAGTATAACATTTAAAAAAAAGGTAACTGAACCAAAAATGTTTTAGAAAACATTAACAAACTGTAGAAAAACTACCTGATAATTCATGAGAAGTGACTTGCTCCTTGTTGTTATGCTTTTGATTATGAACAGACATACCGAGTGATTTTAAATTAATAAGAGCAGAGATTGTGAAAATAACAATCAGTAGGCTTCATATTGGTGGTACTTGGTGTGGCAAACAAACCATTAAGTAATGTCCAAAGCAACTCTTATGTGCGAGATCAAAAGAGCCAAACATACATAGTAAACACATACACAGTAATGTTATATGTAAATATTGTGAAATGCATTTTGAATAATTCAAAGAGTATGCTCAATTAACAATAGGCTTCACCTTCCACAAGGCATTTTATCTGGCAAAAATTACTTGTTGGATCAAATTATTAAAAGTTTAATAGCACTGCAGAAGTAGATCAATGGTTCTCAAACCCACCCTTGCTACCCACCATGTCTGCTGGTTTTCATTCCAACTGTGCTCTGAATTACTTCATCAAACCCTTCATTTTACTAATAAAGTTATTAATTAGACATTTCTTTGGTTTCAGCTTTTAAACACTTATTAATAATTCAGTTAAGGGTTCAATTTTGCAATTGAGCTCTGTTGGAATGAAAACAGATACAGGGGTCGCCAGAACCAGGATTGAAACCGACTGGAATATAGAAATTGCACACCTATTTCAAGACACACCCACAAACTCCTCCATGAATTTATCAGAAGGTAATTAAGCACTTAAGTTTACATTTATGCTTGTCTCAGTATATCATTCTCTATTAGGGCCCTAATTAGTTTGAAAATAGGGCCCAGAGAGTTTGGAAAAAGTATTTGTACTAGCTTTGCCTCACTACCTAGTACACTTGTATGCTATTATACTTCTTATTGTACTTGCAAATATGTGTTTAATTGTAACTGTCTTAGTACAAGTTGTCTTTACCCATTTTCATTCCTGACACTAACAGTTTGAACATGTGATATTATTTTATTAGCACAGTCCATACCCAGAATACTTTGTCAGCAGAAATGATATAAAGTGGGGGTGTGGCAAAGTGCCCCCCTGTGTGTATTTTGTGTTACGTGTTGTGTGTAAATGTTGGTGTATAGTCATCGGTACACGGGATATAAACGGGTCTGTGTTTCACGTGTGATTTAAAAATGTAGATTTATATTTGGCACGAGGAGGGCACAAATCACTTCACGTGCTGGTTATAATATAATGTGTGGTCACGGGAATTGCACTTTAATTAATTCACGTGCAGTTGTACCGAGATTCCAATTGAATGATTGACTAGCAATCGAAGTCTCGGTACAACTGCATAAAAGCTGCATGTTTTCACTCACTTTCGGGGTTGGGTGTTCGTGGAGTGGAGAACGGGTGAGAGAGAGAGAGAGAGAGAGGAGAAAGAAATATTTATAACAATTGCTATCGCGTGCTGGTAGTACCAGCACGATACTTGTTTTATTTATTTACTCACCGTGTTTGTGTGTCTGTCCTTCCACCGTTTGTTACTGTTTAGTCCGTTTTGTTTATATATTTATTTTGGCGAAAGTGCCGTGTCCTGTTTCTGTTTTGTGTACAAACCTTTTTATTTTCTGTTTGATTATTAAACGCTGAGCCATCACGCTCAGCTTCACCAAAACCCCAAGTCTCTGTCTGTTCTGTGTTCCTGCTTCTGTTCGTGACGTCACCGCTCAGTCGTCTTTGTGACAGGGGGTTACTTCATTTCACAAACAATATTCCTTCGAGCTTAAACCCTGTAGCCCATGTTTTTAAAACATCAATTTGTACATATTGTATAAGACGTGTTATTTTATTACACGTAAACAAACTGTGAATAACACTTAATTGTGTATAATGATGTGATTAGTGTGATCACTTATAAATATTTTGCAAGTAGGTGCTAACATCTCATTCTCATTTTTACTCAATAAGAGTTTATTCTTCAGGTCATGGTGACAGGTTTGCTTTAAGATACAGGAGGCTGTGTGGTCCAGTGGTTAAAGAAAAGGGCTCAGTAACCAGGAGGTCTCGGTTCAAATCCCACCTCAGCCACTGACTCATTGTGTGACCCTGAGCAAGTCACTTAACCTCCTTGTGCTCCGTCTTTCGGGTGAGACGTAGTTGTAAGTGACTCTGCAGCTGATGCATAGTTCACACACCCTAGTCTCTGTAAGTCGCCTTGGATAAAGGCGTCTGCTAAATAAATAATAAATAAACAAATAATAACATGAATACAGGTGGACAGTGACAGAGCTCTGTATATCAACAACATGTAATAGTTCAGTAAAATACAACATTAATAACTTACCGTCTACGATAATGTTTTTCATCTTGATGTATTCTGTGCTTTGAAGACTATAAAAGAAAAATAAGATAACATTAGAGGGTGAACCAATTTAATTAAAAATAATTTAAAACTTATAAATTACATATCATTCTACCATTACGCCAAGACCTAACTGTTGTTTGAGCCTGCTCAATAAAATCTGGACAAAAATGTGTTAACTTACTCCCAGAATCCACAAACGCAACAATATAGACGTATTGTTATTTAAGTATTAAAATAAGTCTTGAAATAATCCATAGGTCGTTTAATATATATACATGGACTCACATAGGCTAAGTGTTAGGCCCATACATTAGCTCAAAATAAAAAAAAAAAAATGCTCTCATTGTAGAAACAAAAGCGATGTTGTTTTCTGACTGGATCAGAGCCTGAGTGCTCGTGTTCACAGCCAAACAGTGTTTGAAGCAGACGGGATCGTAAACTATATCTGCGATGTCAAAAAAGTAGTTTTGGACGCGCCACCTTTATTTTGGTTTACATCGATGAACATCATGTTAATATAAACAAACGTATTTACTTGTTGAGCTAGACATATATTTAGAAAACAATAATAATGCAAAATACATTGAAAGATTTTGTTTGTTTTACCTGAAAAACACGCCGATGTCCCTGTTATTGGCCTTCGTTCGTCTACAATCGGAGTTGCTTTCTGATCCTTTCTTTCTGGACTGGGTTCCGCCGACAATGTAGACATTCACCTCCAGCAGTTTGATTGGTTTCTGCACTGCGCCAGTAACAATCAATCATCTGCCTCATCCGTGGAAATGAGGACCTGATGATGACACTGTTTCCTGTGACCGCCAAATTATACTTCTTCGCTCAACAGTACGAAAAGATTTATTTACTGCACCAGTGATCACCATCATCCTGAAGCCACTGTAATGAAGCCGAGAAGCAAGGCAGCTACTAAAAATAAAAGGTATATTAAATACAAGTTTTTGTTATCATTCTGATATTTTTTATGCATGTTTAAAGTTTCTGGGATACCGTTTTTATGTATATGTATTTTGTATTAAAACCTCCCGCTTACATTACCGAGTCGGATTGCTCGGTATGTAAAAAATGCCCCACTGTATAAAATGGTTCATATCCTAAATCGCTTTGGATAAAAGCGTCAGCCAAATAAATTAATAAAATGTGGTTTAAATATCCCACTTTCTTGACACTTCTAGAGGTGACGAACCCTTCCTATTACGATGGATTACAAAACAAATAATAATTATTTACCTACATTGTTATTTATGTTCGTTAAATGTATTTCTTTTAAATACTCTTGACATAGGCTTGGTACTTTTCAACTATTAGTTCTGTTCCCTCTACCTCCCTTTAAAACTGTAACTAGCATTGTTAATCCATGTCAGTTTCTTAATTAAATGAAGGCTATCTGGTGATGTCGAAACAATTTTTCCGTTTTTTTTCCTAGCTATACAAAGGTAATTGATCGCTTTACTCTCATGGTGAAAAGGACGCAGTCACTGCAATGCACTCTGCACTGAATCACGTATTTTGAGAAAAACATAAACGCTTATTTTGTAAAACACGTTCTGTCTGGAGACAAACCTCTTTTTAAACTTAGCAAATAACAACAAAAATGCAGAAATAGAAGAAAAATGTTGTAATGAATGATGCGTTTCGATTAAAATAGTACATTTTACATTGCAATCAGGTCATACAAATTCGTACTTCTTATTTGTTTTATAACGTTTTGCATATGGTATCCTTATCTGCTGACAAATATTGTAAAGAAACACATTAAAAAAAATTCTTTTAAAAAAAATATATATATGCTACAATAACTAATATATAATATTTAAAGTACGAATTACATAAATATACATGCAAGGGGCAAGATGACACTGTTGCTCACCCTTTTATTCTCTCTCTTTCAAAATGCTGATCTTCCATCTGGTAAGCGTTTCTTTAATTTGGGGTCGCAGTGAATACTGTGGAAAAACTGGGGTCCATCTTTGTGGGTCAAAGAAACAGCAGCTGACGCCAGTAAGGTGACACCTAAGCAGGCATACCCGCAGACAAGCCCTCACTGGTATCGAAATCAGACTCGCTCAGCCCACTGTGTTTTGTCCAGAGGCTCACACAGTACTTATCAATTCTGTTTTAGTTAGTAGTTTGGTGTAAAGTTAGGTAGAGGCGTTATTTAAATGTATTTAAATTTATAACACATTTGCCACTATATGTGCTACTTAAAAGGTTCTACTTTTTCACCCCCAAAATAATTCTCAGATCTGTGTTATGCCATAGCAAACGGATTCTTGCATTCCCTTCCGATGAGGAATTTCCCCTGAAGAGCCTGCCCATGAAGTTTCTAACACTTCAACACAATTATTGTTACTTTCAAGGTAATTGTGACAATTAATTTTGAATTTTAATGAAAGTTCACTTTAATAATTGTGGAAGCATTGAGTTGATTTTTTTATTAATTATTCATCAAATATTACAGTGAAGATGAGTGTGAAGTTCAGGTTCAATTACCTGGTACCTCAACACCACAGGAACCATCGTTGCTCAGTGTGGATACAGCCAGTGACTTGGATGGTTATGGGTAGGTATTGGGAAATTTGTGATTGCACAGTAGTGTAGCATGTAGTTTATTCTCGATTTAAACTTGTTTTAGTTAAAATACATACCTGTATTCTGTTCCCTATACCCCCTCCCTCTGAAACATCTACATTTTTATTTCATTGTGTATTTTCCAAATTCTTATCTACCTATAAGTGAGTAGTACTTTGCTACCTCTTCTGGACTTTTGTAAGCATATTGTGCTCTCCCAGAATTCTTTTAACACCTTTTTAAAAGTATGGACTGGGGGATTTTGCATTCCTCATTCTATTCCAGCCATGTGAGAATTTCCTCATCAATGTCTTTATAGTTTTTAAGACAAAGCCAGTTGTCTGTTGTTGGCTACCAAGACGTTTAATTCAGGGGTCTGATTGAAGAAGAATAAGCAATAATATTCGCACCCGCTTATTTTTTCCTTTCCTTTTAAAATTAAATGTTGTCTTTTGCAAATAGGTCTCCCAACGACACTGAGGATCCACACCCTGCACTGAATCACTCTGTTGTTTCCAGCCACTCGCAACAGCCTAACGGGTATGAAACTTTGTAATTTATATACTGTACATTATTTAACAAGTTTACAAGTGGCAACCATGAAGTTTCCCTTTTCTGATTACATGAAATAGTGTCCTCACCAAACAGATAATTATTCCCTCCTCTTGAAACATGCCATTTCATTTTTTTCTCTTTATATATATATATATATATATATATATATATATATATATATATATATATATATATATATATTTATGCACACATTAGCCTCCAGAATTATTCACACCCTTGATATATTCAGTACGTTTACATGCACACTAATATTCTGTTATTCGAAATACTCGAGTATTCGAAATATGTAATCTGTCATGTAAACACCTTATTCGAATGTGATCAGCAGTATTCCGAATATGAGTATTCAAATAAGATAAGTGGAATATTAAACTATCCCATGGATTATTACTGGAATAGCAGGTCATGTAAACACTTTATTCAGAATACTTGGGTTTGCCTACATTTCGCATGCCTGTGATTTTTGCAAAGAATCTTGGGTTGATGCTTTGTGCGGAAGGAAAGATGGGTAGCATTTGGGGAATGTGATGCACTCTCTCAAAACGTGCTTCTATTTTACAACATTTTTCCACAACTGGCACCTTGATCAGCTGCTTTATTAGGGAATTTACCATCCCCTTGCAGAACATGTACACAGACTTATACACGGCATAGTAATATATATATATATATATATATATATATATATATATATATATATATATATATATATATATATATTTATTTATTTATTTTAAAAGTGCTTTTGACCAAGCAGTATTCAAGTGGTCTTGCCTGCCTTTTGTAAAGGAATATTATCTACTTTTGAAGAGCTTTGTGCATTTTGAAAATTTACGTTAAGGTTAAGCTATGTCTTTTGTATTCGTTGGTGGGTGGGGGTTGGTTACTGTTATTTTGGGGAACATGTTTTTATTCTTGTCAATGTCAATTTCAGATCAGACACTCCCTCATCATCCACAACTGTCTCCATGAGGTAATATCTAATGCCTAATTCATTTGATATAAAGAAGCATTTCCATTTCAGTAGCACTTTTTAGTGATCTATTAGTTATATTTTATCATCTTAAGTATAATTTTCCACAATAGGAAAAGAAAGCGTTCCCGTGAAAAAATACAACTCAGGAGGAGAAAGAGAAGACTGCCTGTTCCGTTGAATGGACAAGGTGTATCCGTTACTTGTCCAATCGACAAGTCTGACAATGCAACATTTGAATACAAAAGACTATCTGCCCACACTAAAAAACAATGAGCACTCAAAACGGATTACTCGTGCTTTTGAAGAGTTTAATCTAGCTTTAGGTGCTGGCATTATTCCTGTTTTATCAGAACACTATAAGTTTAGAAAACAAAAAAGTCATGTTAAATGATAGTGTAGTGTGTATTAACTGGGAACATTTGTAAAAAGTCGACATGGTGGCACACTGGTAGCCCACTACATAATGTCAACATTTATTATCTTACTGTTAAATATTTTTGAAAGTGTATTTGTAGGACATGAAGGGCTAATTTTATGTATTTTCTTTAATGCAAATCATTCATCTGACCACAGAGTTAAAAAAACATATATATACTGTATATATATATATATATATATATATATATATATATATATATATATATATATATATATAGTGTGTGTATATATGACTGTATGTACGTTCCAACTTGTGTATATGTATATAAACACGCATTAATGCACTTGAATCTTGTCAATACAATCACCAACATATGTTTATAATAAAGTTTGTTTCTGCATTCTGTACTTTACAAGGTGTGTGTTTTATATTTTCTCACTTAAAAGTATCTCTAATGGTGTAGGTTAACTAAAACAATTAACATGCAAAGTTCTTTTGTTTCACAATTTATGTTAACTTATAATTATTATCGTTATCCAAAAATATTGAATAGATCCTTTTTGTTTTGCATTTTTACCATATTGTTCTCTATTTCCTTAGTGATGATTTATGGAAGCAGACATGTGCTGATCTAGGGCTCGATTCTGGAAGTCCGAAGCTACAAAATCTATGATGGCTTATATATTAAAAAGCCAAAAAGAATTCATTGACACTCAGGTATTAGATTTCTGTTTTAAGTACACAATTAAGTGACATTAAAATACATTCATATTTGAAATAACTTTAACATTAAGAAATTAAAATAAAACTGACTATATGGGGGTTATCATTATTTCTGATATCAAATTGGTTTATGTTAAGACTACTGTATTTTACAGAAAGCAGTAGTACCGTTTTGATCGACCAGTCTTTAACAAAATGCTGTAAATCCAGAAATATTTGAGATTTTTATTACAAGAATTTGGTATAATAATACAATAAAAAATAAAAAAATCTCAAACATTTTTGCCGCAAGCATATTTTTTACGACTAGTAAATGCTTTTAAGGTAACAGCTCGCCCAAATTTCTGGAGCCAAATTAGTCTCCTGGTGTGATATTTCTGAATTGTCAGTATTGGAAGGTCACATATGCATACAATATTTTACTTGTATTAAAAACAGACTTTGAATGACAAAAATGCTTTTGTTTTACTTAGAAAAAACAATGGAACTTATTCAAAGTGAAATGACAAAGAAGAATAAAAGAAACTCAAAAGTGGCACTGAAAACATCTCCATTAACACAGGTATAATGTGTTATCATTTTTAGAGCAGGACAATAAATTGTAGCTTAAATATAGTTACTCAACAAATGTGTCTTGTACTTTACAGAACCTTGTGCTTGAAGAGGGTACAAGTATTTGACAAACTCGAATGGTCTGCCCCACTGGGATACAAGCGAAGAGTAAGTTTCCCCTTTTCCATTAGTTTGTAACACTGACATTTTGGTTTATTTAAAGATGAAAAACATACTGCATGGTGTAGTATTAGGCAGCAGCGTGGAGTAGTGATTAGGGCTCTGGAAACTCGACCAGAGGTCATGAGATCAGTCCCAGGTGGGGGACACTTGAGCAAGCAGCTACTTTATCTCCTAGATTGCTCTAGTATAAACCCAAATGTATAAATAGGTAATTGTATGTAAAAAATAATTTAATTAAGAAATGTATTAATAATAATAATAATAATAATAATAATAATAATAATAATAATAATATTGAAGGTGCTATTTTTGGTTGAACAGCATTCTTTGGCATTCAGATTCACAAATAATTTTTATTTATTGATATATAATATAAAGTCAGGTTGTTACCCAAGGAGACTTCAACGATCAGACTGGTGAAAGCACTGGTGTGAGCACTCAAAAGTAACCTTTAGTAAATTTTATTAAAGCACACATTTATTCCATAGTAATGATCAGATGCAAGATGTCCATTTGATAAAGCTGACATTTCTCTTGTATTCACGTCTCCATAGAGCATTCTGGGGGGTTCAATCATAAGTCTAAATAAAGCCCTATTGTTGAAATGGTTGAATTGTTCATTCAATTCATTAGCAATCTGAAACATATCTTTATATATGTATTATTCTTTAAATCCTACCAGCCTATGTTTGGTAAAATGTTTACTGCCCCCCCTCCCCCTTTATAGAACACAATCAGGAAACTCATTGGTGCTTGTATTCTTTTTATGTAGCGTCCTCAGTTCCAAAAATTCCACTCTAACAAAGAAAATGAAAGAATACGTGAAAGGGGGAATCCAGACGTCTCCAATGAAGAAATATGTGGTGAGTTAAAAGTGTAATTTGGCTATTTTCAAATAACTATGTAGACTGAGCTAAAAAAACAAATCCTTTATTTATTTATTTATTTATTTATTTTATCAGTTCATATTATTTTTTTTTTTTAAATGCTCCAATGTTCAGCATACTTTACAGTTTTGTAAAATATTGGCACACTAAACTTTGATAATTTAATTATATAGATTTTGACAAATGAAACCCCAGAATCACAAAACCAACACTTGAAAAACTGATGCACCTGCCAAATGTTGTTATGAAACGGGTATATCTGCAATTCTTTTCATTAGTCTATATAATGTACCATGTTTTATTTAAATATATTTTTATTTTAGGTTTTATTTTAAATTGTCCAAGTTAAACGGTTGCAGTATTTTTTTTATTTTAGCGTGGTCACATTTTTCAGATCAGCAGTTTGGAATCCCCTTTCACAAACTACACATAAAGAAAATATATATGTGATCATTTTTAATTTTTATTTTTTTATTAGTGGCCATAAAGAACTATTGGCGAAATATCCATGAACAAAACAATGAAAAAGACAAATGGGAGCGCAGACAGCTGGAGGCTCGTCGGAGGAAAAGCAAGAGAGATGTAAGTTGTCCTTCTTCCATGAATACCAGCCATATTTGGCTGTACTGGTATTGTTGTTGTAATGTTTACCGGTACTGGTAAACATTACATTGAACAAGTAAACGACAATAGTAAGAAATATTTGCTTTACATAATATATTCAAAGCAGAGTATCTGCAAACAATGCTGTCAGATATTCCTTTCTTTTAATGTAGTATTTTTTAATGTTGGTCACAATTGTTACTGAATTGTACGCTCTTAATCTACTACTTTTGACATAAAAGCATGTGTGAAAGTTGTCTGTTGGAATTCCAATTAAATGGTATTTCCCAGGTTTGGTTTATGCCATAAAGACTGTCAAATATATATCGTAGCACATATGACATTCCAAAACAGCTCAGAATGCATTTAAGAACATCTAGAACCCCAGAGCTAGGCCCCAATCATTACTAAAAGGTGTATTCTTCAGTTGATTGTTTAAATTTTTTTTCTTTTTAGAAATGCCAATGTCAGTATACAAGGGGTCCCTCACTCCACTTTGTCAGAGATGGACAAGAAAACCATGGCAAATGCGCTTCAAGTTCTTCCTGTAGAAGTGACGATGAGCACGGAGGAGTCTGGGGAGGAAGACAATCCATTTAACCAGGGAGAACAAATGGCTGTGAAGGTGGTCAGACCACGGAAGTGGGAATCAGGAAAGTTTAGAGAGTACAAAAGGGCATGTGATATAGCATACAGCATGATCAAAAAGAAAAGAAAGTGCAAACTTCCTCGAAAAAGAGGTTCTTTTTCAAAGTACAATAGGCCAGATTTACCTGACGAATTTTCATGGTTGGCTAATTCGATTTAATAAAAAAAATATTGGGGGAAAAAAAAATGTTTGAGTAAGCTGTTTAAATTGTATAACTGCTACAACTGACTTTTCTGTTTTTCACCTTTTTACTACTTTTATTTGGTAAGGTTTTTCTAAAATCCTAAATGTTATTTAATATTGTTTAAATGTTCTTTTTAATGTTGTTTTTAACACTAATAAAGTATATTTGAAATACAATAAAAAAGTCTTATTATTTGAAATACGTTTAACACATTTTTTAAATGGTGTTTACTTTTTCTAAACACAAGTTTGCAATCTTGTGAACTGTATTGCACAGTATGTTTACCTGCTCCTAAAAGGATATGTGTAAACCATTCACAAAAACATGTTTGCAATCTTGTAAACTGTACTGCACAATAAGTTTACCTGCTGTTTGTAAACCGTATTTAAACAACCAAAACTGATTTACTTTAAATCATGTAAATCTTTGTAAACGGGATATGCTTAATGTTTGCACAGATTGTAAACCAATGTTTTACAAATGTGTAAACCTGATGTCCAAATGGACATGATGACCTTCATTTGGTTTCTAGTCTTTGCAAACCATTTGTAAACATTATTTTTACAAACTGTTTGCACCCTTTGCAAACTTATGAAACCATATGTTTGTATGTGTTTACAATATGTTTACTCCATTGTTAAACCATATTTTTCGTGCAGTGTTACCCATGTTTTAATAATCTTCAGGTCTGAACAAACCGGTGGCGGGCCGACTAATCTGATGAGCAGGAGCGACAAGCGCTCGTTTTTTGGGGGGTTGTAAAAAAAAATAGTGATTTTCTTTCTTATAGATGTGGCGTCCTAAAATATATCATTACAGGACACTTTTGTCATTCAATTCATGGAAGAGGGAAGCGGTTTTTCTATTGTATATGTTATGTATACAGAGTTTTTTTTCCATAGGGTTCATCATTCGCAAACTGTGTAATTCTCGCCTGTCAGACAATGAGGTACCAGATCTGGGATCCGGTGCTGCTCATTGCTTTTCAGATACACTTTATATTATTTTTCAGACATCCTGATGACTTTTTTTTAAAGTGGGAAGTTTGTATCCTCAGTATATCTCTCAGAATCATGTCTAACCACATACGTCCCGTACACCAGCATGCAACCACTAACCTGTCCCCCTCCATCACACTGCTCCCAGTACTATAAAACAATACTTACTGGTTAATGGTTACACTCGGTATCCAATTGTGATGAAACTTGCTTTGAACCTAAAGGCGTCTGCTGAATAAACAAATAATAATAATAATAATAATAATAATAATAATAATAATAATAATGACGATGCTGATGATAATAATAATGATGATGATCTGTAAGTTGATAGCAATAGTCTTTTTTCTTCTGATAATTATATTCAGAGTACAGTGTGTGTCTTTCTTTCCTTTCTTTTGTTAAAAAAATAAGTACTCTATTAAAAAAAATGTAAAACCAATTACAAGGCTTGTCTTAAGGAGAAAGCGGGAACTAGCTTGTTTGACAACTTTGTCATTACCGTACCGGGCAGAAAAGTGCTTAGTACAAATTTCCATTCATTAATAGTTTCATATTACTATGCACTGACTGTCAATTGATCCCTCCAGAGGGAAATGCTGCTCTGAATGTGTAGGTCGTTGGGAGTGACATTTAAGGTGACTTTCAAACAAGCCGCATTGTGAACCACACTAGACTATTCTTTCCTTTTTATTGCAAATGCAGCAGTAAGACTTGGCACAATCCTAATGAAAATATTCTATTAAAAGACTGTGTAACAGACTGTGGAATTATTCTACAGATAAGTCATTATAGTACTGTAGTTCCCCTTACAGTATATTTTTGAAAAAATGAAGATTGTTACCTTTTACACTCCTGTTTCCAGTAAAATATTACAAGTTTTGCTTCCTACACAATATACAGAAATTGAATTTAAACCATATACAATTACCGTTACCTAAAGCTACTAATTAATAGAAGTACTTGAAAATAGTAAGATGACTGTACTTGGAAAATGAAAAACAGCTATTAAAGCTATTAATCAAATAACTTTCCTAGTATTTTTTCATTTCAGGCAATGTAAGTAATTCATAGTAGTGTTTGTTGATTATATATATATATATATATATATATATATATATACAGTACTGTGCAAAAGTTTTAGGCAGGTGTGAAAAAATGCTGTAAAGTAAGAATGCTTTCAAAAATAGACATGTTAATAGTTTATATTTATCAATTAACAAAATGCAAAGTGAGTGAACAGAAGAAAAATCTACATCAAATCAATATTTGGTGTGACCACCCTTTGCCTTCAAAACAGCATCAATTCTTCTAGGTACGCTTGCACACAGTTTTTGAAGGAACTCGGCAGGTAGGTTGGCCCAAACATCTTGGAGAACTAACCACAGTTCTTCTGTGGATTTAGGCAGCCTCAGTTGCTTCTCTCTCTTCATGTAATCCCAGACAGACTCGATGATGTTGAGATCAGGGCTCTGAGGGGGCCATACCATCACTTCCAGGACTCCTTGTTCTTCTTTACGCTGAAGATAGTTCTTAATGACTTTCGCTGTATGTTTGGGGTCGTTGTCATGCTGCAGAATAAATTTGGGGCCAATCAGATGCCTCCCTGATGGTATTGCATGATGGATAAGTATCTGCCTGTACTTCTCAGCATTGAGGAGACCATTAATTCTGACCAAATCCCCAACTCCATTTGCAGAAATGCAGCCCCAAACTTGCAAGGAACCTCCACCATGCTTCACTGTTGCCTGCAGACACTCATTCGTGTACGCTCTCCAGCCCTTCGGTGAACAAACTGCCTTCTGCTACAGCCAAATATTTCAAATTTTGACTCATCAGTCCAGAGCACCTGCTGCCATTTTTCTGCACCCCAGTTCCTGTGTTTTCGTGCATAGTTGAGTCGCTTGGCCTTGTTTCCACGTCGGAGGTATGGCTTTTTGGCCGCAAGTCTTCCATGAAGGCCACTTCTGACCAGACTTCTCCGGACAGTAGATGGGTGTACCAGGGTCCTACTGTTTTCTGCCAGTTCTGAGCTGATGGCACTGCTGGACATCTTCCGATTGCGAAGGGAAGTAAGCATGATGTGTTTTTCATCTGCTGCAGTAAGTTTCCTTGGCCGACAACTGCGTCTACGGTCTTCAACGTTGCCCATTTCTTTGTGCTTCTTCAAAAGAGCTTGGACAGCACATCTGGAAACCCCTGTCTGCCTTGAAATTTCTGCCTGGGAGAGACCTTGCTGATGCAGTATAACTACCTTGTGTCTTGTTGCTGTGCTCAGTCTTGCCATGGTGTATGACTTTTGACAGTAAACTGTCTTCAGCAACCTCACCTTGTTAGCTGAGTTTGGCTGTTCCTCACCCAGTTTTATTCCTCCTACACAGCTGTTTCTGTTTCAGTTAATGATTGTGTTTCAACCTACATATTGAATTGATGATCATTAGCACCTGTTTGGTATAATTGTTTCATCATACACCTGACTATATGCCTACAAAATCCCTGACTTTGTGCAAGTGTACCTAGAAGAATTGATGCTGTTTTGAAGGCAAAGGGTGGTCACACCAAATATGGATTTGATTTAGATTTTTCTTCCGTTCACTCACTTTGCGTTTAGTTAATTGACAAATATAATCTATTAACATGTCTATTTTTGAAAGCATTCTTACTTTACAGCATTTTTTCACACCTGCCTAAAACTTTTGCACAGTACTGTATATATATATATATACATACATATATATGTAACATAACATTAATATGCCATTTCTGTGGTGCATCTTTGAAGTGGTCTTGTGGCTTCTGAACCACCCACTACTGTATCGCCGTTGGTCAAGTTAATGATAAAAATATATGGGAGAATGATCTTTTCCATATCAACCCCCGAAGACGTGGAATTGTTTCCATCATAGTATGAAGATGGAATTTGATCATCTGTCCTTCTCTGGTTTTAAAGATCATACGAGGAAATTGATTAGAAACCTCCTGGCAATGCTTCTTCCTCAGTCCACATTAACAAATAGATCAGACTTTTTTTTATTCTGTCTCGGTATGCAGCTGATTTAAGTTTCCACCACACCTGTTTTTATTGTGTCGTTTGTACTTGTAATTATCTTCTTTTATAATGGTAAGTCTCTTTTTTATTGTTTTCCTGAATAAATAAGTAAATGATACACTATATTGCGTAATCATGTTTGTAAACAGCCAGTGTCGCTATAAAAAAAACTTTGGGACAACATTAGGTTGCGCTATGGGAATATAGCGTGGACTTCAAGCCTATTAGTCCTCTTTGGCAGTCTGATGGGAACGAGATGTACGGCAGGGTACTTTAAAAAGACCTTTTAAATACCATCAGCATGACCACAGAGGATCGCTCTGCCTGAGGACGCAATGTATGGCATCTTGTACCAGTTTAGCCATTGAATTGTACAGAAGATAAAAAGATGGAACTGTAGTAATCATTATAAAGCATGAATCCACTGATGAAGCCACTCGATTTCAAATCAATCCAGTACATTTTATTACCACCAACTGACTATCATTCCCAAGACATGGATAACAGCAATAACTAAGTATCCTTTTCTTTTGATTAAAACCTTAGAACGAGTTGTTTGCGAGTTTACTTTATCCTATGGGGGTGATATGTTGTAATGATCTATACAGATGCAGATTGAAATACTGTAGTTTAAATAGTTTAACTAGGACCTCTCTTGTAGCAAAGTTTGAGAGTAAGTGAACCATTCAGTCCTCGCTGCTTAGCTTTGTCTTTGGTAGAAACTGCACCCTCTACAGCGCCTAGGTCTGATGCCATTAGATTTGCATTGTGTAATTGTGCTGTAGCCAAACGTATCCACCAAGATAATCCCAGACACAGGGAGCTGAACTCTCGGTCAAGGCTGTGCTATTGTAAGCATGCCCCTTCCTGGTATTACAGACATGGCATATTTTCTGACATCAGATAATCTGAGCCCTACTAACTCTGGTGACTCCCTCTGCAAGCAGAGGCATGGAAAACACATGCTGTTGTGACACCAGAGCCTGATCTGCCAGTTCAAATGGATACGGACAAGCTAATGATTATCCTCCTGCCTGTGTCCCTCAGGATGGTGACTCCTCCCACTCTCATGTTGTCTCCTCCCCTCTTATGTTGCCCCGCCCACTCCCCCTGTTGTAAGACTGGTGTAAGGGAATTCAAAAATGAAGGCAGTGAGGTAATCAGGTAGGTGTCTCTATCTTTGGTGACTTGTTGAGTGATTGACCTCTGTGTGCTTTCACAGTAAAGGCAAGGGGGAAGCGTTTGGGGTTTCCTGGAAATGAACCCCAAGCCCCCCCTCCCTGCCAACCCATTGACAGAACAGAATACAAAAGAGAGGAGCCCAGACTGTCCTGGCTGCCAGTCTCTTCATGACTGAAGATTCAAAGGCTATTAGCTCTTGATTATCTTTGACTAAAGGGAGTTGTAGTTTTATGAAAGATGCTCATGTGCTGGTTTACTATGGGTGGAATGGTTGATAAAGAACTCCAACTCCCATAATTCCAGTGCCTTGTTGATGCCGTTACACTTGGTAGTCTTTAGAGTTTTGTGAGTAGGACCCAGCATATTTAACCGGCTTAAATTGTGTTATGTACAAACTGTAGCGGATACTATGCCTTTAAAATGTGAGGATTGTGACTGGCAAAAAAAAAAACATAAAAAAGGGAATAACTTATCTGTTTAATTAAGATAAAGTTTTGGTTTCATTTGGAAAATGAATGCCTTTTTATATTTGGTGTCTCTCACTCTAATTTCACAAGGAAAGGAAAGGTTATGAGCAATCGAGAAAGACTTTCGTTCTGGAACTTTCAGCGTTCTGGAACTTTCAGCGTTCTGGAACTTTCAGCGTTCTGGAACTTTCTTTTTTTTTTTATTTGGGGGGGGGCGACACGACACCAAGAGGCAAACATGACCTCTACTTGAAAGGACTGTGAGCTATGACTGGTGTTTACAGTTTAATACACAGGCTGCATTGAGGGTTTGCTAGGGGAATGAACAACACTGTACAGAGAGGACAAAACCAGGTCATTTACCCCCACTGGTGATTTCCAGTATGTGTAGTACAATTACTTGACATGCAAGGTTACAGAGTGAAAAACCCAGGACCATTTTGTTTCCCTTGCAATTCACTGAAGCTGTAGCAACTGTGAAACAATTAAAATATAATAACACAATCATATTCTGACATAATCTCTGAGTTTTTGTTTATGTGTGTGGACATCCAAAGTGCTACAGAGAATGCAAATAAAAACATTCTCTGTAGCACAACCTACTGTCTCTGTTTTCCCTGGATCATCCCGGATTTGAGGAAGGAGTCCCGGGAATTCAATATGCCTTCCTAGGACAATAAATTCCAGTACAGTACCATAAATCAAATGCAAGTTAGATAAATCAGGACACAATATTACTGCAATAGATGCACAATATGAATTGGTTGTCAATACTATAGTAGCAATACTATCAATGTTTCCTATTGTATTAATATAGGATTTCTAAAGAGAGTTTAAACTTCATGTTCAGTGTTTTTTTGCACCTCAGAGGTGACAACCTTAATTGTGACAAGCAAAAGATGTGCTATAGTGGTCCTTATACACCTGTTTTTTTTTTTCTCTGCAGCAAAAAGGTAGTAGTTTTTTGGACAGCGTGTGTTCAAATTGCAGGAGAAGGTGGAAGAAAATTAATGCCCCAGGCATGTTTAGCTGATGAAAATGCTGATGCACCCACAACGCATTTGGAATTGCATTGTGCTTGCTGTGTTGACAAAGCTGTCATGCTGTTACAGTCCCGTGCCTAGCACAGCGAGGTGAAACAGAAATATGAAGGACAAATGGACAGGAATTGAGGTTAAACATTACAAGCTACTGCTGATTGATTAATGCAGAAATACACAGAGGACGTTTTAAGAGAGTATCTCTTGAAGCATTGCCTCCAAGCCTTCCACAATCTAATAAGACTATTATAAAAGATGTTTTAGACCCTGGCTTGTATCCCACAAAAGAGTCTTTTCTCTGAATGGAAACACTTTCTTCCAAGTTTCCTGGCAAAAAAATAAATAAAAAATCGAATCGAAGCAAGATTAGCTTGCTGGATGTGCTGTGTGATTGTCAGAGGCTTAAGCGATCAAGATGAACTGCTGAGAAATGTACTTTAAATGAACTCATTTGGAATGCAGTGGTCTCTTTTACAAGGGGTGTCACAGAAGGCAAAAGAGAAAACGGAGTATTCTTTCACAATCATGTGTCGGACAATTAAAGACATTGGTGCAAGAACCTGTCAACACACATGTCAATGGCTCTTAACTACTCTAATACCTCGTTTCCATTCACCACTCAACCTGGGTTTAAAACCCTGCTGGTCCTGGTACTGTTGAGCAGGGTTTGAGCGGGTTTCTCCGTGCTTTAATATTCTCATAATATCCTAAGAATTGTTCGGATTATCGGAAGCAAAGCAAGTCACGGTGCATAAAAGGTAGAGGCAGGATGCTAACTAGTGACCACACACAGTGTCTTAAACACTAGGGGAAAAAAGCCGGGCTTGTCTACATTTGTGGAGGAGCTTTTAACCTCCTCTCACTGACAGGGGTAATACATATTTATCTGAATTGCTGTATATCCCTAGACGTTGGCAGTGTGGAGTAGTGGTTAGGGCTCTGGACTCTTGACTGGAGGCTTGTGGGTTCAGTTCCAGGTGGGGGACACTGCTGCTGTACCCTTGAGCAAGGTACTTTAACTACATTGCTCCAGTAAAAACCCAACTGTATAAATGGGTAATTGTATGTAAAAAATAATATAATTGTATGTAAGAATAATGTGTTATCTTGTAACAATTGTAAATTGCCCTGGATAAGGGTGTCTTCTAAGAAATAAATAATAATAATAATTGACTCTTTATGTTTTCAGTTGCTGACAGTTCCCTTATTCAGGTGTGTCACTCGGGGAGGTCAGAGTTTTTCTACTTAAATATTAGACTTTTCCTTTTGCTTGCACTGGTCTGTTCCAAATTGCTGGACCCTTCTTACCCCACAGTGTAGTAAAGACACTTGCCAGTGGGGCAGTGAGCAGGCAGCTGTCCTCTCACTGGCAGATGATCTTGTTCTGCTCATCCAGTCCATTTATCCCCCGTGAATTTCCATTTATAGCATGCTGAGTTTTTTTTTTCTTTTTTTTTTCCATTTTCAATTCCTATAGGCGAAAAAAAAGAGGATTCAGTCACTTGAATAAAATTGTCACCCAGCCAGAGAATTAACACGAGAATGTGTGCCTGTGGTGTGTGCGTGTGCGTGTGTGCGCGCATGTGTGTGTGTGTGAGTCTGTTCCTATGGGTTTGGGAGAAGGGGCATATTTTGAAACTTCAATCCACGTTCGGATCAGTTCACTGATAGTTAGGTTTAGTGAGCCCATAAGCTGAATTGAAGTCCAAGCACAGAGATTTCATTTCCTCGTACAGTACAGTGACTTGCTGGTGGAGGCTATTATTCACAGCTGGGGGTGCCACCTGTCCCTGTTTTCCCTGGATCTTCCTGGTTTTGAGGAATATAATGTGTTTCATATTGTGTAAAAACAATAAATGATCTATGAGTGATTTGGAGCTACCTTTTCACATCTGGGGCAGCAGTGTGGAGTAGTGGTTAGGGCTCTGGACTCTTGACCGGAGAGTTGTGGGTTCAATCCCAGGTGGGGGGAACACTGCTGCTGTCCCCTTGAGCAAGGTACTTTACCTAGATTGCTCCAGTAAAAAACCCACTGTATAAATGGGTAATTGTATGTAAAAATAATGTGTAAAAAAAAAATAAATAAATAATGTGATTGTATGTAAAAAAATAACGTGATATCTTGTAACAATTGTAAGTCGCCCTGGATAAGGGCGTCTGCTAAGAAATAAAGAATAATCTGTTACCATTGATGTACGCTACACTGTTAAAACTAACACACAAGGAGTCTTGTAATATGTTAGTGGTATTTTTTGGTTTATTTGAAGCGGCTTATTGTACCCTGTTGGCAACACAGTGAGAGATGCAAACAAAAAAAAAAATAACATGTGGAATTACCCATGTGTAAAATGAATACATGCAATACATTTTGGCTTCTGTTAACTCATATGGAGGTGACCCCTTTCATAAATGAGAGTCTTTTAATTTGATTGATTCATAAACAATGCACCACATGAAAAAACAAACAAACTAACAAAAAACAGTAACAGTACCACAAAAAGAAAAAAGTTCAAACTGATCTGAACATTTCTGTATACAAGGCACAATAAACACAATGTATACAATAAAATATACATTTACAGAGTGCCCTTCACGCCGTGGCATCCCAGAGCATATAGACAGCAATAATTAGGGTTTCATCCTATATAATGTTTTCTATATGGGGACGAGTTTATTTTCAAGATGTAAACAGTGTGACTGTATGCCCCATTGTGGAATTGAGGCAATGTGTCTGAGTCTCCTGTATGCAAGTCCCCAGGTCACCTTTAGTATTGTTACAAGGAGGATGGGGAGCAGTGTCTCATTTCTCCCTCAATTAGCTCTTCATTTGCTATATCCCAGGAACCCGTTTCAGAGCTAACTTTATGCACTATTAATAATTAATTGCTATCGTTGAAGGGGTTAGGGCTCTGGATCTGTTTAATGATTTAGCATTGGACTTCTAAACGACACTAATCTTTGAAGATATTTAACCCGGATAGATCCATGTGCTTTACAAGGCCTTCCCCCAATTTATTTTGTTGTTGTTGTAATGGACATATACCCTTTCGATGTGCTGTGCCCGCCTGTTTTACTGAAACCATGGCACAGGTGAATGCCACGTAGTTTCCGTGGAAAGTGACACTTTGTCTGGCACAGAGAATGTTGGGTAGACTCGATTACCGATGGAGAAGGCCCGATTTTCTCCCTAATTTAAAATGCTCAATTATGGGCTCCCAAGTGGTGCATCCAATAAAGGCGCTTCACGTGGAGTGCAGGATGCGCTCTATAGTCTGGACGTCGCGAGTTTGAATCCAGGTTATTCCTTTGCCGACCGAGGACGGGAGCTTCAAGGGGGCGGCACTCAATTGGCTGAGCGCCGCCCAGGGGGAGGGAGGGCTAGGTCGGCCAGGGTGTCCTCGGCTCACTGCGCACCAGGGACCCCTGTGGTCTTCGCCCTCCCAAGTCAGCGCAGGGATGGTAGCGGTGAGCTGAGCATAATAAAACAAATGACCTTTCCAAATTGGGAGTAAATAATAAAAAAATAATAATAATTGGCAACAACTAAATTTATTTTTTTTAAAAAGCTCAATTATCCCCCTCACCGTAGCAATTCCCCACAGAGCTCAGGAGATCTGAAGGTTCAGAGGGCGTCCTCCAATCCCACAACCAAGCCAGCTTCCTCTTCTACACCCAGGAACTCGAGAGCGGATATCAGCGAGCTACCGGCCTCTGGAGGACAAAGGCCAGCACTGCAGGTGTCCACCCGAGCTCACTAGGCGCCTGACCAGTAGAGTCCGCTGTAGCACAATGAGGATAAAGAGTCCCTACGGTTTTGTCTCCCTAACCCGTGCAAGCGGCCGTGCCTTTATCAGGAGAGACCTCCCTTTACTCAGGGACCAAACAGTACATATTTGACTTGTTGTCAAAACATTTGTCTAAATTTATCCCAAATATGTTCCCTTTTTTGTGTTGGCTATTTGAATGTTTTATGTTATGTATTGGGGATTTAGTTTATCTAAATCAAAGTTGTATTTATTTTTAAATAGCCAAGGCACAGGTTTTGAAGTCTGATCATAGCTAAAGATAAGCAAGGATAGGGCTGACAATTAGCTAGATGGGATGAAGGTGAGCAGTTGAAGGTATTGGCCCTCGAAAGATGCATTAAACTGAGGTCCTGTCTCCCTGCTACTGTTTCACCATTTTGAAGATGAGCAGCGGTGTTGCAATCAAATTACTTCCATTGGGTGGCACTGTGGGCTATGCAAAAACCCAGTAGAGGTAAATAGGTAAATAAAACTAATAGATTTTTTTTTTTTTTGGGGACCACTTTTCCCATACTGTGGACTCTCCATGCAGCCACCCAAGAGCTCTCAGGCAGCTTACAGGCAAGCCCGCAGGCGCCCGGCCAGATTACAGGGGTCGCTGGTGCGCGGTGAGCCAATAACACCCTGGCCGACCTAACCCTCCCTCCCCCGGGTGGCACTCGGCCAATTGAGCGCCACCCCCTGGAAGCTCCCGTCCTTGGTCGGCAAAGGAATAGCCTGGACTCGAACTCGCAACGTCCAGACTATAGGGCACATCCTGCACTCCACGTGGAAGGGAACTGTTTTTTTAAGGGTTAGCCCCACATATTAAGTCTATACGGTAACTGCAGTAGTATGCTTACATTGAAGCCTTCAGGATGTTTATTAGACCCGGTTGGACATACACAGCCTCAAAAAAAAAAAAAAACTTGAGAGAGAACCGCTTTGAGCTCCAGTCATTCTCCAGTTTCTGTTGTTAATAATTTGACGGGAGTGCAATCTGTACCCTTCCTTGACGAGTTAAGTTGATGCGTTGTCAATCACAGAGACACGCGGAACCCTGACTTGGAGTAGGGAGGAGGCAGGAGGCGGTGTTGGGGGATAAAAATAAAAGCGACGGATCAGCCTTGAAGTGGAGCAAGTGGCAACACGTCTTATTGAGGGCTGCACATTAGCTGTGAAGGAGATTTGACAGATCCAATTATAAAGCTCCGTCTCACTGGAATCTGTGCCCCCTGATATTTGCCAGCATGAAATTTGAGTTTCTGACTCTTAAAAAGAAGCAGCATTGTTTGTAAATAAACACTGAATCAAAGACACATGGGTCTGAACCTTTCTGTTCAGATCACTGTAGCTTATTACTATGCTATCTGTGTGTGTGTGTGTGTGTGTGTGTGTATATATATATATATATATATAAGCCAAATGGGAATTTGAAATTTTTAAAGAATTTGATCTTTTTATTATTATTTTTATTTTAGTAAATGTATCACATTTTCACAGAACATCGGTTGCTTACATAGCTACGTACTTGGCATCCTTTTTGTACTTCTAAATCTAGCAGAACCTGAGGCACCGAAGAGATGAAGCCGTTCAGAATCCTGTTACAGGTACCCGAGAATACTGTGGCTATTGACAAGTGATTACTTAACATGCTGTCATAGTCAGAAATCAGAGAAAGTAATTCCACATATTTGAAGAATCGGTGCCTTCATCAGTTCAGCTATTTCTGGTGTATACTGTACTTCCTTTTTTTTTCTCAGAAAGTTCTTGAAAATGGATTTGTAACCAAATCAACTACAATGTCGCCATTGTCTTATGACATTTTTTTTTTTTAATTTGTAAAAAGCAATTTGAAATATTACTTCAAAGTACTCAATATAATTCTCAATAACTGTCTCTATAATAAGAAATGTAGCGCGGAATTTAGCAATATGCTTACACACTACCCTAACATAGTTATGTCCCGCCTGCTCACTAATGATTGGACAGCTGTAAAACCAGGGCAGATCTTTGACTTTCCCATTGTTTAAATTCCCAATTATGTCCCGCCTCTGCTCACTCATGATTGGACACCTGTATAACAAAGGGCAGATCTTTGACTCTCCCATTGGTTAAAGGAAAAGGAACACATAGCGACAAATGATAAAATGCATGAGACTTTTTAGAAGTACAGTACTTCTTACAACAACAGTTCAGGATGGCCATGCCAATACTACACAACATGAAGAGATTATCTGAAAAGAGAGCTAAGTATACCTCTTACAGTAAATTACATCACAAAGACATTAGATTTAAAGAGAAATACATGTGTGGTTACCATGGCATCAAAAAGCCTATAAATGTTTGTTTTCAGACACACTTTCCCTTGACAAAGATATGTTAAACATACCAAAACATTGGGAAGTTGGCTCTTTAATTTGAAAAAAGTAAACTGCTGTGTATCAAAATGTACAAAATCTAAAAGAAAAAGGTAATGTAAATACACAAAAATGTGAATAATTAATAAAGAAATTACCCATCATCATCAGTGTACAAGTGTAGCATTGTTTGGTGGACTTGATCCATAACGATGCTTAAGTACACTATGGCATGCATTCATCCTCCCAGAATAGTCAAGGGACCCAGGGTGATACCAAATCCAATCTGGTTGATAGGGTCTAATAAAGTGGCCAGACAGTATATGTGTATGTATTAAAATATTTACACAGTTAGTACACTGTAACGGCACAATAGCATTGTAATGATGTGTAAGTACACATGTATTTACTAAGTAACTGCTTTGTAAATACACAGTAATTAGACCCAATGTAAAGTGTTTCCAGCTTTTGATAAGTCTTGGTAAAAACACATTTAGAAATAGTATGGCCATTCGATTCGTTACAAATTTCCATCCAGATTAATGTGCTGTTAGAAATAATTTCGATCTGAATGGTTTGGGTGTTGGCAATGACCTTTAGTTTGCCTGCCCAAGACACTGTGTAATTTTGATTGAGAAGAGCAACTATTACTATTACAACTATTAATCCCATCCAGATGCTCCTACTGAAGGCTCATGAAGACCATTTGTCAAGCACGTTCCCAGCCACAATATATCTGTCAGAGCAGCCCCAATGCTAAGGCTCCCTAACTGTCTGGCTCATTCTGCTGTGGGAAGTTATGTGTTTTGAGCACTATCTATTACCACACAAATTCAAGGTTTTTGTTTGAAGGGCAAAGAAATAACAAAAGGATCAAAAATCGGGAAATCTGGAAAAAGGTGGCATCGAATAGAACTACAGGTACAAAAAAGAAAATCCTAAATCATTATAAGCAGCGTACATAAAAACACATTTATTGTAAGACCCTCATTGCTTTGTGTAGTTTTGATTGGTTTTGCATATGAAATCAAACCCCGAATTTTGGAAAATCTGTCAAAATAGGCAAATTAGTGATGGTCTGATTTATGACTTTAAAAGGCCACGCATGCAATTCATTTCAAATAGTAAGAGAAAAGGAACACATAGTGACAAATGATGAGATGCATGTGCTTTTTAGAAGCTGTTTAAGATGCCTAATTAAAGCACAACGTGGTCTAACGTTTTCACACGAGTGCCTCATGTTCCCATATCACTGATTACTGACTGAAAATTGAAATTCGCACACCCAGAGGTTTTCTTGCAGGTAGATATATAAATTACATAAATGACACATCTGGAGGTGTTCTGATAAATGTGCACACTGCTATACACCACAATAGCACAACAAGAAGTGCCCAAAGAATATATAGTTGGAAGACAAACTGTTTACAATTTGATCCAGCTCAGGGACAACAGGCTAGTCTGTCTTCCCTGGGCACTCTGTGGTTTGAATCCATCATGCAGGTTTTATGCAGGTAGTTTACTTACTAATGAAGACACTAATGTCTGACTATGGGGCTTGTTTACATCAGATTTGGAGTAAGAATAAGCAACAGTAGCCAAGGAACAGGAACAGCTTATTTTTATTATGAAGGAGCCATCAAGCGGTGGCAGCAAGGCAAGTGGCTTTACACTGCACTGAGGAGCCCAAACAGGGCGAAACATGTCTGCAGTTGCTGTACTCTGACTTTTAAAATGCTGTGAATGTAGAAGCCTTTTGGCGACTTTTACGTGATTTGATTGGCTCTTGTAAAACTGGAATTTGCATATCCCTGATTACCCATAATTCTATAGCTACTACCCCTCCCCCCATACCAAGAAGTGTGACTAATCCTATTGCCAGGCTCTAAGGCTCTCAGGAGAATGCTCAAGCCCTCACTCACACTGACTGAATTGAAGAAAATTAGCTTAATATTAAACTTGGATAATAAACCCTCCTCTCCTCTCCCCTGAATCATATGGGGACCAGGGTAATGATCCAAGGGGATTAAAAACTCCAGGAACAATCTATTTCTGACACCATGGTTTAAAACTGTTGCAACTGAATCATGACGCCAGTCTTGTCGTTTTACGTCTTGATTTGAAAAAAACTAAACAAAAAACTTGCTTGCAGTTTTCGGTAGCATTTATGTACTTCCCCTCACATTTCTTATCAAAGGGTACATTGTTTTGTTAGCTCTTGTGGTTTATCATGTCACCCGAACCCCTTGATAACATTAAAGCATTATTATGTACAGGTGGGTAAATTATGCCCTGTAGATTATTGGTAGTAATAAAAAAAAAAAAGTTGATATTTCCTATCGCTATTGTGAATCCCAGTCTCATAGATTGCTTTACAGAATCTGCCTTCCAGGAGAGCATTCGTTTCTGAGACGTCTTCCTCACAGACTGCATAAAAGTACATTTATATTAGCTAGGCTCTTGCACTGGATGCCAGAGCACATAAAACTGCATTTTTCAAATCAGCAAATCCAAGGACTAATATGTACCTGACACTTAGCAATACTTAATTGATGTAATTACATAATATTAAAAGGAATCATTAAATCCCCCTTTTCGTGATTGAACATTTTTGAAGCCGTTGCCTAGGCAACAGATAACTGTGCCAGAATCCTAAGAAGCCAGTATAAATGCCAATATTAGATTGTCCCCCCCTTGGGAAATTCTGTTCCTATGTATCCTTCATAGTAGCATATACAGTAAATGTCCAGAAGGGGGCATTGGTGTATATACTGTATAGGTAGTTCTCTGTCGAACAATAGAAGGGAGGTAATTTGTTCAGAGGCTATAGTGATGGACTTACTTAAAGGAGCTTTAAAAAAAAAAAAATAACACAGAGTGTAACTTCATGCAAAGTTGTATTTTTAATATAAGTATTTCTGGTGTTTTATTTGTAAAGAACATAACCCTATTTTCACCCAATATCACCCTATGCTGTCAATACCGAATAAACATAATGCCTGAATTAACTTTTTATTTGACTAAATTGAAATCACCATTTTTTCCATGTTTCTTGTTCTAGGTACTGAGTGGCTGTACAGTGCCTGGCAGGATCAGCACAGTTAAAGCACTAGGATAAAGCCAAACAGATTTTAATATAGACTGTGTGTGTGTGAGAGACTCCCCAGGGTATTCTAACAGTCCATTTGTTTTAATTTCACCCCTCGGTTTATTCAACACAGCGCATTATTAACTTCTTAAGAAGAATACGGCTGTCACAGGGAAACTTTTTAATCAGGGTTTGAGACAAAAGAGAGTAATGTGTGCAGATACGAATGGAAAGGAATTAAAGTGGTTTAAGAAGAGTAATCTTCAGGGACCAACATACTTGTTTTTTGTATTCCCTAATCAGAAAACAGAAAAAAGGACATTTAGTTAACAGCTAGGCAAGCAAAAAATTTGATTTTTTTTCAGAAGGATATATTAATACTCATATCTAAAGATATTATCATAGATTATAATCAATGATTAGTGGATTTTTAAAATATATATATATATATATATATATATATATATATATATATATATATATATATATATATATATATATATATATATATATATATCCTTTCTATTAAACCCTACCATGAATTTATAAAGAAATTCCAAGGTATTTCATAATGTATTTCATATATATATATATATATATATATATATATATATATATATATATATATATATATATATATATATATATATATATATTGATAATAATTACAACAATTATTATTATTATTATTATTATTATTATTATTATTATTATTATTATTATTATTATTATTACTTTAGTTTATAGATCCATTTATAAAACAGCTATGAACATCTATTAACGTTATTAAAGGTGTAGATGATTATTAACCAGAAATAACAGTTCATTACAATAAATGATACACTAATCATGTTGCATATTTAATTCAACTGAGAATGAGACGTCGGTGACATAGCAAGTTTAAGTTCAAGTCGTCATTAGCTTGTCCAAAGTCAAGAGGTGGTACTGCCACCTTCTGGACAGAAAGATATAGCAACCCTGCCGAATCAGTACCTGCCTTTTCAAAACATAAAACAAAACAAAAAAAAAATCTATTAATGCTCCAGCAATGGGCCTACTAGTGTACTGATTCGCATTCACTGTTTGAGATGTTGCTTTAGACTGCATAATTGCGTTTCTACATGTTTTGGGCTTTGGATATTTAACCCTTTAAGGTACATGGGACATACAATTATGCTAACTTTGCTATTTTTGCAACAAGGTGCACGAAAGAGGGTTTAAAATGATCTGGTCATCCAACTTGTCAGTTCCTCGTGATAGTTGACTCACTCTCAATTCTTTATGCGCCTCAAACTGTATTAATATGAGAACTGGGACTATGCCAATATAGCACTGTGTTGCTGAGGTGGGTAATTTTGATTTCATTTTAATTTATTTGAAAAGCAGAAGTAATTTGAATAATTATTCCCAAGCAAAATGCCTGAGAGCCTTTTTTTCACATTTCACACATTTTCTACCCAGGATTCTTATTAGTCAGACCTGCCCTTATACATGTTTCCCATAGTAAAAGCCTAGTAACGTGCAATAAAGCACAGGGAAACAGGGTGAAACACAGGTAAACATTGTAAAGCACAGAGAGATATGCTAAAGCATATTTAAAGCAAACCAGGGTAAACCATGGTAAACGCATAGTATAACCTTGGCAAAAGGTGGTAAAACTGCAAAACTACCATGCTAAAATACTGCAGTATACTTTAATAAGGGTGACGTCAAATTGACAGTTCTTGTTTCAGGATGGTCACCTCTTTGACTGTGATTTTCCCTTGGCATACAGTGCCACCAGGTGGCCAAATGCAATTATTGCATACCTCTTGAAGGGTAAATTACTTTTGCCAGCAAAAGAACCCCAAATAAACCAGTACTCCTGGAGATGCTGCATTACAGACAAACAAATACAATTGCACTTGCCTTTGAATGGATCAATTCCTATGAACGATTCCAAGAGGACAGAATTCAAATCAAGAGAGGCACAGTTTGATTATTTCCTTATCACAGAATTTCCTACGGAATGCGCAGTGCTGTGACTGGTGCAGCACACACAGGGTGACAGCGGGTCCTCTCTTGTCCTACTTTTCCCTGCAGGGAAATTGTTTTTTATGTTGTTCTAATCCCTTAGTCTAATCCACTGGGCAATGTGACATGCTAAATGATGGAGATTAAGCCAGACAACCCACAGATTCCTTGATTCCTTTGTAAATCCAACAGCCTGTTTCAAGCAACCTCAAGGTGGCGATTTGTGTGGAGGCAGGGAGAAGGGACAGGGGGCAATGTTTAGGATAATGATAGATGTATCCCTGTGATGTCTCTGATTCATTCAAGCAGTTTTTAGTTGACAACAGATGAAGATGTGCAGCAATCTGTTTAAATCGCTCTGCTTTAAGAGTGAAGATGAAGATGCAGGTGGTCTAGTGCTTACCAGACTCTGCCGTGATGCATCAGAGCTGGAACGCCTGAAGGCTGTTTTGCATTCTCTGAATAAAGAACGAGAAGATCAAGGTAGCGGCAGCCACCACTAGGCTGCCATCAGCTGGTGAGCTTGCAAGATGACAACACAAATAAAAAACGAGAGACAGGAGAAATCCCTCGTCTAGCTTCAAACGCCTACGTTCGGCTAATACCGGGGGGGGGGGAGTGTTTTACCTCTGCTAGGGTTTGAGTCTCAATTACAATCTAGCCCTAAAGATCTCTGCTTGAGAGAGGCCTACGACTGCACGGCAGGCAGGGGCTGTTCAGGTCAGGATTGAGGAGCGCAATAAGATTTGAATTTGGAGCAATTCCATAGCATAGGTATTACTGTATCAGTGCCACATCACCAGCATTTGTTTGGCTCACTTAGACAAGTATCCATTCTTTTAGGGGTATAGTACACTCAATGTCATTTTAACTGAATTGACCTTCATTTTGCATTAGGAGGAGAACATTTGTTTCTTTAATATCAATCTCCCATAATTTCCCTAGCTTATTATTCAATGTGATGGACTTAGTATTATGGAAGTTCCTAATTATGGCATAAAGTTTAGTTACACATGTGCTTTATAACCCATGTTACTCTCTTCATATTTATAAGATATTATTATTAACGCTATACTGCTATTAATTGTAATATGTTCAAGTAAAGGGTTAAATATGAATTGAACTGGATGTAACATTTGAATCCATTTTTTGTATGCATCGTTATTTAAACCGATATTTAATTAAAGAAAGTTCAAACAGCTTAACCCGCTGATAAATGTCCCTTTTTCGCCTTTAATCAGCTTTACATTCTCAGTACAGCGTCACCCTAAAAACAATGATTAAAATGCAATTCAGTTTAGGGCACGTTAGATCGCCTTCTTAGCTACTTACAAACAGATACTGTATTTTTAAAAAAGCATCAACTTATTCCCCTAGCTGCCTGCCAAAAACACAGCTTAGCTGCTCCTTCTAACAGAACCGGAGCAGATGCGCTCCCTGGCTGCGTGTAATTACACACGCTACTGACCTTGTTGTGAACTGTGACCTGGGAGACACTGGACTGCCTAAAGCTCAGTGTGACTTTTTGGTTTTGTTCTGCTACTTTCGTGTGAGCTAAAAGTATGAGGTAAGTGATAACTTTTTTGTTGGTGGTATGAACCAATATATGCATTGATCATTGATTAACAACACTGGTTTTAATGGCTGTAGGACACTACTAAAGAGTTTGGTTAAAATGTAATTTTCTGGTACATGTGTAGGGTTACCATGTGACTCCAGATTAACCGGACGCTGTGAGACAGAACGAGATTTCAAACGTGCCCCTAAATTGAAATAAATGAATGTGTAAATGAACCATCCTTAGCTAGAATTAATAATGGTGCTTAAATACCCGCATGCGCGTCAAATAATTGTATTATACTAAGAATGATTTGCAGCCAGTTGCTATTTTTTCTGTTTGTTAAAATTCAATCGCCCATATTATTCTGCAAATACAATCAAAGCATCATCATCGTTGCTCTGTTGATAGATTAGCTATTCGTTCATTAAGATCTGATCAGAAGCAGCTAATCAATGTGACTTGTTTGCTGCGCCCAAGCAATTCCACCACAGCAGGATTAATCTCAGCAAAGGTGGAGCTCATTTATACGTGAATTACTTTCAGTTTAGGGGGAATTTTGAAATCCCGGTCTGTCTCAAAGCATCCGGTTAATCTGGAGCCATATGGTAACCCTACATACTGTGGTAAAGAAGGGGGAGGGTGTGTGTAGAGTAGAGGCTATGTGCATGGGTGCAGGTGTGTGTGGGTGTCTGGTGATGGGAATTGTGTTTAATTGTTTAATTGAGTGATTGAGGTGTGATTGGATGTGGCCAGGTGGGAACTGAATGATTAATTGTCAATCTGCAGCATCTGTGTTTTGTAGTGCATTTTGTAATTCGTTTTCTGAAGCGTCGCGAGATTCGGGTTTGTCCGCCATTTTGCTCTGTTGTGTGTATCATTTAAAAAAAAATAAGCAGCATCACAGGGGCAATAGTTGGAGCTATTGTTAGTCATGTGAGGTGGTTTTAACCAATCACATGCCAGAATTTCTAAGGACTGAGTCATATACATATAAGTATACATGTATATACATATTTTACCACAAAGTGACTTAAACCGATCTCTTTAGTGGTGTCCCAGAGCAATAATAAACCAGATGCGAATTCTTAATTAATGATCAGGTTTTACTTTTTGTAAAAAATATATATATATATATATATATATATATATATATACATATATATATATATATATATATATATATATATATATATATATATATATATATATATTTCCCTTTATTAAGTCTATTAATTGGAAGTAAATCAAACCCGAGATTATTAAAGACCAAATCTGCAACAAGCCTGGAGAATGTGCTATCATCGAATCCCTATAGGGCTATACCAGCTCTGGCTGATAATACTCCTCTTGACCTGTATTATTGTGTCAAGATGAGAGAACTCGCTTGCCCTTTGCATCACAAATAAGGGAAAAGAAAACAAGAGGAGTGCATGCTTTTCTGTTCCCACTCCAAGAGGCTAGGGGGTCATCTTTTAGACTTCACAGGGAGACTCCAGAATAGAAAAGTAATTAAGAAAACGTGTTAAAAGTGAAGCTGTTTGGTTTAGATTAGGTTTCTAAACAGTGCTAAGGTCTCTATGGTCCACTTTCCAGAAAGTACCTCTAGCTCAATAAAAAGGGCTGACGTCTATCTAGGAAAAAAACACATTTCCTTTTATCTTTTTTTTTATTTTGATGAATTAACCCTTTTTACACCTCCCAGACCTCTGCAAAGACAGATGATAACAATTGCATGATCACTTTTTGCATTTACAGCAATGAAAGTGTTGCTACATTAAAAACCGTTTTTTTTAATTGCTCCCTTATCTTTTTAGAATGTTTCCAATTATGCATATTGTAATTACTCATGTATTTTTTTTTATTTTCTATGCTGCTCTTCTGTTCCAGTGGCCTGCCATAAACACAGTCTAGATCAGCCATAATAAAAATAAAACAGTGCCATCTAATGGACACATATTAAGGATCAAATTTCTAGTGATGGCAATACACAGCTGTGCACTAGATGGCGCCGTTTCTTTTGTCTATAGAATGATTTAATGAGAATGATTGCAAACATGACGAGAATATGAGGTGACGATAAACTATATGTAGTTTAAAGCTGCTTAGTATTTAAGTAATTGAAGTGATAATTACATAACCATGTGTATTTACACACGTGGTTATGTATTTATAATCTAAATACAATTTAAGTGCAAAAAAATCAGTTTTATCACTGTTTTTGTTTGACAGTCAAACAGTTGAGGTATAAATAATCGAATGGGTCACCACAAACATATTAAGAAATCATGCATTTGCTGATGTCTGGTGCTCTTTTTGTAAATGTACAGTTTGCACGATATTTTAAAAAAATTCAATTTTTTAATTAAAAATATCATTTGCATGTTAACGGAATGCACCCGCAACTGCACTGAAACCGTTCCTCTGAATCTACAAGCTTGTGGAGGGAGGCAGCAGTGTGGAGTAGTGGTTAGGGCGCTGGACTCTTGACAGGAGGGTCGTGGGTTCTATCCCAGGTGGGGGACACTGCTGCTGTACCCTTGAGCAAGGCACTTTACCTAGATTGCTCCAGTAAAAACCCAACTGTATAAATGGGTAATTGTTTGTAAAAATAATGTGATATCTTGTAAGAATTGTAAGTCGCCCTGGATAAGGGCGTCTGCTAAGAAATAAATAATAATTAGTCTAATAGACTATGTGATGGTACCCCTAGGTATTATCGTACTGTTAAAAAGCAGTGCTAACTTTTATGATGGAACAAACTTCAATCACATATTCCTCTACTGGCTATGGACTGGCTTCAAGGATATAGATGGACACACACTGTTCTAATATCCCCAGCACTGTAGATGCCTGCCATGCTGTGGAATGATGACTGTCAGACCTGGGGCGACTGGAGCATTAATATACATTGCACTGTCTTCCCCTTTCCCTGTATTGATCCAAGAAAAAAGGGGTGTTCCTGTCTGTTCATCCTGCTGTAATTAGATCTAATTACGATTGATATGCAGAAATGAGCTGAAGCGTTTAGTATTAAAAGATGAATTACACACCTGATTACAGAAGCAAGCGACTGTCAGCAGTCTTCATGTTAATTCGGCTTAATTGTTTGTGATGGAGCGTGGCGAAAGGCATATTTGATGACACTGGTCAAGCCCATTGTGTAATAATACTCTTACCAGTAGATAAGTGCTTTGTGGTCAATGACAAATAGTGTTCAAGATCTTCAGATCGGTTGAGATCCTCTTTAATAGTTTTTTTTTTTTTTTAAGAATTATGAAGCCTATGGGCTTCCACATATATATGGAATTTATTTTCACTCTATAATGAATAATATATAAATGGTAGAAATTACAAAATGGATACCGCGTAACCATACAATAATGATCTCATGATCACAGTATAATAACTACAGTGTTGTTTCCAAACAATTGCTCAGTAATACTATGACGTTTGTGCCTTGCAAAAAGTGTTTACTCCAATTAACTATTTCTTGAAATCCTGACCCTGTACAAACGTCTTATTGACAATACCATGTGTGGTAAGTGTTTTGAGATCCTGTGACATTTCAAAAATAAATTGTACATTAGTCCATTGTGTGTCACATCAATGAAATTCTAAATAGGAATTACTACTGGGTCAATAAATCATTGCCTTTGTAGTTTGTGTTACAACAGAATGGCCTTCCCTAATTAGCTCCCATCTCACCCTAATGACGAGAAACGGTACCCACTCACACATGCCATCTCCCCCTAATGGTGGGAAACGACTTCAGCCATGAATACAAGTGGGCTGTGGAATCACCCATAGGAATATTTGCCTGGTTTTTAATCTCAGGAAAGTGTAATAAACACACTCAATTTACAGTGCCGGTACCTAACTAAAATAACACTAAAATATCCATTACAACATGCAATCGATACACAGCCAGAATAGTTAGATAGAATGACAGCCTGTGTGTTGTTCAGCTCTTCCCACAGACTGGTCGTAGCCGTGGTCAAAGATTATAATTCTGTCCTCAGTTTACAGCACACTGGGGAATTCTGTTTACCAGTTTAATGGTCCCCCGAGAACCTGCTATAGCTCTGACCCAGATGAACAGGCAAAACACATATTGTAAGAGAATAGAGTTTGAAAGAAATAAGAGTGAGCACAATACCAATGGCTATGTTAATGAGTTTCCATCGATTGATTCCAATATTCAAAAGTTACACCTCGATAGCTTAAACATTTATCGTTAGACACAACAAATGTGGCACCTAGTTGTAAACAGAAATCAGATAATGATTTCCTGGGAGAAAGCTCAGATCCGGAGATGGTCTGTCGTTAGCATATGATTCGGGTAGATTTTTCTCACTCGCTCTCTCAAGTGCCTGTCTTATATATCTTACCTAAATGTGTGTGTGTGTGAAGCTGAACTCTGCTTACACTCTGTTTTCCTAACAATATCTAAACACTATCAATTTCAAGGGCTCTGGACTCTTGACCGGAGGGTCGTGGGTTCAATCCCAGGTGGGGTACACTGCTGCTGTACCCTTGAGCAAGGTACTTTACCTAGATTGCTCTAGTAAAAACCCAACTGTATAAATGGGTAATTGTATGTAAAAATAATGTGTAAAAAATAATGTAATTGTAAGTAAAAATAATACATATCTTGTAACAATTGTAAGTCGCCCTGGATAAGGGCGTCTGCTAAGAAATAAATAAATAAATAATAATAAAAATAATAATAATAATAATAATAATAATAATAATAATAATGGCATCAGTTACAATGCTGTTTCAGACACAGACTATACATCTCTCTTAGCAAAAGTGTGCTAAAACAATATGGGAGCATTTTACAAAGGGTTTACTCGAATCTTTAATTAATGGTTATTAAAAAAAAAAAAAAAAAAAAAAGAATTGTACTTCACCTAGAGGCTGTGTAGTATGGACACTGCCTTTCCATCCACGTACAGTAACACATCCCATCAAATTCCATATAAACCTGCTTTTATGGCCATCCCTAAATCCAATCTTTTTCTAATGGAAGTCATTATTCACTGCAGTCCTTTAAATAATCTCTCCTCAAATACCCCTATCATTCATCTCATATTTCATGTCCATTACCATTGGTCCCTCAACCCCATTCATCACTATGAGAAAGTCATGTCAAATAATATTTTTTTTCCAATTCCCAATATATTAGCACATAAACTAGACCAGCAGGGAACTAGGATGTACTATTGCATATATTTTTCATAACCAACAATGCCAACATACTGAGATAAAAAAAAAATTAAAATTATGCAATAAATTGCAGCCATTTTAATTTGCTGAGAATGAAGACACTTAGCCACACAAGCAGCTGTCCAGGCTATAAGCCCCGGTTCTGATTTTGTTTCTGTATTCAACCCATGAGTGAAAATAGTTGAGTAAAACATTTGAGGCATGAAGGGAATACAAGGTACTGTGCGGTTAGCTGTTAGAGATCTGGGTTTTAAATAATAAGATTTGTTTGATAGTGGTGAATCTGCTCGTCTGGGCACCTGTCCAAGACTGCAGCTGGAAAATAGGAGAGCTGTGGCACATGCCCGACCTACATAAATCTGGTGACTACCAGGGAAGATGACGGCTGCAGAAGATTATGAATTCTGTGATATAACCCAAAGTGTAGCGAGGAATGGCCACTTCACTATGCAAACCCAACCTGTGTAACTCAAATTAAACAGAGTATTCGTAAATAGAAAATGATTAAGATGAATTAAAATGCTGTCCCTTCCTACTCTGGTTCTTGTCTGCCACTCTCTCGGGGGGAAGATTACTCTCCACATGCGGATTAGTGGTGGATCATCTGGGATGAATATTTCCGCACTGACACACGCGGCCCCCGATCACGGCAGATGTCATGTTGACTAAACCGGACCGCATGTTTTTTTGTTGGAAGATGGGGTGGGGGGGGTTGTATGAAAGTCACAGGTGGAGAACACATCACCCAGCGACTGTGATGCAATGATTCCTTCAACACATCCTGCCATTGTTCGCTTAGGGATGGTGACACTTCTTGAAGAAATACTGTGCACCAGTAAGAGGCGGATTTGCAAAGCTTTAAACCAGGGGCAGCCCTTCCACTCCTGGTCTTTGTTCCAACCCTGTTCTGAATTGTTTAATTGAAACCAATTAAACCTCCATCCATTCAAGACCCTGAAGTATTGCAAGTACTGTATCTAATTTTAGCTATTAACCTTGGAGTGGAAAAGCCCTCCAGGACTATGATAGGACACCCCTGCTTTAACATGAAAGACAAAATTACGAAATTGACAGAACTTCGTGCCTCTGATCTTCCTTAGAGATCCCCCAACGCTATCTTATAAATGGACCAGCGTGATGCTGTATTTTTTTTTTTTTGTATTTTTCTTTGGTGGTGTAGCAGTAGCTTATTCTTTGAAAATTCAATAAACAGAATAAAAACCAGGGAAGAGAGAATGAACACAGAAACACCCTCTGGTGTATTTATTATTAATTAGTGTGCAGCTGTTACTTCATGTAAAAGCAGCACATACCGTATAACACCTTAAAGGTATTTTCTCTAAAGGACTTTATAATCAAATGTTCTTCCTTTTATTCGCTTCTGTACTGGTACCAGTTTTAATGCTCTTCTCATTCTCCCCTCAAACTCTGCAGGTACAATACTACAGACCCTGGTCAGAGAGGGAGTGCCTTACTAGGGAGTCCCTTATGTGTTGCCTCAATGCAATAACTATAATGCAGCAAAAACTATTACTAAATATGTCCCAATACTTATAGTGTGGCAATGGATGCGAGGCATTGAAATGTTGCATTTTTAATTACAGTAGGTTTGCTTTGCAACAAAGGATATGAAAAACGTGGCATGAATGCAGATCCTATGCTACAGTTTCCAATTCAAATAAAGTGTACGAGCGCACTGGAGGAGTTATTGAGAGCTTTTAATAATGCTAGTTCTTATGATTGCTTGATTAAAATGTATGGACAAATTATGAAAAGCGGATTTTAAAATCTTGAAATGAGATGTTCAAAATAATAGGACAACAACTTCATGCGATATTAGGTGAGATCTATCTAGGCTGGTCGCCTGTGTGCAAGTCAAAGATTGGTGAGCTAATTCTATAGCAGAAAAATACATTACCCCAAAATTAAATAGTAATAATAATAAATAGAGAGTGCAGCAGTATTTAATACAGGTGACTCCATGAAAAGAGGGCGGAAACAGATTCAATCTTTTTAATGGTTATTAAACCCATACAACATTTCTGCAACGTTTTGTAGCTGGAAAGTTTTCAAGTTAACGTGGCGCGCATGCCCCCCACCCAACAAACAAAATCATTAAACAGCAATCTACCTTAGACACGCACACACACACACACACACACACACAGTGGGCTGCCTTATCCAGCGTACTAAAAGTCCTGTCCTACCTCCTGGCCACTTCATTAGGACCTGTATCTCATATTATACCACCGTGCCATTTGTGATTGGAAGCAGTTCGAAATCCTTACCTCAAGAGAGAGCAGAGAGGACCCTGCATAATCCGATCCGCTACTTAACAAGTTCAAACCCGATTGGCACATAAAATCCTTATTAAACTGCTATGCGATTGATCAAATCCTTTCAAGACACACTGAATTAGCACCAATGTTATTAACTCTGTGTGAGATTAATCTAGCAGAGATTTATTAAAAACTGCACTGAAATATAAGGGCTATAGAGGCCTCATCTTAATACTATTTGCTATTCAAACAATGTGAGTTCATCGATCTTTATTAGTTTAGAAATCAATACAGCATAATACATTCCACCCCACATCAATCTCTTGCAATTTGGGCTGTTTACACTGTAAAGAAACAACACCCCCTGAATATAAACATACTATAGAACACAGAAAGTTAATAGGAAACTATTAATAAACACGATCAAACTTTAGAATTGTGCTGTGCGTTCTCTGCATGAGGTTATGATAGGTTATGATGTGCTGGAATTTTGATGAATCGTTACCAGTGATTGGTTGATTTTGCTTTCATGCTTATAGCACCGTTTGCATTGCTTTTACTGTGGTGTACCTCACTTGACGTCTGGAAGAGCGTTTATCTATCAATCTCTTACTTAGTCAATAGCAGCAGCCTCGGAACCTTAAAGCTGGCACTGAAAGACAGAAGGGACCTGCGCGTTTCTCCTGTCACTGGCTGTGGATGTCTATGGATTGCTCACGTCCCTCGGCTCCTATCAAGGAAGTCAGCGTTGACCCGGCTGCCCTCATCCAATTCCCCTCTGGAGGTCTCGCTGCCTCTCGTCACCATCAGGGAGGGGGTATGTCTGGCAATGGGCAGACATGATCAAAGGACCACCGCGTGCAGCCATCTGCATGAGCAAGATGGGAAACAACACACCACCAGCTGTGCTGAACGTCTCCTTTAATCTAACTTGTCTTATTAGAAATGGAGGAAAGTATGCCTGGTTAATCAAACTGCAACTAGAAATCAAAAAATGTTGCCACTCTATAAACTGCTTTTCCTGTGCAATTCACACACAGACTGGAGACTTCTAAACGGATATATTCCATAGAACAATCGTCGGTGCAGAAGCACAGGAAAGGGCAGTTCTGCTGAAACATGTGTATGAAGATACAGGCGAAGGAAACTAAGATATTGTGGCATCAGGCAGCTCCCCATATCATTGATTCTCATAGGATTTTTAGGTAGTGCTTGATGCCACCTGCTGATCGAATATTGTAATCGCGCTTTTTGTCCAATACTTGCCTTGTTATGAAATCTGGTTGCATAGGGTGGTAAATATTGCTCATATTTTATACGTAAATTCTAAAGTGGACTGGATTTAAGTTTTTACACTAATCTTCATATAGTGAAATTTTTCTTTTTTTTTTTATCTTCATCCAAAGACCAGATTCTAAGTTGTTGGTGTTTTAACCAATACAATGGGTCACAGAGGAAATAATTTACAGAGAATTTAAATAAAAAGGGCGGCATCTAGTGGTCGTCAATGGTACTACAACGCATTGCTTTACAAATGCTCCCATTCTGTCCTGCACACAACTCAGCTGTTTTATAAAAGGGATCTTCTGTCGAAGCCCTTATAATGTATAAGCAGCTAGTTTAGAAATTCAGCCCTGAGAAATGTATCACACTAAAAACCGAAATCTCAAATCAATTCTGAAACAAAATGATTTCTTTATTTACATCATGAGTCGTATGTAAAATTATTTTTTAAAACCCAGTTTTAATGATTTACCCCATTTGAATGTTATCATCATAGAATCTATTGTATTGTTATTACTATTATTATTAATGATGATTATTATAATTAAATTGGTTACTGAACTGTGTCAAATTTAAAACATAAAAAATCTATATGAAATCCATAAGCAGCGTTCAAACTGGAAGAATTCAGGAGTAAATTCCTTCATGAGTCGTATGTAAAATTATTTTTTAAAACCCAGTTTTAATGATTTACCCCATTTGAATGTTATCATCATAGAATCTATTGTATTGTTATTATTATTATTATTAATGATGATTATTATAATTAAATTGGTTACTGAACTGTGTCAAATTTAAAACATAAAAAATCTATATGAAATCCATAAGCAGCGTTCAAACTGGAAGAATTCAGGAGTAAATTCCTTCAGTGCTGTAAATCATTTAAGGCATTGTCTTCCACTTCAGTTTAAAACACACTGCAAGCAATTACACAACATCTATCTGGCCACCAGGTTTTTTTCAGTGGCACATTTGAATGGAAAAAAACAAATTGGGTTAAATTGGGTTATGTAAAAGTGCAAGTGGCAGCATTCATCCAGTTTTGAAGCATATTAAACAGCCATGACTTACTGCCTATTATAACACGATCACGATTGACTTCAAAAATAAATAAAAAGGGCATGTCGTTTTCATTGTGATTAAATTGTTGCTGTGGTCTACGGTTGAAGGCAGTAACCAGCTTTGCATTGAAAACTGTCACATAAGAACACACACAACAGACCTCAGCAGGTCTAGGTCTAGCTGGTATCATCCTTTAACAGTATTGTATTTTAAAATGTGTGCATATGGGGGTAAGCACAATTAAATAGACACAAAATTTTTAAAAAGTAGTAGCATATTTCATTTAAAATGTTACAATAAAATAAAAATAAAAATAATTCCCATTGCTTTATATGGGGAAACAAATTGCATCCTCATATTACCCGCATGCCCATATGTGCGTCTTGCTCTCAGTCTAAATCTGCCAGTAGATTTTCAAACTTGCTCTGGCAGTAGTCATTATAGTCGAATTCGTCGATCCGGAAGTTGACTCCTTTCCACTGCTTGTAGGAAGACGTGCCGCTGGGCGTTTCGATCACAAAGTTTTTGATGGAGAGCATGGGCAGGGTTATGGTCTTGTAGATCATCTCCACGCCCCATTCCTGTATCGGAGACAGAAACAAAAATATCCACATTCTAACACTGGACTTAGAACCAAGACCATCTTCAGATCTGAAAGTTAAGCAGTTCTCCCCATAGAATCAATGCTGAAGTCAAGTTCCCCAGCCAACTTTCAAAGTGCAATACTACAGAGACGAGCATCTGGTGATTATTTATCATGAAGGACAGATTGTCAATCATCAGTTGACAGAAAATGTCAAGGTCTTATTGTTATGCATTCCCTACATAAATCTCCCAAGACATTATTTTGGTTGTACTGTGATGATGTTGGGATTTATTGTGACTAAAAAACTTGCCTAGCCCAAAACACGTCACATTATAAAACAGATGTATTTACTGTATTTATTTTTTTTTTAAATGGTTTGCTTGAGCTGAAGATCTTTTATTTTCTTTGCTTGTTTTGCAAAATCTTAGCCGAGGTCCTTGCTTGAAAACGAGATAATGTCAAAACTCACCTGACCGCAGTCCTTGCCCCTTATTTTGCATCCAGGTTCCCAGTCCTCAAATTTTTTATCAAAAACTTTTCCACCTAATTTGTAGTAAACCCTGGGATAAAACAAATGAAGAAAATGAAGTTCATTATTTATTATTATTTATTTATTTATGTATTTATTTATTAGCAGACACCCTTATCCAGGGCGACTTACAATTATTACAGGATATCACATTATTTTTACATACAATTACCCATTTATACAGTTGGGTTTTTACTGGAGCAATCTGGGTAAAGTACCTTGCTCAAGGGTACAGCAGCAGTGTCCCCCACCTGGGATTGAACCCACTACCCTCTGCTGCCCCTATTTTGCACGTTATATGCTCACCTCGATGAAATTAGCACCCTGACTGAACTTCACACTTCTATGCTGCCTAGATCAGATGGGGTTCTATTGCCTGTGACAAGTGAATGGGTGTTTCCTTTTCTCCATCGCATGTGGTTTGTCATCAACCAAAAATTCAGAATTTCACCTTGTTGACCCTACTGGGCTTTAGCTGTCGAACTCTTCTGACAAGCAACTGCATTGTTAACGACAGCCTATCGCTTTTAACCGTGAAGTATGAACAGCCAATCAGGGGTTCCAAGGCGGGCATCACAGTGCAATGGCTCACTGTTATTGATCACAGTATAGGCGCCAGCTCAACCTTATTAGGACTGCACTGCCCTCATGGTGTGATACTGTGTGTGTGTGTGTGTGTCTCTACACTCACTCAAATTGGGGGTTGATGTTGACGTGGTGAGTGCCATTTATAACCCGTAGGTCACTCCCATGACACACCGCGATGTTGCAGCAGGAGCAGTGCAGAATCACGCTGTCGGGGTCATGCATGTTCCTCTTCTCCTCCGTCTTCTTCTGGGACAGTCTTCGGGTGATGATGGCTTTCTTCTGCAGGTCTCGGATCTGAGAACGATGACAGATTGTGTCATTTGTAAGCAAGTATTTCTTTGGTTGCAAAAACTCTCGTGTCATTTAAGTATCCGAGAATTCTTTCCCGGCGTTCACTCTAAATAAATATTGTAAAAGCCCTCTTGACAGCAAGGAGGTTATTGTGTCCTTAAGTATTAAACTTTGCTGTAAAAGTATCAAGCAACTCCCATTTAAAAAAAAAAAAAATTTAAAAAGGAAGGCGATTATCATAACTGTCAAGAATGTAAAATGTATTTCAAACAAACCAATGGATAGCAACCAGTACAACAGCACCTGCAAACTGAACTTCTAAACTATCAAGACTTACTTCAAAAGGACTTCAAATGCATTGATTTAGGGGGCTTCCGAGAGGCGCATCCAGTAAAGGCGCTCCGCGTGGAATGCAGGCTGTATAGCCTGGAGATCGCAGGTTTGAATCCAGGGTATGTCACTGTCGACCGTGACCAGGGGTTCCTAGAGGCGGCACAATTGGCGCGGAGCAATCGGCAGGAATCCACGGTTCACCGTGCACTAGCGGCCGACAGGGGCCTGCAGGGGTTTCGAGGACGCATGTTCCAGCCCCGAGTCACCAGGGGGTTGCAACGGTGAACAAGGATACAAATAACAATTGGGCATTCCAAATTGGGGAGAAAACCAGGGTAAAAACTATTGGCGACTACTACATTTAAAAAATAAATAAAATAAATAAATAGATAAATAAATAAAATGCATTGATTTAAAACAGTATCAAACCAGGGTTCAATCACTGGGCTCGCTTAACTCATGGGTTCTCTAAATAGAATGTTTTTTTGTTGTTGTTGTTTTCCCTTAAACGACACGGGTTGAAGGCTGGTAGCTTTTAATGAAACGTCTACAACAGTTTCAAGAATAACAAACTTGTTTTAAAATCGATCAAAACTGACAACAACAAAAAAAAACACCTTAAAAACAGCTCACAGAGTTTACAGCATTGTCAACAAGGTCCTACTGCTGGTTGCCCTGGTTACCGAGGGCACCTCCTGACTGACCTTCAGCAGGTAGTCCCTCTTTGCCATGCGCTGCACCTCCTTGATTGCTCTCTCAGCGAGATCCTCCAGGTACTCGTTAGTGTGTTCGCGCCTAAGCTCCCTCCCACCGCTCTGCGCTACCACGGAGTACACACTGTCCTCAGCACGTGCCCTGCCTTGCGCCTGGGAGGAAGAGAGAGACACACACACACACACACACACACACACACACACAGAGTCACCAATGTCATTTCCCTACTAGAAGCAGCATTAATTAGCATTACTCTAGTACTAACCAGGGCTTTCAAATCCATGACCTTACTCTTAGTGACATTGCCACTAGTCTCCATTTTCTTCTGTTGGAATATCTTATGGTTCCTAGCTTACTTTTTATACTTTAATTCAGGATTTAAAGTCCTTAGCGGTACTATGCTGTGGTTCAAACTCAATCAATGTGACCTACAGCACTTGTGCCAGGATTAAGTGGTTTACAGCAGGGATGGAAATAAGACTCCTATTGAAAAGCAGTTTCACCCATTCCTGGTTTTACTACAAGCTTGATTAGCCACAGTGTGTCTAACAAGCTCAGGCGTGTTTTTTTTTTTTTTTTTTTTTTTAATTTAGGGTGACCAATTATTATTTTTATTTATTTTTCCCACCAATTTGAAATGACTAATTATGTTTTTTCTCCTCACCGCAGCGAGTCCCCACACAGCACAGATATTCTGAGAGCGTGTGAGCTTCCTTCAATCTCACAAGCCTAAAGCCAGAAATCGCTTTTACGCCGAGCAATCCAGAGCAGAGGTGGGCGGGCTACCGATCACAGAGAACAGCCGTGCTTTATGTGTCTGGCCAGTGTGTCTGGCCATAAGTCCCCAGCAAAGCTCGGCCTCTTTGCACAGGTGTGTCTTATTAAACTTGTAGTAAAACCAGGAATGGATCAAACTGCTAGCCAACTGGTCTTATTTCCATCCCTGCAGAAGTCTTGCTCAATTGAAGACATTGGACTTTTGGTCATTGAATTTATTAAGTTTCTATTAGTATTTCCATCCCAAAACTAGTTCATCCACGGCCATGTTAACTGGGAATCAGTTCTATAGTTTACTGTGTAAGGACCTACACTCATTCACCGCCCTGTACAAGTTACAATTTTTTCTGTGCTCTGTATTTATTCCAGTTTGCACCAACAGGCTTTCCCCACTTGCTCGCGCCCTACCTGCTTGGTGGCGATGTCATTGGTGAGCAGGCCATAACGCACCACCAGATTGCACTGTGGGATGTCAAGACCCTCCTCTGCAATGCTTGTCGAAATCAGGAGGTTCAGCTCTCCTTCCCTGAACCTCTGGATGGTATCCTGCTGCTTACGCTGCCCCAAAAAAACCCGGCAAGATATCATTAATCATAAGTAGATACAGTACAGTTGGGGGAATAGCGTCCCATAAAATTATTGTGTTATTAGGTCTTAAAGGGATATCTTAAAGATACACTGTCTCCATAGCATACAGTGCCACCTAGTGGATGAATGCTGCAATGGTACCTGGGTCATGTGCCCAGTCTGGTTGCTGAATCCTGCACCGGTCAGGGCGGATGGTTTGATCCCCGCCCCTCTCAGCAGAGGGTTGGTTCCAATCCAGTCGTTGAGGCAGTGGGTGCTCGTGCGGGTCTTGGTGAACAGGATCCCACGGGACTGTCGCAAGCTCTGGAACTGATCCAGTAGGATGTCTTCCAGCTTTGTCAGCTTGGGGTTCTCAAACTCTGGGGTGGTGGCCAGCTGCTGCAACTCTGCTTTGCTCCCTTGGAAAAGAAAGGAGGGAATTGTACACATTGACCAGTATCTGTTTTATTAAATTTTGTTTCAAAATGTATTTCACCCAGAGAAATCTATGATGCTGTCTTCATAGGGAGCTATAGCCTGCTCAACTATAGCCCGCTGTTTCATAAAATCTCCTATGTGCCTTCTCACGTGCCGCACAAACGTTTCAATAGCCCTAACTTTGTGGGGGGGCTGATGCTCATTAAAAGGAGGCTCACGCTGAAAGACTTCGAAGAGGAAGTGGTCAGTGTCGTCCAGGCCTTCCCGCGTCGCTCTCTCGTTGGTGTGGAAGGTGTCCAGGATTTTGAAGGCGTCGATCATGCGCACAGTGTCGTTGACCAGCAGCGCGTCATTGTATTTGCGGAGGTGCAGGGCGCTCTGACGCAGCCGCCGGTTCCCCTCCTCAGCACCTGAAGAAAATTCACAGGTGTGTAGAAAAGGAGCTTTAAAAAACAGCACAGTTACAATATTTGGCCAGCAGGTGGCAGCAAACATGCATATTTACTTATTCAATATTATTCTTATTACTAGGGGTGTGCCGATTCTCATACTCGCCTTTAAGTATTTATCGGCAGGTATTAAATAAATCCACTAATTAACGTGTCCTTTCCTCACCTTTACAATTGAGTACGAATCAATGGTAATCAACTTCCGCATTGAGTGTTCCAAAAGCCAACTGGAAGCAAATTTCTCTCATCCGGGGAGCTGGCATTTTTACTGCCGCAACGAGGCTGTAAACTGGCAACGAATGAATGAATTTTCGGTGCTATAGTAGAAAAGTCAGTGCCCCGGAAGAGAGGCAAATTAGGTTCCAAATCAGCTTTTAAAACCTGCAATGCAGAAGTTAATTGCCATTGATTTGTACTAGGTTGTAAAGGTGAGGGAAGGACAGCTTTTCTTGTTTTGATATCAAACACATTAACAAATGGATTTATTTAATACCTTAAGGCAATAATGAGTAGGAATACGAGTTACTACCTGTACTCCTTTTATTACTTGATATAGAGACATGCAGATCCCAGATGTACCCCTCCTCACCTTTTTTTTCCAGCAACACTATATCCTGCTCATATTCCTGAGAGCCGAAGTTTCTGGTGACGTCAGGACAGTCAATACGGCTGTGGATCCTTCTCATGAGCTCCTTCACCTTGTCTCCAAAGGGGTCCTGGGGAAAACACCAACAACTATACACTGCATTACTGGTGCGGATAAAAGGGGCCAGATTACCACTGTCAATGAGAATCACATACCCTCAGTCTCTCGTGAACAACGTCATACTGCTTTCTAGGTTTAGGGACCTTCTCTTGCAGCTCAGCTGAATGGACTTTGGAGGACATTATTTCCCAGGCATCAAGGTTGGCACAGATCTGAAACGGATACAGGTAAGATTATATACCCGCACCTGAAAATGGGTCACTGTTTAGAATATGGAAATACTGTACAAGGCTGCCGCTGCACAGCAGTTTGAGAAACTCCATGTTTTACAGTGAGCTTGATTAGCCGCAGCAGATGGGTAACGGGATGTTTCAGTAACACTTTATATAAAGTGGCTCCAATTACTGTGTATTTACATGGTAGTTACTTAGTAAATACGTGTACTTAGACAGTTACAATGTACCTAATGTGTAAATACTTCTGCACAATATAACCCTAACCCTTTTCTGATACAATTGTGTACTTCCATATATTGTGCAAAACGATTTACACATTAAGTGCATTGTAACTATGCATAACAACATTGTAATTGTGTTGAAGTACACATGTATTTACCAAGTAACTCCTGTGTATATACAGAGACACAATGTAAAGTGTTACTATGTTTCTAATTATCAATAATATGTGTTTTTCATGCCTGCTTTAAAAAAGTATATACATTTATTTTTATTTAAGTTATCAGTTCATGTTGTGCTAATAATTAGTTGAGACAAATCATAAACTAAGAAATGGGGTTGCTAGATATATCGCTAATCTATCTATCACACACACATCTAGGTATAATTTCTTTTTCACATGGTAGGGGAGGGCGGTGCAGAAGGCGGCTGACCTGCAGCACATGCTCCTTGGCTGCGTCCAGGTTCTTGGCCCCCCCGGTCCCAGGAGATGCAGTCAGGCCCAGCACCTGCGGCAGCCCTTCCTCTCGAAGCAGCTTCTTCTCCACGTAGCGCTCCATGATCTTGTTGTACACGCCTGCCTTGTGGGTGTGGTGGCACTCGTCAATTATCAGGAGGCTGAAGTCTGCTCGAGGGAAACAAAGAACAGGGATACACACAGACAAAAATGAGCTTGTCTGGAAAATCCTTCCAGTATGTCTTCATCATTACATTCAAACCCATAACCACTCAGAATGGATTGCACACATTCTAGAAAAAAATAAGTGCAATTAAAAAACCAACAGGAAAGCACAATACTGACTTCTGAAGGAGCTAAGGCCTTGCAGGGGACAAGATCGAAGCTCTGTGTGAATTGAACAGGGAGGGAGTGGTTACCTGTGAGCTCTACGTGCTTCTCTTCCTCTGTGCTATTCAGGGCGTTCTCCAAGATCTGTGCTGTGCATATGATGACGTCATTGTCCCGCATGACTTTAGCAAAGAACTCCTTCTGGTCACTGTCCCCGCTGATGTGTGCAATACTGTATGTGCCGTTCAGAAAGGGCTTGAACTCAGTGTTGTAGTGCTGGTCCACCAGGTGAATCTGAGACACACACACACACACACACACACACACGTAAGGAAACTAACCTGATGTCTGCAAATGAGTGCGCACAATACCAAATGGCTGTGTTAGTAAGTTTCCATTTATTGATTCCAATATTCAAAAGTTACACACATAGCTTAAACAGTCTCATTAGATACAACAATTGTGGCACCTAGTAAATATCGAATAATGATCGGTTACCTAATGTTCTGGGAGAAAGCTCAGGTACGGCACTCTGAAGGGTCTGTCATATACACCACATTATCTAAATGTGTGAAGCTGAACTTTGTGAGCTCTGCTTACACTTTGTTTTCATAACAATATCTAAAACGCTATCAATGTGTTGGTGTGAGTTACAATGTTGTTAGACACAGAACATACACGAGGTCAAATGTGCCCCAGTTTATCAATTCCTTGTCTTAACGAAGAAATGGATAACATTTGAGAGGACATTTCTAGAGCAGATATTTTTGCATTATTGCTGCATGCTGAATATCCTGTTCCAGATTTCAGGTTGCACGGATAACATACCTTATTTACCAGCATTGCTACCTTGGCCCCACATCGTCTTCCTAGATGTTCCTTTGCCACATACACAGCTGCCCTGGTCTTTCCCCCGCCGGTAGGGAGCCAGATAATGACGTTCTTACCTTCCAAAGCAGGCTGGATCACCTCCAGCTGGTATTTGTATAGATCCATTTCAAATGAGCTGGGGAAACAACAAAGCCATATACTTCAGAAAGAGGAATTATACTGCCAACATTATGTATTTTATTGCATGTTGCAGAGATTAAAGCAAGACTCTCACTGCGAAGCAGTTTGATCCAATCCTGGTTTTGCTACAAGTTTAGTAACACACGAGTTTGTTGTCTGTACACTGTGGCTGATCAAGCCTCTATTAGATTACATGGATAATTAGTGTTAGAGAGGCAGTATTTAGACTCACCACTGTTAGATCATTAAAATACAGCCTTTTAAATGGGTGGTCTGACACCACATTCCTGTCCGCAAATGTAGTTATTTATTTAAATCTGAAAAAAGCATACAACCAAATAAATAGAAGGGGACCAACATGTTTGTGTAAACATCACCAAAAGGTTACAACAAGTCAAGAGCCCTTCACTTCGTAGGTATTTCAAATATGCCACAACCTCATCTAGTTTCTTTCACAGAAATATTTTTTGGCACCGTCTTTCTCCTTGACTATTGTTCATATTGTTTCCCTTTTCTTTCACTTATTGCATTTTCACACAGTGCAAAACAAGGTTTGTAGGAATTCTGACTTCAGTTGTGCCAGTTTGCTTTAGGGAAAAATTCTATTGGGATGTTGCTGACACATGACAATCCCTCTTTTTGGACTGTATCTGCTGCAACACATTTTATGCAAACATGAACAAGGCTTAGAAAAGTACATACGGTTTATGATGCAGTGACTACCATAGAAGAAAACAAAGCATATTCAGTGCAAAATTGGGAACCTAAGCTGTTCTCTGTTCAAATATTTACTTACCAGGATTGTCAGATTTTCACCCTTGCGGCTGTGCTAAATTATAACAATAAAGAGGTTACTGTTGTCACAGCTGAAGTCCTTTCCGCAAGTCTCGATGTATTGTTGTGGGTCTTCTATCTTGAAATACTCTGCCCTCCCTACCTGAACACGAAAACGAAACTAAAGCAAGTTTCCTTTCATGCTTACGGAAGTAGCCCTATTGTAGGAGTACTGCGATGGACCACGTTGTGGGCTTTATAGAAATGACGATGTATAGTATTTTACCAGTTTACTAATGTTTCAGCTTTCTGGCTTCTTCGTAATATCGGGTTTGAGAAAAAGTTGTTAATTGTATAAATCCACCCTTCAAAAGTTATACACTGTATAAGACATAGACTAACAATACATTAAACCATGTTAATAGATTAGCATAAAATGAAATGTTAGGAAATACCATATTGAAACATACTGTACATAGTAGCTATCCTTAAGTTTTGTTTACGCTACAAAACAAGTAAAGCCTGTAGTTCTTGATTATCTTTCTAACATTTTTTTATTGGATCCAATATTTGTGACTGACTTCTTTGTTACACATTGCACCCAACACACTGTGACAGTAACCATGGCGAAAGCATTTAGTAGTACAACATTGCCCATATTGACACTTCTAGTTTCAATTGCCCAGATTGGGATTCCCCTTAGAAGCACCCTACAGTGCGTTTGGTGATGAAAAAGAAACTGATCGCCAGACTACTGCACTTAGAAAAGTCCCTGGTTCACTCACATTCTGTTAGCTAATTTGAGCAACACGCAAAACTGTGTTTCACAAATGTAAATGAATGCAATTCCTCTGGATACTGAGAGCATAAAACAGATCAAAAATAAAACACTAGTATTTCCCTATGGCAAAAACTGATAAATGGAATACATCAGCGTCAGGCTTTTTAAACTTTAATGGTCGCAAGCAGTTCCTTCAGGGACTCATGAGAAATACTGCCAGCCCCTGCCCCCAGGTGAAATGCACATTTACTGTGACAGAGCAGATGAATGCATCTGGTGTTAAATATCTAGTTGGACTATTGTTCATCATGGTCTTTTGTGATGGTACAGGCTCGAATTAAAATCATTGTGTGCTTTGTAGCGTTTACAATTCAAATACGAGATCCGTCAGCAATCAACTGCAACACAAGGAAACTGTAGTTGAATTTAGATTGCTACTTTAATACCACCTGTAGTGTTTCAGGGTCTTGCTCTGTAAGCATGCTTCTGCATTTTAAATAACTTTGCATCACTGAATACAAATGTAAGGTATTTATTTTTCATTTGGCAGCATAATAAAATGTACATGGGGGTGGGGAGAAAGAGAAACATCAATGTAGACGATAGTGTACGAATACCCACACGCCAAAGTGAACCAACTTGCATGTTTGTACAACTCTGCAACGTAAATTTGAGTTTGATCAATTGTCAAATTATTATTCCCTCAAATAACATTTGTGATTGGTTACTTTACTATGGCACACAGGCATCCAAATTAACTTAAACTTAGAATGCTCAATGCTTATCAGAGGACATGTGGGTTTGTTCACTTTGGTAAAACACATTACTTAGTAATACAATATTTACCCCCGCATATATGTGGTGAGCAATAATAGCACAAGGATGTGTAACTGTTAAATAGGCAGTACCAGCTACCAAACCGTCACAGGTAGGTTTGCGTTACATGCTATTCAAGACACAGTTGTATTTCACAGTACATACAGTATAAACACATGCAAAGGATGGGATGTGTGAGTTGGAGCCTTATCCAGATGTGCAACACAACACAACATAGGTCTATACCAATGGCTGAGAAATCTGACTACAATACAAACTGCAAGCCCTAGTCAAAGAACGGCATTTCCATGTTACGAAAGTGGAGAAATACCTTGCCTACAGTATGTATTGTGTATGTATGTACTGAACTCTGTACTGGGAGAAACTGTATACATGTTGTTTCTTTGATTGTTCTAAAAGTAACTTACTCCAGAATACAGATATAAAAAGGGCTTTACATTATCTGTAAACTTCCTAAAAAAAAGAAGAAAAAAAAGAAGGTGTATACTAATTTTTTGCAAGAGAAAAAAATAAATAAATAATGTTTAAACAAAAACCTGTGCTATGGGGGATTACTTTAAGGACTAGGATTGGCAGCCAACTGTCCTGTAGCAATAGCCTGTTTAATCACAGTATTTATCAAGCTTTTAATCTGACAGTATTTGCAGTAAACATTATGGTCTTGCCACTTAATATTTTTAGAAGTAGCGAGGTTAAGTAGAACATATATATATATATATATATATATTTTTTTTTTTAATTAATCTTCACATCGGATAGAAAATGCATTTCACGCCACTGCTATTGCATTATTAGGCTTCGTTACATTTTTGTCTTGAGTGGTTTACAAGTACACATTTTATTATCCTCTTAGTGGTGTCCAACCTCATACGTTATTTATTGTAACCCATAAATCACGAACATACAAAGTGTTATTCAAAAAGCTTTTGGAATGGCTATATGATAGCTAGCTCCGATCCCTCTAGATTGCTCTTTATGAGGTGTCATCTACCAGAACCGAACACCCAAGACTACGGGAACGTGCAAGAATCAGACCCAAACTCCTCCATAATGTTCCAAAGCTTCTACAAATTTTGTTTGTGGGGTGTGTGTACATAAAGAGTTTTCAATTTGAATATGAATTGGCCTGAAATGTCAATGCGAGCAAATCCTGTCATTTTAATACAAAAACATGTTGCCTTTTATTTTCTTTAACACTGGCCAGTGGTACCTTCTTTGTCAAAACTTCTCTCAATAAAATTTCTAAAAATCCATGATCTACTGTAATCTCTTGTAATGCACGTGAATCACGTACATGTGTAGGTATCTGTCCATGTCCCAGAATGTAATTATTTTAATATTTAAGGAGCAGAAGTACAGAAACCAGCACTTTCTTGAAATTCCATGACTAAAGACTTTAATAACCCTGTACAAAAAAAAAAGTCTTCACAACAAAGACTCCCATATTTCCCGTTTCAAGTAATGCCCTGGCTCCTATTGAATGAACTACTGAACTACCCCCAGCTTGTCAAACCGAACAGTGTTTAATGCAGCATCACCACAGCTTATAAATAGCAGAGAACTCCACAACTGCACTTCTGAAAATGCCAGAGCAGATAAAAGCGTAATGCCTGAAGAGAGGAGTGCCAAACACATGTCAAAATTTCACTGGAGCTTTTTCAAACATGTGCGTACAGTATGTCAATAAGAGAATGTGCAGCAAACACCACCATAAAAACACAATGATCAGGTGTCCATGGGTAACATTTCTTCATGCGCTCTGTACTAGTTGGCAGAATTCCCTGTGGAGCCAGCACTCCAAGGGGAAACATGTAAACGATCACCCTCCAGAATCAAGAAGTCCATTTGACGACCCTTCGAAAAAGTACATCTCCAAATACAACGCAAGTTCCGTGCATTTACATGTTTTTTTTGTTTTTGTTTTTTTTTCTCCCCTCACTTATCAATATGGCCACCTTCTTTCAGTTTGAAGTAGAAGAACTTTTCCAAAGTGTTGGCACACTTGCAGTACTCGCTGTCGGGGGGGTTGTATTCTCGACAGTTGGTTATGATGCGCTGCAGATCCGCGATGAACAGCTTCTTGGTCACGTAGTACCGGTTCTTGAGCCGCTCAGTCATTGTCTTCAAATCTGTATGAAAAAGGGCAGGCAGAGATTCGTACAATTGGTTTATTATAAACGTTATACCCACCTGACAACGAGACAGATCGAGTACGTACGAAGGAGATCTTACCAATAGGAAACCGAATTATCTCGTAATAATCAGGAGCCTCTGTCTTCTTTACTGGTTCCGTGAACGGCCAAGCGTTAGGATGGGTCTACCCAAAATAAATAAAAACCTGTTACCCAAGGACCTTTCTTTTCAAAAATAAATCATTTAGTGCATAGTCATGCCTTGACATTTCACAGCACTAGACACCTTCGAATGTAAAATTCTCCAACATAACATCCCCTTTCCCATGGTCTAATGTGCTTTCTCACAGCATACAAGTGAACTGATCGAGTAAATTCTGAACGACCTTGCAAGTCAATATGGAGCTGGTATTAGGTTTATCAATAAATGTCCTCAAATGATATCATGTCTAATGTAGAAAATGCTTGGACAGAAATATTAATCTTTGGCAATTGATTTGCCTGCTTGTACTTTCACAATGCCAGCTAAAGTGAGTCTTCAAAACCTGTACAGTAAAACTGATGCATTACTCAAAAGGACTCTTTCAGCACCATGCAAAAAGAAAATTATAGTAAGACTACATAGTTTCATAGAAATACACACACATACACACACACACACACTGGGCAGAATATGTTTAATTGGCTCATTGCTTTACAGTACCTACCTTGATCTGTGCCAGCAGGTTTTTCAGTGTGTTGTACAGCATGTCCGGATCCTTCAACTCTTTACTGCATTAATAATACAAATAAATAATTAAAAATAGTAAGTGTGGTTGAAGCTACACCTGCTCTTTAAATTTCGGAATGCACAGGAATTTGGCAAAGGGCAGCACAGTACAGTATTACACTATCAAAGACCTCTGTAAGAACTCTAAAGTAGACTGGCTGTTTGTTAACTTGTACAGTAGCAGACTGAGTTGTAAATCCAAAGACCATCCTCAGGGAAAATGATTTGCTTACCTTTTCTCCTTTCCACTAGGTTTCCATCCAGACTCTCCTGGAATTCAAACAAAGCTGTGTGATTTTGTGTATTAGTGAAAAAGTCAATTGGGTTCTTTTAAACACTGCAGCACTTGAAACACCATTCCAGTGCAGAGGACTAAAACTTGCAGGTGGGGGTATTGGACTATTTTAACAATGCATATCATTACGATAGTCAAATAAAAAAATACATTAAAAAAAATAAAAATGTACTAGATACATCATACATTTAAAAAAGAGTTTAATATTTGAAAAGTGTTGACAACTCAAAAGCATTAAATTAAATGGTATTACCCCCACCTCCTGTTGCAAGACCACGTCAATAAACCAATGTACAGTATACTGAATCCATTCCTTACTTATACCAGGTATACTTTCTATGGGAATCTGTCGCACACCTTCCTTGAAGCAAGTCAGACCGGGATAAACCTTACGAATCTGGGTTTGCTTTCTTTCTATCAGTTTCTTGATGATCTGTAAAACAGGGGGTCGGGGAGGAGGAGAAGGATCTACTTAATTACATAACAAAAGCATTTGGGTAAGCAAAACATTATCTTTCTGCCTAAATCCACACAAGTGGAATAACCACTGCATTTAAAACCGTTGTTTTGACTGATGTGTCAATACCAGACCTCTTTTTGCTTTTTGATGATGTGCGAGAGTTCCGTGTATGGAATCCTCGGATTCAGCTCGCATTCCATCAGGGTGGCGCCTTCATAGTCCTTAATGTACCCCAAATAGCGACTTTTTGGAACTTTTATATCTTTTGAAAACCCCTAAAAATAAAAAGGAAGAATGTGATTATTTTTGTAAGACTCTAAAACCTATACCAAAATGAGCTTGGGATATTGATTGATGATTTAAAAAAAAAAAGTTAAGTGAGAGAAACATGTACAAAACAACAATTTGGTCTATTTGTACCATTGTATTTTTACATCGCAGAACAAAAGTCAATTAGCTCCTTGGGTTTAAGTCACAGCTTCACACATCCGTTTAAAGCAGAGAAGCATTGCTCTAATTGGGCGAGAGGAAAGGAGAACAGGGCTTTACCTGCAGAGATGTTGTACCTGTTTTTTGAAATATCCAATAGCGTATTCATCAGCGTATGTGAGAAAATACAAAATGCTGTGTTTTATGTGATACTCCTTCAGATGGTTCATCAAATGAGTGCCGTATCCCTGAAATGACAAGCAAGACAGGTAATAAAATGCATTACTTCATGGCTGCATGTCTGCACTGCATCCTCTCTGCTTGAGATGTCTCTTACCTTGACTTGCTCATTTGAAGTTACAGCGCAGAATACAATCTCTGTGAAACCTTGAGTGGGGAACATTCGGAAACAGATCCCTCCAATTACACGGCCATCTTTAATCAATGCCAGCGTTTTGTGTTTCCTGCGAATTGTAAGATTAGAAGAAAAAAAAAAAAGATACCAACCAACATATTTTTGCTGTGCTCTGTACTATCACAATAAGCAAAAAGTAATGTTCAGAATGCCACCCAGAACTAAAATGTCATTTATATATAGCTATACAACCAGTTTTTCATAGTCACATACACAGCCCCAACAGAGAACATAATCCATACCGAATTCAGATTTAAAAATGACATGGTAGACAACTTATTCAATAAAAGCTGCTTGGCATGATTTAGTTTACAAGCAGATCCTTTCAGACAGGGCAGTACTTACGGGTCAAAAACAAGCCTGGTGATGTACTCTTTAGGCATTCTCGGGAGCTGATGGGAGAAGACATTCTGCAAACCAACCAGCCACATCAGGATCCTTTTATTTGATTTCTGAGACAGTGAGTTTCCTATCACGTGGAATTCAATGATCCCTCTCCTCTCTTCGAGACGAGCAGTTTCATCTCTTGCTGCATTCGCAGACAATAAGCTTGTCTTTAGGACAAAAAACACACAAACATTAGCCTATGCGGGACAACCTTAAAGAAATGGGCTTGAAACCAGGAGGTTCCCAGTTCAAATCGAAGCTCAGCCACTGGCTCACTGTGTGTGACTGAACCTCCTTGTGCTCCGTACTTCGAATGAGATGTAAAACTGAGGTCCTATTGTAAGTGACTCTGCAGCAGCAGTTGTTGCATAGTTCACCCTTTAGTCTCTAAGTCACTTTGGATAAAAGCATCTGCTAGCTAAATGTTATATATATATACAGTACTGTGCAAAAGTTTTAGGCAGGTGTGAAAAAATGCTGTAAAGTAAGAATGCTTTCAAAAATAGACATGTTAATGAATTATATTTATCAATTAACTAAATGCAAAGTGAGTGAACAGAAGAAAAATCTAAATCAAATCTATATTTGGTGTGACCACCCTTTGCCTTCAAAACAGCATCAAGCATCAATTCTTCTAGGTACACTTGCACAGTTTTTGAAGGAACTCGGCAGGTAGGTTGGCCCAAACATCTTGGAGAACTAACCACAGTTCTTCTGTGGATTTAGGCAGCCTCAGTTGCTTCTCTCTCTTCATGTAATCCCAGACAGACTCGATGATGTTGAGATCAGGGCTCTGTGGGGGCCATACCATCACTTCCAGGACTCCTTGTTCTTCTTTACGCTGAAGATAGTTCTTAATGACTTTTGCTGTATGTTTGGGGTCGTTGTCATGCTGCAGAATAAATTTGGGGCCAACCAGATGCCTCCCTGTTGGTATTGCATGATGGATAAGTATCTGCCTGTACTTCTCAGCATTGAGGAGACCATTAATTCTGACCAAATCCCCAACTCCATTTGCAGAAATGCAGCCCCAAACTTGCAAGAAACCTCCACCATGCTTCACTGTTGCCTGCAGACACTCATTCGTGTACGCTCTCCAGCCCTTCGGCGAACAAACTGCCTTCTGCTACAGCCAAATATTTCAGATTTTGACTCATCAGTCCAGAGCACCTGCTGCCATTTTTCTGCACCCCAGTTCCTGTGTTTTTGTGCTTAGTTGAGTCGCTTGGCCTTGTTTCCACGCCGGAGGTATGGCTTTTGGCCGCAAGTCTTCCATGAAGGCCACTTCTGACCAGACTTCTCCGACAGTAGATGGGTGTACCAGGGTCCCACTGTTTTCTGCCAGTTCTGAGCTGATGGCACTGCTGGACATCTTCCGAATGCGAAGGGAAGTAAGCATGATGTGTCTTTCATCTGCTGCAGTAAGTTTCTTTGGCTGACCACTGCGTCTACAGTCCTCAACGTTGCCCGTTTCTTTGTGCTTCTTCAAAAGAGCTTGGACAGCACATCTGGAAACCCCTGTCTGCCTTGAAATTTCTGCCTGGGAGAGACCTTGCTAATGCAGTATAACTACCTTGTGTCTTGTTGCTGTGCTCAGTCTTGCCATGGTGTATGACTTTTGACAGTAAACTGTCTTCAGCAACCTCACCTTGTTAGCTGAGTTTGGCCGTTCCTCACCCAGTTGTATTCCTCCTACACAGCTGTTTCTGTTTCAGTTAATGATTGTGTTTCAACCTACATATTGAATTGATGATCATTAGCACCTGTTTGGTATAATTGTTTAATCATACACCTGACTATATGCCTACAAAATCCCTGACTTTGTGCAAGTGTACCTAGAAGAATTGATGCTGTTTTGAAGGCAAAGGGTTGTCACACCAAATATGGATTTGATTTAGATTTTTCTTCTGTTCACTCACTTTGCATTTAGTTAATTGATAAATAAAATCTATTAACATGTCTATTTTTGAAAGCATTCTTACTTTACAGCATTTTTTCACACCTGCCTAAATCTTTTGCACAGTACAGTGTTTTTATATTTATATATAAAAACATATAAAAACAGGATAGCCGAGGTTCTGTTCTGAGCCGAATGATCCCGTTTCAAAACGAACAAACCTCAGGGCCCAGCATTGCAGCAGGGTCAGTAATCGTCATCATCACTTCATTCACCAGTTCCATTGGAATATCCCCCATCACACGGATCCTTTTGGCATCCTCCAAGGTCAGAGTTTCTGGAAGTTTCCTTTTCTCTCCTAAACACAGAGAAGTCAAAGCAATGAACACCACTGTTGATGTTCAAAAAGACAATGCACGCCTTTATATCAATATTTTGCACAACAAAATATTTTCCACTTGCTCCCATTTTTTTTTTTTTTTTTTAAATGTCTCTGCTTGTGAGTTTAAGAATAACCCATTTATACCTGGCATTGGTTCAGAAACCACTGCATCAAGCGTCATGGATACCAGTGATGAGCTGCTGCTCATGCTTTTGGTGAACGAAGACGCACTGGGAACTGCCACCGGGCTTAAAACTGCTGGAAAGAAGGCATATTCATAAAGCAACAAAAAACAAGCATGTATAATATGACACACACAACTGCTATAAAGAAATCCATATACCTGGTTGATGCCCCAGCTGTGCTCCCTCTGCTGCAGGCATTGTGAAATCAGATTCCCAGATTGGAGAGTTTTCCCCATAAATCTCCTCTTCTAACATGGAAAGAAACCTGACACATATACAACTTGTTAGGAAACGCACTGCTGAGGATAAAGCACTCGTCTTGTATTCAAGAAATCATCCAATTTAAAGCTCAACCTGAAACAGTGGAGTTTTTGCGTGCCAAACAAATAGTAAAACTGGAATTCAACAAAAATCAAAACATCATCTTTGCTCTGGCTGTACTAACCTTTCCACTCTACAATGACAGACCAGCAACAAAGCAATTCTACATCCTTACTTTGGGAAATGAGTGAGGATGAGAGTGCGTTTCTCCGGGACCAGCTTGTCTTTCTCCACTCTGAACTTCTCCAGCAGCTGTCTGCGGGTAACGGTGAAGATGGACTTGAGGAGGCTCCTTCCGAAGACCTGCGTGGTTTCATAGCGGGGCAGGCTGTCGCAGCTCTGAGGGACGTGGCAATAACACAGCCACCTGCAATTAAACAGAGAGGGGAGAGAGGCTTGCAACTCAATGATGCAGCAGCAACCATGAGGAGGATGAAACTTAAGATATTGCTTATTCCATATAAAACAGCATACTTAAACAGCTGTTTGGTACAGACTAGTCCACTACAAATCTGCCTTCATGCTCAAATGTGTCTTTCTAAATAATTTGTTATTCCTTTAAATGAATCAGTATGTCTGGTATCTCCATTCAACCTGAAGTGTACTGTGAAAATGGCATTAATAGTGCCTTTCAATGCTTTTAAACCCCAGCCAAAGCCTATTTTCTTCTTTTAATTCCAGGGTGGCGTTTTCTGGTACCTGGTGTAATTCACTTTGTAGGCTGCCACATCATCGTTCTGGGACCGCTGTCGAAACTGCGAAGGGGTTTCCAGCTTCCAGTAATTGAGGCACAGCAGAAACATTTTAGAAAGTTCGTACATCGTTTGCCTCTCTTTTGGGGGAAGGTGACTAAACTTGTACTGCACAAAGTTTAAAACTCCCTGCAAAACAAAAGATGCAGGCACGTTACACATATGCACAGGACATGTAAAAATCAGCCAAAAAACTGTAAATTGCACAAGATGGTGAATCAGTGAAGGGTCCTTACACGGTAAAGTATAGATCTGTTAACATGGCCACGGATTAACTGAATTTGGGATGGAAATATTAAAAGAAACTTAATACATGAAATGACAAAAGTCCAATGTCTTCAATTGAATAAAACTTCTACAGGGATGGAAATAAGACTCCTATTCTTGGTTTTACGAAGAGTTTAATAAGGCACACCTGAGCTTGTTAACTATACACAGGGCTAAATATTAAAACCTTGAGGGGGTGAAAATGCTATGCAATACGAGTCTTGTTTCGATTCCTGCTCAAGTCCACGCAGCTTAAATAATAAAAAAAAAAAAAAAAAAAAAACTGGCTTTCAAATTGTGGGTTGATCATAAAACAGATTGGGATTTTACCTGTTCAATGTTTGGCTTCTCGAACGGAGGGCTGCCCAGGGATCCCTCTACGACAGGACGGCTCATCTGTAGGATGCATTTCCTCAGCAGCTACAAAAAACAGAACAAAAAAAATATTAAGATGAAATGGAAGAAACATCCAACCCTTACGTTATTAAACAAAACAAAAAAAAGATGACAAAAAAAAAAACAGAGCAAGAAACCAAAAAGAAAACCTGCTTCTCCTTCAGTGTTTTTTTCTTACCTTGAACAGGTAGAAGTAAACCTGTTTTGTATCGGTATCTTCTTCCTTATGAACAGACATAAAGAGGTTCTCCACGTCCACCACCATCCCTAGCAGCCGATTAATCTCATCTTCAGACACATTCTCCAAGTGGGAAACGTGAGCCGCTTTGGAGTCAAGAGAACAAAAAAAAAAACGTGAACATTTTTTCTTCTGTACAACTAATATCTATTATGGATTTGTCTGTTTGAACACAAACTTGACGCCTTGATATCTGAGGTTTACTGTGCTAGTTTACATTGAAGCAACTGAAAAGCAGATAGGTTCCCTATTAAAAGCTAGGAAGAACACGTGAATATTTGCAAAAAACAAAGTTTGAATAATTCTTGCCAATGCATCTTCCAAGTTCAAATGCTTACCTATACCGATATGCAAGAACCAAGCAAAACATGCAAAAGCATAAACGCAAATTTAAAAGCAGGACTTATGGAAGGATGAAACAATTATAAGGAAGAACTGCATGTATGTCTTGCACAAAAAATGGGTGAAGGGTTATGCTTGAATGATGCAATGGGTGCATGTATCACACAAGGAATAAAAAAAAACAAAAAAACGCAGTGATTCTGCAAGCTTGCACGCACAAAGTCTTGCTTTAAACTTCCATTTTTTGGTCGTGCATGTTTTGCTTGATATTGACATAAGTGTATGTCATTTTCTGGTACATGCACAGACATCCCACAATGTCGCTAAGATTCAGTACCCAGAGTGTGTCCACAGCTACGACACTGCTCGCTGAGGCTCGCAGCCTGCTGCTGCAGGTCCATCCTGGGGGCTGTCGGAGGATGTGGGTTTTTCCAGCCGTTACACTTGCAGGAGTCATTGGCCTTCGGGGTGGGGAAGAAGGGCAATTTAACAGTTAGACATTTTGACACGCATACTTGTGACATGCAGTGCATGTTAGTTTACTTCGGCATGTCAGATTTAATTTCTCTTTCGAGGAGATTTGCGAGGGTATGTGAACAAAACTGCCCATGTCATCTTCGGTATTGCGCTGTGATTCAGTCCACATGCAGTGTAGTCAGAATTAGCCTAAAAAGAAATGACAATACGGGCAACATGGGTGCTAATATATGTTTAATTAAAACCCTGTTTTTTTTTTTTTTGTTTGTTTTTTTTTTAAATACGATGGTCTCCCATTTATTGTCCAGTACTAAAAAAATCAGTTTTTTAAACTGAGCACTTATCTTGTCATTCATTGTTTACTGACGATTTGCATGCATATATTTTGAGACTGCAGCGCTTATGAACATAGCTTAACAAAGACTAAAGCGTCCTTTGCAGGACGGGCTGAGGACCGCCTCACATTTCTTCCCCTTTATGTTTGTAATCGATTTACCTTGCAGGCTGAGAACACGCCGAGTTTTTCCAGCTTCTTTGCCCTCGGGAAAGCCCTGACCTGCGCCTTCTTCTGACTAGCTCTTTGTTGCTGGCTGAGACCAGGTCTGGCAGGGTCGCTATTACCTGACCCGGACCCCGAACCGGAATTCGGGTTCGATACTGTTGAATTGCAGGGCTGGGGCTGTTGGAGCCGGGGTTGTGAGGAGGCCTGCGCCGCCGCGTCCGCCATAGCAACCGGGTCTTGCAGCGTATTGTCAATAAAGTTTATTGAGGACCTGCTGGCAATATGTTGTTTTAAATAAAGACTATTGAAATGTAGTGCGCACGCGTGGTAGTTGTTTATTGTAGTAGCTTATGAAAGCCAAACATGTGTGTGTGTGTGTGTGTGTGTGTGTGTGTGTGTGTGTGTGTGTGTGTGTGTGTGTGTGTGTGTGTGTATATATATATATATAATACGAGTTGCTTCTTTTAAATTTTGAACAACTACTGAATGTCAATGTACAGACGTTTTTATTTATTTATTAGATGTGTACACAGACAAATGACAAGGTAAAAAATATATTTGTTTTCGAGGTGAATCATGAAAGTCGGGGTTTTTTGGGGTGCTTCTGCTTACGTCATCTGTCTCCTCCTACATTCGTTGTTTTAAGTGATGTCATTGGCGTGGCATGCTCTCCATGACGCACCTGTCCCAGTAATGTCAGTTGTCGACCGTTGATGTAATCAGGAGATAGTAGTGCTAAAAAAAGACACACTAAAGGCCGAACACGACAAGAATATACCGTGAATGTACTTGACAAATAACCTTCAATAATTGGGACGTTGTGCTCAAAACATAACGTAGCTATTATTAATGTAAGTCTTTTTTCCGGGAGACTTCGACAGGTCAGGTTTTTCATCTCCCCTCTCTAAACGTTACATTATTGATTTTATTCAACAATAAAGTGAGTGCGAATTGCTGCTAAAGGCATTTAATTGTTTTGTTTTGCATACCAATTACCAAAAGCACACGTGTCCGGGGGGCGGGAATTACTTAGCGTGAGGATCAATCAGACCATTACAGCTTTAACCACAAGAGAGAGTACAAAATTCTCTACCGAATTGCACTATTTTGACAGGTATTACCATATAAGATTTCAGTTAATACGATTTTAAAACACGTTGAGCAGAACCTTCCAGTACTCATTCTTAATCAGAAGTCCAAAACCTTTTCACGTTTTTATTTAATCGTTGGTCATAGCTTTGATTTAAAACCACAATCCCTCAATGCAGTAAATCAGCACCCTGACACACACGTCAATACACTATAGCAGCTCAGCCAGTATCCTGTTTATAATAGAATGCTAAACATGTTCACGATGTAAACGAAATATTTGATTTCTGTTGCCTTTTATTTTCTTAGCTGTGATTATAATTAACATTATATTACTATGCAGCTGCTCCAATCTTCTTAGGCTCAGTACACTTGAAACACCTGCTCAGAGGCCAACATTGAAGAAGGGGGCTTATCGCTACAGTTTATCATCCAATTGAGATCACACTTGTACTGAATGGAAGTTATGGTCTTGGCGACCTTCTTGTTAATGTTCTAACTTGCAGTTGGTTAGGCCAATTTAGGCTATATCTTGGGAACTGCTTAACCACATTCTATTAGTGTTTTTTCAAGATATTTCTTGCATTTGTCAGTCATACTTACTGTACATTCCATACCAATAAACTAGGTGTATTTGCATAAATCACAGCACAGGAAATGACTATAATATATATATATATATATATATATATATATATATATATATATATATATATATATATATATATATATATATATATATATATATATATATATGCGCAGAAGAATATATGTAGTATAGTACTTAAATGTGGATGCCATTGGATACATGCATTCACTTAAACACTTGTCAGACTGGTACAGGTTGTTCCAATTAAATTGCAAATTTCTTTTTGCAAAGCATTGTGTGGAATCCCACATAGCACCATAATAAATACAGTATTCAGCTCCAATCCATTTTCAAATGCAGGTAGATAATGAACTTCAATATACTCAACAACACTGCTTTAATATCTCCCTCCATATTTATTTGTAGAATTACAGATTTTTTTTATTTTAATTTGTATTTTCCCCCTCCATTATGACAGAATGCTAGCCCCTCAAACAGACTAAACACATTCTTCCAAACTGCTTTTCTTCTCACCGTACTTACTGTACACTCAACAAATCTGACAGGTTGTTTGTGCTAGTCATTAATACAATTAGTGACATCACAGCATTGGTCAAATGACTTCAACAATTCATAAAAGATGTTTTTTCTTTTCTGTAAAGTCTTAACTTGATTCATAGCAACAGTGCATAAAAAAATGTCATGCTATTTACCACAAAATAAGATGACACTATTGGGAAGGTACTGTATTGACAATAGTAATTACTGATTGATTACATGTTGAAGAAAACACATTTAAAAAAAAAAAAAAAATCCAAAAAACTCAATTGTGTGACTTGGTAAAAATGTTCAGACTTCTTTTTTTTTTTTTCTTTTCCTCATAGATCCCAAATATTACATTTAATGCTAAAATTACTTACTGGTAAATAATGACTGTTAATATACTATGTATATACTATAGTTTTGTTTTACATACATGATTGGAACACAGTATAATGTGTAAGCTAATAATTATATCCTGTATTGTTTGCTTCATAATAATAATAATAATAATAATAATAATAATAATAATAATAATAATACTAAGAATAATAATAAATCTACAAGATTGCCAAGTCTGAAAGGGAAAGTGTACCACCCTGACCCTTAATTTGGGGGGTAATAAATCACTACATGCATCCACCACCGGAAGAGGAGGTAAGAGCAGAAGTTCATATAATATATTAAAAAAAGTGACTTAAGACATAAAATTGAATTAGTATTTGTACAGAAAAAAAAAGATGACAATGATGATGTGGAGGAATAATCCCTCCAGCCTATGATCGAAGAGAAATCAAAAGCAGCAAATAAACAACAAACAAAAACAACAACAACAACAAAAAAAAAATAGTTATCTGCTTGGTCTTAAGTGCGATTAGTTAGAATGGATTTCAGTTGGATTTGTTTGTTGTTGTTGTTGTTGTGTCTCTCTCTCTCTCTCTCTCTGGGATGCCTGCTCGGTTAGGGGCTGCAGCACTGGCTTCGGCTTTGTGGGCTGCTGTTCTCTTGTAGGTCCACTCCTCGAGATCGACTCGCAGTGCCAGTGGCACTCTGGGGCTCATTCTTGGGCAGCTTCTTGGCTACAAAGTGGAAAAAAAAAACATAGTGATTCAATCAGTCAAAAATACAAAGGGTTGAATATCTCAGTGTAACAAACGTAGCATAACGCACAGATACTATACAGCTAGTTTATGCCTCAAGAACAGGAGGCGAAAAAAAGAGAGCTGATCAGTGTAAATGGTCTGTGATTCATGTGGTATCCCTTATAAAAGTTTCCCATAGTAAAAGCACAGCAAAGTGTAATAAAGCACAGTGAAAGCATGGTAAAGGCACAGCGGTATGGTGAAGCATATTAATAAACATGACAAACCAGGCTTTGACAAATGCACAGTCTAAGCACAGGAAAAGCATAGTAAAAGCCACAGTAATCTTTCACTGTATAAAGGTTACAAACTGTATTCTCTCCACCCCCCCCCCCCGATATGTATTCTGCAACATATAAGCTGCATCTCCTTGCTGAAAGACAGTTTTAGTCACAGTAGATCTGATAAACTTTAAGGGGCAATAGTATTAGTAGGCTTTTGGTTGGTAAAAAATGTAAAATATATATATATATATATGCATGCATTAAGCAACAGATTTCCCTGACAAGGCTCACATTTGCGACAGGTTTCTTTACATTTTAGAGAGGATACTGTACCTATGGCCATAAATATTTCATTGACGTTCATTGCAGTCTTTGCGGAAGTCTCCATAAACAGCAAACTGTTATCATCTGCATACGCTTGCGCTTCCTGAACAAAAGAACCAAGAATATTGGGTCAGACGTAGTCAAAAAATGAGAAGCACATTTGAATGAAACCAAAAGATGTCTAACAGGTTTACCTGGAAATCCACAGCTCTCTTGTTTGCAAGGTCAGCCTTGTTGCCTGCCAAAGCGATCACTATGTTTGGACTGGCTTGTCTCTGAAGCTCCTTTACCCAGTTTTTAGCTCGTGTAAATGTATCCTATAGAGACAACACACACACGCGCACAACGTATGTGAGAACAGAGATATTTATTTAATCTTTATTCAACCAGGAAAGTGCCATTGAGATTAAAATCCATTTTTCAAAAGGAGACCTGGTCAAGAAGGTGGCATATTATAATAATAATAATAATAATAATAATAATAATAATAATAATAATAATAATAATAATAATAATAATAATAATAAACAAACACACATGCACAAACTCAAATGAGCACAACCGATAAAACAAGTTAATCAAATTACAAGAAACAATTTAGGAGCATCGGCCAAAACAAAAACATTTCGACGACATACATACTCTAGGCAAGTCTGATTGCCACTGACTGTCATAATTCAAGACATTATTATTATTATTATTATTATTATTATTATTATTATTATTATTATTATTATTATTATTATTATCCTCATTACTACCTGCAATGATTAATGTACGATCTCATCAAAACAGGAGATACAACTTGTTTATCAAATTGCCATTTGTATTCTGATGCGTTCTTTGAATACCTACTGTGTTAGTGATGTCATAAACAACGATGGCTGCCTGAGCCCCTCTGTAATACATCGGCGCCAGGCTGTGATATCGCTCCTGCCCGGCCGTGTCCCAGATCTCAAATTTTACCGTTGTGTCGTCCAAACAGACCGTCTGTGTAAGGAAGGCAGCTGAAAGAAAACCAAATGCCATTGTCAGTCAAAGGGGCTATTGTTTGGTCTCTTGCTAACTTTTTTTTTTTTTTTTTTACAGACTGTTAGAAACCTTACTGAATGTTGCGTTTCCATTTGCCAAAACGATTTAGCCTTTTTCAGCTTGCGTGTTATAAATCACAATATGTTGAATACAATCGCCATCCTGAGTTAGTTGTTAAATTGTGGGATTCATTTTTCAGTTGCAGTTCCTTTGCAATTTTAGAAGAACTGCTTTTCTTTAAATTCAAGTCAACTTGACACAATTTGAGTTGCTTACAGTTAAACAACCCTACCAGATGTCAGTATCATACAGAAGGAGGTTTTTTTTTTTTAATTTAGTAGTCCAATTAATTTTTACCCTGTGTTTTCTCTCAATTTGAAATGCCCAATTGTATTTAGGCCCAACTCACCGCTACCACCCCTGCGCTGACTCGGGAGTGGCGAAGACGACCGCTTCTTTTCACTCTGCAGGCCCGCCACACAGCCAGCACAGAGCTACAGCGTCGGAGGAAAACGCAGCTCTGGGCAGCTTAGAGGCAAGCCCGCAGGCGCCCGGCCAGACTACAGGGGTCGCTGGTGCTCATTGAGTCGAGGACACCCTGGCTGACCTAAGCCCTCCCCTCACGGGCAGCGCTCAGCCAATTGTGCGCTGCCCCCTGGGAGCTCCTGTCCACGGTCGGCAGTGGAATAGCCTGGACTTGAACCGGCGACGTCCACACTATAGGGCACATCCTGCACTCCACAAGGAGCGCCTTTACCGGATGCGCCACTTGGGAGCCCCAGAAGGAGTTTTTAAATATGAAATGTGACAACCTGGATTTCAAAGTGTGCCAACAGCAATTACATAAATAAAAAAAAACATTGTAGGTACACACAAGAGTAAAAATGTGAGTCAAATGCTGAATCATGACCTAGATTTAAAACTAAGGAATTTTAAAAACAGCTGATGGAACAAAGATCAATCAGCCAGTTAACCTTGTGGGTAACGCACCGTTGCATTTAAAAAGTTAATACAGCAAAGTGAACCTAATCTTTTACAATTGGCCGTTCAGCAACTGCAGTCACATGCTCTGTTCACGATTGAACATGGTAGCATACATTTCATCCCACTGCTGAACTACTTGCAATCTTTGACCTGCTGACAATACGATCAGACAATAGGAGAACTGCTGACTGCTTTCCTGTTTCCTTGGCAAGGAACGATCGGAGAGTTTCCTTTCACTGATATGCACAGCTACGATCTTGGCTGCTCTTTCACACAGTTTAAAGAAGCACGGTTATATCCTCTTCACTGAAGACACACTAACATATCACCCGGTCTCAGTTCCAGGAACTCCACATCCTTTGGCAAAAATAGGATTGCACAGTGGAGCACAAAACACCATTTTATGGTCTTAACAGTAGGGATTTTAGGGCATATTTAAACACGGGCCACTGTTTTAAAAGCAAAAAATGACTGATCGGGAACAAACTAACTTTGAAACAGCAGCATTTTATATATCAGTAACAGTGAGAAGTCACCAGTAGCAGTCTTTGAGAGCTGTTGTTTACCATTCAAAAGATATCATTATTGGTTGAATTGTAATACTCATTAGAAGTTCATCCCTTATAATCCAGGGGTCCAATCACTGTCCAGGTGGGCCAGTCCATTCCAGGTTTAATAGGTACAATGACAAAATTAACTACTTCAGGGTCTGGATGGAGGTTTAATTGGTTCAATTAAACAATTTAGAACAGGGTTTGGAACAAAGACCAGGACCAGTGGAAGGGCCAACTTCAGACATCCTGATAAAATAAACATGCCATTTTGTATGTCAGGATTCAAAGCATGTGACGTCAGCTCTCATAACAACCCACATGTACAGGGAAGTGGTTTGGTAGAAACTGAAGCACATTTTCAGTCTTGATCGCATTGAGCTGCATAACAAATTTACGGAGAACATAAACCAAAAACAAATAAACAGCCTGATCACTGTAGCACACCAAGAATGTGAGATAGTGATAGAGTACAGAGTCCCGCCACCTTACCCCCGATTGTGCTTTCTTGGTACTCGTGGAACTGTCCCTTGACGAAGCGCAGCACTAGACTGGATTTGCCTACAGCGGACTCCCCGAGGAGTACCAGTTTGAACTGGCAGATTTTGTTTCCAGCAGCCGGCCCGTTTGATCGCGCCGCACCTCCCCGACCCGCCATGGCCAAAGTAATGTGCAGGAGCTCCTTTAAATAAAGAACGCTGGATGTCCAGGAGGCCTGGGAACGCGGAGCAAGGCAGGGGCTCTGAGGCAAAGAGAGCGTGCTCCACTGGAAGATCTGTGAAGTAAGGAAAAGGGTGGTAAGTATCCCAGTTACATCTTGAAACATATGAAAACTGACAGCCTTGAAGTTTTTGGATTTTGAATGAGTGAAGCATTTGAACTTGCAACTGATGTGCTGATCTGGTGTTACCTTGCAATAATTAAATGTACCACAGAAAACAGTTTTGATATACATGGTAATGTTAACCCCAATACTGCCTGGATTACAAAGATGTCAATTTGCATACAGCTAATACTGAAGGTCATGTTTTATTTCCAGCTTTCATTCAAGCCAGAACATTCTCCAAGGTTTATATTTATAATGTTTTAGATTTCACTGGTAAAGCAATGCGCACCAGCTCACACCTTCATTGGAAAAAATGTTGCATAGTCATTTAAAATCTGCAATGCATGTCACCCCCTTTTTCTGCATTGTAATCTGCTTCAGTGCTACAGAAAAGGAAAAAAAAAGTGACTAAATGCGGCGGAAGCTACTGTGTTTATTCATGGCCGGAGATATTAATACAGCTGGCCCTTCCCCTCACCAAAAACAATTCTTTTCTGTGGTGCACTTACAGTGGCTTCTCAGGTAGCATCCTATTACCATGACCCTCAATGTACAGTACAATCCACATGTGGTATTTTTGTATGTCTGAATGCATGCATCAAATGCTAATATATATATTTTACATTACTGTCTGAGGAGCATAGGCAAGGTAGGGATGGAAATAAGGCTCCCCTTGCAAAGCAGTTTGATCCAATCCTAGTTTTGCTTTGAGTTTGATAAGACACACCCGAGCTTGTTACCTAAGCACACTGTGGCTAATCAAGTTTGTATTAAAACCTGCAATTGGTGAAATTGCAATGCGATAGGAGTCTTAGTTCCATCCCTGCAAGGTACTGTATCAGAGCAGAATTATGATGCCTAGTTTAAGTAACAACCTGTTACCTCCTGTTATAATCTCAGCCCATTAAAAAAAATAAAAATTAGGACCCATTCTGGCTTCAATTAAGACAGATGAGGAAACTACAGTAAGCTGCAAAGCAGCAAACATTAGGAGACAAAGAAGAAACCAGCAGAGCTGGCAACGGCAGAGATTCTATTAAATCAACAGGTTTTTAAAATAGCAATGACAAACAGAGCAATAAGGGAACAAGTGACTCAGCCATCAACCCTACAACATTCCTTTCACCCACTCCAAGAACTGAACTTACAGGAAGGATACTAATAGCAGATGATTAAAACAGCATAAAAACAATGCACAGACTTGCATCATCAGCCACCATTAGCATGGGTAAGGAATGGTTAGTCATGTGGTCTCAAAGATGTTTTTATCAACGGGAGAATCCCACTATTATTTTGACAAAGAATCTTGGAGCTAAAACAATGAATTTCTATTATCTGACCTAGAATATGCATCACTTCACCCGACTTCATGGATGTTATTTTTCATTAGCATAACTACTGTACTCCTGACATTTTCTTGCTTGCAGCTATAATAGATGAATAATGCATTACAGTTTGAAAGATATTCAAGTTGAACTGAAATACTGTGCTGTAGCATTTTAATGAGATTGTTTGTGTCGGAGATTGAAAGTGGGAGTAACAGTTATATATTTAAATACCACAAATCACAAAGACTGACATATCCATTTTGCAGAAACTGTACTGTAATGTTGTTTTAATGAAATTCTTTGGGCGACATATCCTTGACGTCTGTAAGATGACAGAGTGAGTTATGAGGAAACCTACATACCTAAAAAACTGGATTTATGACACACACAGCTTAACTTGAGCATTCATGATGGATTTAAAAATACAGAAAGAAATACTGCCCGTCATTTAAAATAAATCTACCGCTCTCCAGCTTTTATCCTAATTCTCTGGAGAGGCGGCTTAAATTGCTCTCCCTATGGAACAAAAATGTAATTCTCATCCAAAATCACACGTTACTCCAGAGTTAATTATACCTTGTCTTCATTCAATGCAATTCTATCATAGACCAAAACCTCTGTATGAAGCAAAACACATGCAATTTTACTGTTAACAAGGCGACTTACATTGACTAGGGTGTGTGAACTATGCATCAGCTGCAGTCACTTACAATTACGTCTCACCCGAAAGACGGAGCACAAGGAGGTTCAGTGACTTGCTCAGGGTCACACAATGAGTCAGCGGCGGAGGTGGGATTTGAACCGGGGATCTCCTGGTTACAAGCCCTTTTCTTTAACCACTGGACCACACAGCCTACTGGTTGTCGCAAGTACTGGAGAGCAATAGTCTGAAGATGTTTTTTTTTTGTTGTTTTTTTTTAATGCTAATTACATCATTTAGCATCCCTGTCGCATATCCCACTGGTGACACAATATTTTTGTTCACAAAATTCCTATTATCATTGAAATCAGTGTTCGCTTCATTTTTCCCACCCAGCTGAATCACCTGTGTATTTTCTGTCTGAGATTTAAAGTTCTTTTGTTGTTCTATTTGAATTTCCTGTTTTTTGTTTTCCTTTAAAAGATCTGGGATGTTTTAGTTTAAACATTAAACAGTCTATTTAACTAAAATCAAACCTAAATGAAGTTGTCTCAAAGTCGGTAGGGAAATCTTGATGATTCCTCCCCAATACAGTAGTTGATTCCCATTTGGGGAGGAACCATGATTCCTATTCTTGTTGGCATATGCCAAGATCTCTCACAAGATGTAAATGTGCAGCGAGAACTACTGGAATGCAGCACACTTCAATGCATGTACGGTCATTCTTTTTTGTTGGCGTGATGAACACTGTACAGATAAACGTAATTCTGGTACTTCCTTGGACTGATTATACCCACAAAACAGTATTTTACAGGCTAGCTGGAACAGCTCTCTCTGAGATAACATATCTGTTGAAATACCAATTCATGTTAAGGTAGAGAAAAATTTAATCAAGATGTCTTATCAATGCCATCACTCTCTAGTTTTAGTTCCTGAAAAAAAAAAAAAAAAAAAAAAAAGAAGTCACAAAAACACAGTGGCTACTTTATATACTATAAGAAGAACAGAAACAAAAAATAGTTTAGAAGCTCAGGAAAAAAAGATTTAATGAAGATCTTTGGGCAGCAGTGTGGAGTAGTGGTTAGGGCTCTGGACTCTTGACCGGAGGGTCGTGGGTCCAATCCCAGGTGGGGGACACTGCTGCTGTACCCTTGAGCAAGGTACTTTACCTAGATTGCTCCAGTAAAAACCCAACTGTATAAATGGGTAATTGTATGTAAAATAATGTGTAAAAATATAATGTAATTGTATGTAAAAATAATGTGATATCTTGTAACAATTGTAAGTCGCCCTGGATAAGGGCGTCTGCTAAGAAATCAATAATAATAATAATCTTTATGAGGGGAGAAAGCAGTTATCTGTACTATTGATATTGAAGCTACGTAACATGTTTAGTGTTATTCTGATCAGACAGCATGATGACTCATGAGACTAAATTGACCACAATACATGAATGCAGTCAAGGCACAGAAATTCAACATCAAAAACACAGAAACAAATGACAATTCAATTCAATTCAAATACAGAAGCTGTAGTCTGTTAAACGTGGACAGCAAAACACAGCACGGTACAAGCCAGTACACACATTTAATATTTAGTGATAAAGTGATCGGGCGATATAAAACCTGGCATGCAGTGGCACTTTAATGAACACAGAGTACTGTATTTTTTAATTGATTACCGAGCCTGGCTGCTAATGATGTGGTCACAGCTTACAAATGGTTCCCTGAGGTTATCAACAGGGTACAGCGTTATGCATTTTTGATGCGGGAAGGCGTTTCCACTCTCCATTTTTTTTATACTGGGTGTTCTATGTAAGAAATCTACTACGTGGATTTCTATTTGGTTTCTTTCTGTCCAGACACTCATTATTGGACGTCTCGGCTCATGGTTTAGCTATTGGGTTTGGTCCAACGCCTGTTTTCTTGCTTGGGAATTTCCTCTTTCATTTTCCTGCATTGTGTCGGAGGATTTAATCTTGCTGCTGTCTCTAGTACTTTCCTGTTTCCCTGTCTTGCCAAGACCACCAGGTAACAGAGGCTTTAGTTCTGAAAAAGCCTACCATGGTAAAATACAGCAGGCTAGTTATAGGTCGGTCGTCGAAAAATAAATTCCATATTCCATACACTATCTCCATTGACATGCTGTATGTATCTCAATTTCACCCACCACATTGGTTATTAGGATTGAAATCGGTGAGTATTACTTTTTTTTTATTACTGGCAAAAGCCACCCAAAGTTTTGACACAGTTTGGTTTCTCTTCATTCCTGTCTTCATTCCTTCTGCCCCTGTACAGAAGTTGCAAAAGTCAAGGACAATAGTCTAGTGCAGAGTAAAATAACAGAACAATTAAACTCCATTAGGAGGCTAAAAGCCTTTCCGGTTTAGATTTTCTCTGGACCTCTTTCTTACACCTTGCACCTCAAGTTTTTCTCCTAGAACTTTAATGTTAACGGCCTGGTGGCAGGCTGGTTCAGCTATAAAACTTGGCAAGATGCAGCCACCTGATCTAATGGAAACAATTCCTTTAGTGATAGCTAAGTTTTAAATGCAACCCAACAGCTACAGGATAAAACTCTAAGCAAACACTAGACCATTTAATTATGTGATTTAAAGAAAAAAAAAAAAATCAATGCTTATAGAATACTACCACGTTCTTGGTCGCTTTGACAGGGCTGTGTCTACACAAATCAGCATTCTATCCATTACTAACATTATATTAATCTCACACTTCCAGTAGGTTGTGTTTTACTGTTCATACAGAACCAACCTGATAATCTGGGCGACCATCAAGACAGATGCCTAGAATAAAAGTTAGGTTCATAATTTAAAGACTTTAAATGTAGTAGAAAAGGGGGAGGGGGATTGAAACTCCACCCCTGGCCTCTTGGGATTGGACAAAAGGATAAATGCTAATTAAAAATGCATGTGAACTACAGTAAGGGTGTGGCCCGAGATGAACAAATAAATCTAGAACTGTTGTCTACAGGTTTTCATGACCGTCTGCAATCTCAATAAATATGATCGTTATTCTATCAAGGGATCCACACCAGTGGAGTATTTGAGCTGCCATCGTATTGTGAGCTGGAGCCTGTTACATCACAACCTATCAGAAAACTGAAATCTCAAAACTTTGAAGAAACACTACTGTTGTATTACAAATTAAATAGCTTCTTGCCCAATAACTTTTTACAGGTCTGTGTGCTGAAACAGTTCAATACATTTTTTTTTGGCATCGATTAGTGGAAAGTTTAAGGATAAGGAAGCAATAAAGGAGAAAAAAAAAAACTTTTTACAAAAACCAAGTAAAAAAAAAAAAACACCATTTACTGCTGGCTTTTGAGATCCCATTAGCTTTTCACTTCTTTAAAAAAAAAAAAATAAATGATCTTGTGAACTTGGAGATAGTACCCTTAGGGCAACACACCCATAGAAAGAATGACAAAACCTGTGCACACCTACCTTACATAAACCCACTCTGCTAAGTCATTGCATTGGTATTGGTGAATGGCCAGATTTTCCAGACAACACAATTTACAGGAAACATAAACAAGCCTGTATGCCAGTGATTTCCTTGTAACCTATTACAAAGAAATAGAACAACTCAAAGTAGAAATGTCAGAAAAACTATATTAACTACAGTATACACCGTGTAGCTGAGCTTTTAAAAGGTAGCCAGGTTTCTTTAAAATGATAGATATGGCTGTTGAAACCTGTGGTTAAATAGAACTTTTACTTAGTCAGAGTAAGTCAACCAAGACACAGTAATAGTTAACTATGAGACATCATAACCTGTGATTTACAATAATCTACTGTATTAATTACATCAAACAGTGACTCAAATAAAATAGCTGCACTTTATCATTCTTCTTGCCTGCCTTTGCCCCACACTTCAAAAATATAAAGCATATACTGTAGTACTTTGGAGGGGGTCGAAGAGAAAGGATCCAAGTTTGGTTTGAACAAATCACGTTCTGATTCAACACTGAGCGCAGGTCACCTTTTCAGGGCTTGCTGTGCAATGAGATGAAAAACATTAGAATGTCTAAATTAGGCTTTACTGTACAAATGGAGATAGGTTTGCCTTTGCTTGTTTAAAATAAAACTAACCTGTATCGGGCCCCCCCTGCAATTCAGCTTTCCATTCATAAGAGAAGGGGAAACTCCAAACCAATTATTAACTCGCTTTCATCTACCACCAGAGCACAGGATATGTAGTTTCATTTTCACACATGCAAGCTGGTTTAAGGCTTGAACAAGCTGGCTTTGCCGTTAATACCAATCTCGAAGCGTTAAAACTGAATTGACACAGGATTGATTGTTTCTAAAACTACCCAAGGTCAATTTCACTGTGGATTAATGGGGAGGAAAGTACTGTACTATATCTGTTCACTGGAGCCTACCCTACTGCCCAGTGCTGGTTAAACTAGCTTGGGAAAGAAATAATGAGGTATATATATATATATATATATATATATATATATATATATATATATATATATATATATATATATATTCAACTGGCATACATATCCCACCTATTATTAATGTAATCTATTTCAAAAACGTCACAGCGACAAATTACTGTAACTGATATACTGTACAAATATTGTTATCCAAGCTGGACATTTTGTGCTTTCCACTCCTGGGCTACTTTTTTTTTTTTTTTTTTTAAACGTTAAAAAAAAAAATCTAAATCTTCACGAATCTAACTTACCTTTGACCCTGACTAACCTTAAGCAATTCATTAATATATAATTTCTCTGTCTGTATGTCTAATTCTGAGCAAGGAAAATCGTATATTTAGTAAAGCCTGAATAATCACAATAGAAGCATACATAAATTGACCTTTTAATAAATATATATAACATTGAAAGTTTTTTTTGGCGTCACTCCGTTAAAATGAAACCTTGGCGCTATTTAAACTGGTAATCTAACCAGTCTATACCACATGGGTTTGACCACTTTTATCATTGCCTTAACAGAACTCAGGAGTTGCCCACCGTAGCATACACACTACACGTAATTGTAAGTGACTCTGCAGCTGATGCATAGTTCACACACCCTAGTCTCTGTAAGTCGCCTTGGATAAAGGCGTCTGCTAAATAAACAAATATTATTATTATTATTATTATTATTATTATTAATAATAATAAACAGTTTCCAGAGGTCTCTCCGTACTAGGTATATACAGAAGGAGGCTGTGTGGTCCAGTGGATAAAGAAAAGGGGCTTGTAACCAGGAGGCCCCTGGTTCAAATCCCACCTCAGCCACTGACTCATTGTGTGACCCTGAGCAAGTCACTTAACCTCCTTGTGCTCCGTCTTTCACCCTAGTCTCTGTAAGTCGCCTTGGATAAAGGCGTCTGCTAAATAAACAAATAATAATAATATACAGTAAACTGATCATTTACAGTCTTGTTTACAACATGACCTTAATAAACCAGATAAGAATGTAATCCCATCAAACCAATACAAACACAGGTGACTTATTACTGTGTTCACAAAACACTGAACTGAACTAGCCTTATAACCTCTTGCTGCAACTTCATTTTGGGGAGGTCTCACTATGTACACATTTACAGCAACAGATGTTTAGGCATGTAAACTATACATAACTATACATAAATTGAGTAATTATGCAAATTTTGCAGCATTTATATATTTTGCAGATTTAATAAAATCAAAATTAGTGAATATTTCTTGCCAGCAAACCCAAATGTCAGCTTGTGTTAAAAAAAAAAAAAAAAAAAACTGAATAAAGGGAAACCAAGTACAGAGGTTAACTGGATTTGAACATGAATGATAAAAGGAAGTTCCTTGAAATACAAGAGCTGAGAAAAATCAGCTTCACGTGAAAACACACATCGTAAAACAATGAATGTCACAATGTAAAACAATTAACATGCAAAACATTAACCCTTTCAAACACTCTCGTCATTTTTATATAACGACTGACAACGTGAATTGGATCACTTTACGTGCGTGTTCTTTTATGTGTTTTTACTTTGAGTATGAGGAACTCAAAATAAGCTGAATATAGGGGAGCCAAGTGTAGAGGCTGTGTGTGAATTTAGACACTTAAGACTCTTTCATACCTAGTTTGTTTGGAGAGGTTAATTCAGTTAACACCCAATTTCGGTTTGTTTTGGCAGGTGTGAAACGTTAAATATTTGTTTTGCATCAGAGTGCGCATTAAATGAAGGGACTAGGATTCACTCAAAGGTGGTCTCGGTTCGATTGGAGGGGAACTAATTTGTTTCCTACTCAAAGTCAGGCAGTGTGAAGCCAATCATGTTAGAAGTCACAACGCAGCACAAACCAAACCAACTGGTGGTGATGCAATACATAACCTACAGTCCACAAACTCTGTGTTTTTCCATTCTGTTTTATTATATTTCAGCCGCCGGATACGAGTTATAGGAGTCAAGTTATTAAAAGAAAGTAGGCATAGATATACTGTTTCTCAAATGATGAGGCATTTCAGACAAAAGTGTGTCAAGGCAGACAGACCAAAGCCATTTATATGTGTAAATGTCGGCGCCTGTGTGAAACGTGTAGAATCTTTCTACATATTTATTATTTTTTACATGTTACATATATGAATGGCTTGATCCCTCTCGCTATGCAGCTGTGCATACTTGGCCTCTCTCTCTCTTTGCCTTGACACACTTTTGTCTGAAACTGCTCCTCATTGACAACAGGGTTATTTACCGAGCGGTAATGTATCATTACAATACGATCCTTTTAGACTAATAAACAGGGATTAGTAGGGCTGCTAACAACTTAGAGAGGTCAGACTGATGACAGTGGCAGTGCAACAGCCAACAGAAATTCAAAGAAAACGTCTCCTCCTTGCACATAATCTAGCACGAAAACATCGGCGTTCCTTCCTTAATACCCCAACTTTTGTGCTGCCATTCTACCAATAGCAGATGGTGAATAAGCTTGACATGGATGCAACCTTCCATGTCTATTATATACAGTAGATACGTTCACTGTATTGAACAGCCGTCAGACAGCATTTTGGTCACGTGCACACATCCAGACTATTAAGTTCACGTGCAAAAATTGCAGTGTGAAAGCAAACTAACTCAGGTGCGATTACAGTGCTGAAGGACCCAGTAAAGCAAACCTGAATTCATTTGGAGGCGAACTGCAGTTAGTTTTTGGGTGTGAAACCAATCGAAGCAACATGGCAACATTTTAGTTAGTTTTGAAGTGAATTCAAAACCCGATCTTTATAACCTAACTAGGTATGAAACGGCCCTTACTGATCCATCCAGTGCGCTAAAGCCTACTTGCTGGTCTGCGATTATATTAACAGCTAAATGGTGTGATTCTACATCCTCCTTGTTCTATGCCTTACCTTGACAAGCACTTAGAGTGCTCACCCTACTCAACGACTATAGCACCTCTGTCAGCATTTCAGACTGTTACAATGGGAGTGTACGAGCAAAGAATATCAGGAATCGAGCCTAATGCTTGGTATAGCAGGCTTATATTAAGAGATATCCCATTTTGACCCTCTGCCACATGTTTTTCTCATGTTCCCCTACCAGTAAATTTTATGGTAGTAGATAAGCCATACTTATACACAAGTCACTGTGCTTGGCTGTGCACAAATAAGTATTTTATAAGAATCCTACTCAAAGCACCCAACTGTGTCAAGGCCTGAGGGCTATGATTCTGTTTGAGAAACCAGTTGAAGTACTACCTGTAACCCTTGACTATCAAATGCTGTACATGTCGTGACACAACTGAGTTCACTCCAAGGCGGGACCAAAGAATACTGGAGGGGTCGAGTTCAATGAGTGTTTGGTATCAGCATTTCTTCAGAAAATAAAAAAGGTCTTTATTCTCAAACACTGCAAATGCGGGTTAACCTTGATTACATTTATGTCATGAGGATTTTAAAAGTGTTTGGGAACAAACCTTAGTTTCATTAAAAAAATAATAAATACATTGCATTTAAATAAATATCCTAGAACTTGCATACAGCTTCCAATACCTTTTTAAAATACATTCCCAATTCCCATCCAATTCCTTTTACAACTAGGTTGCATTGAGCAAACATGTATACAACTTGTCAAAAAACACAAGTAATTGTATAAGTTGTAGATGTGTTTGACACGATTATATATATATATATATATATATATATATATATATATATATATATATATATAAATGCTCAATACAACCTTGCAAAAACACTGGACACTAAAAAGAATGAAGATTAAGTTATTTGTTTAAGTTATAAAAATGTTGGGATTAATTCCTACGTTGAATAATACTGTTTTTGGTACCAAGATACACATATGACTTAGCTAAAACATTTCATTATACAGTCACCTGTGTAATCTATATTTACTCCATTTTTTAATTTTTTTTTTTAATTCACAAATAAAAACACGTAAATGTTTCTAGAAGAGGAGGAATCGGCCAGAACATTTTTTTTCTTCTATCTTGTAGGTTTAACATTTTCACAATCCTTACACAAAATTCTAACATAATACACGTAAACACAAATAAAATAATAATTAAAATTAAAAAAAACAACTAACCGATATCTAACAGGAACATGTATTATTAATGACACACACCTATCTAGAACTGCATTGTTTTCACTGTCGTTTAAAAAAACACAGAACATACGTAGCTCGCCATTAAAACAAACATAGCGTTGACTTTAGAGCAAGTCCCCGAATTCCAAAATTAATAACGAGAACTAAAAATAATACACCATCGGTATTCGGCGTCGTTGTAATAAAATATAACACATACAGGTCGACACAGACAGTACCCAACCCTATCGCCTGATCGCTGTCTGGAGTGCAAGAACTAACCTAACAAAAACAACATATTTAACCACTTATCGCAGCCTTATGTTTTTATTACAATAGGAAAGTGTGTATATTTAAAAACTGTTTTAAGCGGGTATTTTTTTAAAAGATGTAACATATTTTGATTGCATAAACCGCAAGAGAACCCGGTCATATGATTTCAGAGCAAAAACCTCCAGTCCAAAGAATTTTTCTAGACATTGACCACAGGACATTTTATTTGATACACCGTTCTTAATAAAAAAAAAACAATACTCACGGGTTCTTGTTATGGTGGAGATTTACTTGTTTTTTTACTGTGTTCTCTGTTTCCGCGATTTCTGGTGTTTTAATCTTTTATTTTTTTGCTGTTTCAGTTTCGCTCCTCTCTGCCACAGATCACCGCAGGCTCCGGCCTTCTCTTCCAGGATTCTGGTACTTCCTGGTGCTCGATCTCGGTGACAGGTCTAAAGACCAATTAGAACGTGGATTCTGGAGCCGCCGCAAAAACGTAGGGTGCGTTCACGACACGCAGACTTTCGTCATTCTGCGCAGAATCTGCACAGAATCGGAGCAAGTAGCCAATGAATTTTCAGAATCTGCGCAGACTTAGCAAAGTCTGCCTCTCGTGAACGCACCCGTAGTTCTATAAAAAAAATTTTCCTGCGCATTAAAATCCCAGTGGCGTCATGGGAATTGTAGTTCAGACAGTCGGTTGTTGTGTGAGTTCTGTAATGCAGATTTCAGAAGGCGTGTTGTGGAAAATCACACTAGTGTTAGCTAAGTTTTAATTTTTTACTCTAGTCTAGCGTATTATTATTATTTAAATTGTTTTGTGGGACGTGTTACCTTTTCGATAAGCAGGGGCGGCTAGACGTTTAGGAAACACTTTGAAAATTAAACTTTTAGAAGTATATGCAGAATTTCAATATTATTATAATTTTGATTTTAATAGTCGATACTAAAATGGTGTTACATGAATAGTGTAACCCTTTTTCTTTAAAGAAACCAATACAACAGCTTATACAAAAATATGTTCATGTGTCAAAAAAATCATTAAATAATATTCGTTCTGCCGTGTAAACTAATTTGTGCAGAGCATTACACCAAGTAAGTGTCCATGAACCATAGAACTTGGGTACGTGCTCAGTTTTAAAACTTATGGTTTTTTGATCACAGTATCATGTAATTGTATTACAACGTGTGAACATTTTAACAATATCAAGCCGAAACCAAAGTGCTTTAATTTGCTTCGAAGTAATTTCAAAGTGGTTAATACATAATAGATTCGCAAGCAGTAAAATCAGCTCAGTGTTATACGGTGCAGAAAAAATGTATTTTAATTTTGTTTATGGACTTTGCGAAAACTGCACGATGGGTGTCTTCAGTAATAGTATCTACAACGTGTCGACAATAACAATCAACCATTTTGTTACAGACTTTAACAAATCTGGCATAAACAATTTTGGCTACTTAATTTAACCCTTAAAAACACACACACACACACACACACACACACACACACACACACACACACACACACACACAAATTTAACATTAAAAAGAACAGCCCTACTACAGTAACAGGCGCAGTTTACAGTGCCTCTGGGTTTCTGATCGCATCAGATCAATTCCAGTTTTTCTAAATGCCTTGATGGAAACGCCCGTTCTACATTTAATGTTTTCAATTCTCATATTCACGTTGATATCTGACACATGATTTCCCTTGTCCAGCGCTTCTTTAACCTGTTCTAGAGTTGGCTGTCCATGGAAACGAGGTATTAGACAGAGAGAAGGAAAAATACATATATTGTTTAAGGATAATACGTTATACCAATGACTTACTCTAAAGTTCTAATGTTTTTTCATATGGATGGAATTTATTCCAGTAATACTACTACTACTACTACTACTAATAATAATAATAATAATATTTTAATTGATTGTGAAACAATGCATCTAACAATGGCCCCCTTATTACAGAATCTGTGTGTTGGTTGCAGTGCCACTGCTGTATTGCCATACAATCATTTGGCTTCTACAGTTTTAAAGGAGTGTTGGGTTGGGAGCTGTGTCTATGGCTACAGAAACCACTTCACTAGCAGCCCAGAGTCCTTTATGCTGGGCGTACCTGTAGTATCAACTTCTGTCTCTTTGACACCATGCAACACAGCTTGCTTGCTGTGACGAATAAAGCACCAGGAAGTATCATTTTCTGTAGTCGTTTCCAAGAAGGGTAGGCAAAAGGGTGGGGTCTGGATAGTACCATGGAAAGCCCCAAACTTTCTGAGCACCGGCTTTGTATACTGTAGTGTAGGACCAGTTACACATAACCTGATGCCATTTTACCCTTCCCCTTGTATTTCTATAGGTTGGGCAAACTGAAGACTTTTAATGTAATTAGCTAGGGCACAGACCATAACGTTAGGTTATTATCATGACTGTGGTTCACTGAAATAGAAATGTAACCATTACCTAATGTGTCTTTACCTCCCTAAAGCCCCCAAACCTGAATATTCAATACCAAAGCTGCTCAGCCAAGGACGCAGTCCTTTGGAGGGGGCAAGTTGGCTCGCTCATAGGCAGACCTGACTGTGTCTGTTACCCATTTGGACAGCGTCTGCTTAGACAGGGCTTGACCATGGGACTTGGCCCCATAGCAGACAAAACACTTTTCAGACTGCCTCCAACTTTTCGTCCTGCCAACATAATGTGCTAGGGCCTGCACTGCACAGAGCGTATGGAGCTGGCGCTCTCTGTCAGACTGGAAAGGAGGTGGATGGAAAGCCTCCAATTCCACAGACTAGTTGCCATGAAATGCCGAGATATTCTTCTGCAAAAAAGCAGGATTGATATGGAGCGTAACCTTTGTCCTGACTTCTGCAAAAATTTGGCAGGCTTTCGCAATTGAGAATGCCTGCATCTCACTCTCCCACTTTGCGGAGGTGATTGCAAGCAAGAAAGCCGATTTGAGCGATACATTTCAGCTCAGCTGAATGCAAGGGCTCAAGTGGAGGCTTCATGAGAGCATCAAGCACCACGTTAAGCCTCCAGCGAGGAACAATATCCTTGATAGGTGGCCAAAGCCTCCGAGCTCCTTTCAAAAATTGCGCTTCCAGGAATTGAGCTCCTGTGGGGACCGAGTCAATTTTGACATGGCAAGCTGAAATAGCTGCCAGATAGACCTTTAATGTAGAGGGGGATTTCCTCTTGTCAAACAGGGCCTGTTTTTGCAGCAGAGCTGCAACCTCTTGAGACACCACCGCTGCGTCCTGTTGGTCCGTGACTTAAGTTACAATCACACACCAAAAGAGAGGGGGACCGTGCTTGAACTGCAGTGAGTAGCCGGTCTGAATGGTAGTAAACATCCAGATGTCCATGGTGCACCGACGCCCACGTGCCTGGGAAAGCCAAAGCTGCCTGCGTGCGGCTACCAGTGCAGCCAGGTTTCTATCTACAGCCTGTCCATTCAGTTTTGAGCAGGTTCTTATTAACCAGATGCAGTTCATCCAGCTGTTGTGGTGAGGGCCTTTGACTGTCAGAGAGGGACCTCAGCAAATAGGACTGGTAGGCTAGAAGAATACTATTAAGGTTGCCCAGCCGTGCGGCGAATGCACTGGCTAAAGAGGCACGCTTGGGGATCACCTCCGAGACCCGGCACCGTTTGTTGGGACAGACAGCATCCTTGGACAGGAACGCTAACTTAGGCGCCTGTACCAACGTGGCAACTGAGGCCACCACCGCATCAGGGCAGCAGTGTGGGGTAGTGGTTAGGGCTCTGGACTTTTGACCGGAGGGTCGTGGGTTCAATCCCAGGTGGGGGACACTGCTGCTGTACCCTTGAGCAAGATACTTTACCTAGATTGCTCCAGTAAAAACCCTACTGTATAAATGGGTAATTGTACGTAAAAATAATGTGATATCTTGTAACAATTGTAAGTCGCCCTGGATAAGGGCGTCTGCTAAGAAATAAATAATAATAATAATAATAATAATAATAATCATGCATCCTACATAGTGTGTCCGTAGACTGGGAAACAGCAGGAGCTGTAGCCGGGTGACCCAAGGACAACTGGATCTCCAAAAAAAACACAATAAATGCAAAAATCTATAGCAGAAAAAGTAACAAGTACTTATCTGAGAATTGTCTCTCCTGTCAGGTCAGTTTCTTGAAAGGAAAAATGGGGCTGAGATCTGTGCAAGCTGTCCTTTATACCCTCGGGGGTGGGCATGACTGCATCACAGGCTCGCTGAGCAGCTTTAGTATAGAATATTCAGGTCTCTGGTCTTTAGGATGTAAACACCTATTAGATAATGGTTACATGTCGTACTTGAAAGGGAACCACAGGAGGATAGTCTGGCTGTGTTGTAACTGGCACAGAGGTCTTTAAAAGGTTTCCTGTGTTAGCATGTCGTTAAAGCCTGTCAGCTTAGTTAATCATTATAATGCATAGCAAAAAAGCATGCTTAAAGCCATAGTACAACATGGAAAATATGTAAAGAAAAGCATTGTAAAAAAACCCAGTAAAAACGACCATGCAGATTTTATGGGATACACTTTTATAAAGGATGATTGTAAACTTTCAAAGGTTAGAGAGTATGTTGAAACACTGGAATCATATGAGTAGGTTTTAAGTTTATCAATAATTTATGTCATGTAGCATAATTGAGGATTACATTTTAATTATGGTACCATGATTCTAGACTTTAAGATAACTGGGAATATTTAATGCAATCACTACATACAATACCAGAATAGATGGCGATGCCATAATTAAAATGTATTGATGTATTGTCCCATTTACCCCCCAAGAGTGAGACTGTGTTGTTACTGCCATTAGTACTTGTGTAACATGACACATACATTAAAAGACCCACCATAGTCAACGGATGGCACTGAGATTTATCAAGGTAGGGTTTGCATTATGAGACACATGACTGTCATTTAACAGCAGAGGGCAGACTAGCCTTGTCGATGCTGTACTGTTCAGTTAATAGCAGGGCAAGCGGTTGTATTGTAAAGACCCTTTATAACTGGCAGCAATAGCAATACTTTGTCTGTTACTTTATAAAGAACAGGCATTTTTGTTCTGTGTAATATACCAGATATACCATTTGACTTGCATTTAGGAATTCGCTGTGTTGTGCAATGCCCTTTGAATTATGTATGTATTATTTCTCTGTGCAAGTGCTTGGAGTAAATACATATAGCACATGTGCCCAACTGTCAATCTCATGGATGCTTTCTGTTAATTCAGACCCTTTTTATATATGTATGTCCAAGGTTAACCCTTTTGAACATTTATGATGTCATCAGTGGGCTAATAACTCTCCCAATTTTTAAAGTATATTCCACCTGCTATCTACAGGTACCTTCAGAATCGCTGATATGTTTTACAGAATGACTGATGTTTTAATTCTGTATAAGATTATAAAAAGCAGCTACAGATTCAAACAAAGCTGTTTAACAGCCAGTTCTTCCTCTGAAGCTTAATTTTGTACCGTACCAGATAAGACAGGACCTCCTAATAACGTGTCCCCTATAATACCATACCAGACCAATCTCATTCATACAGCGTCCTTCATGTGCAAGCACGCCAGAGTTCTTTACAAAACTACACAGCAAGCCAAAAGCTCCAAACTGCTCGCTAGTGAAAGGACTAATCAACAAGATCTGTGTTTTGAGCTTAGATTTAAAAACACTGACAGGCTCAGCATTGCGGATAACATTTAGAAGCGAGTTCCAAAGTGAAGGAGTTTGAGAACTAAAAGCCATCGCTCCATAGGCTTTTAATCGAGTTCTTGAAATAACCAAGATGCCATAATTTAACAATCTCAAAGTGCGAGCTGGTTTGTAGGGAATGATCGCGATCAGAAAACCCCAGCGTAAGAAGAGTGAAAAATGAACACAGCAGTGGCGATGTCTTCTCAGCTGAAGTCAGCTCTTTTATATCACTGATACCTTGGAGAGCTGGGTTTCCAGCTCCCTGTACGATTGTGATAAATAAGGCAAGTCTCATCCATATGCCCTGTTCAGCCTCTGAATAATTAGGGTGCCTTCAAGAACTGTCTCTGGGCGGCAGGGAACACATTCATCATCCAGTGCGCAGCAGCACCCCAACAATCTCATTGCAGAGGTTTAATGGAGTACATCAGGTTATTCAAGATCATTCAAAGAGGAGATTCAATGGAGGGGGGCAGCATACTGGATTTCATCCTGTTAAGCAAAACATTGGTTCAGGCAGGCATCTCCTCTAAACTTAAGACACTGATTGCTCAATTAAAGATTAAAGCATCTAGCAACACTCAATTTGTAGAAAAAAAAAGTTTAATGTAGTCACTGGGAGTTGGTGGAAACCATTACTCAAGCATGCTTGAAACAGATGGTCCGCTAGCAATGGCACTAGCAACCCCCACACCCCCAGAGTGGATGAGGGGTAAATATTACATTGAGTGCAGTGGATTGAGATTAAATATGGTGCAAGGAAAGGCTGGCAACTGGGCTATATTTCTAGGTTACTGGTTTAATCGACAATCGAACTGAAGGGTACCTATTACCTTAGAACTTAAGATTCAAGACCTTTTGCTTCGCCAGTTTCATAAAGAACTCCCAAACACTTTCCATGCGGATATTTGTGGCAATTTAGTGCTACCGCTGCCTATCATTACAGAACCATAGGCATTACATATCATTTAGTAACGGATAAGAGGTCATTGTGATCTGATGCAATCTATCCCAGAATATCAGTGGCGAGAACTGCAGCAGTGAAATCCATAGAGATCAGTGTCAGAGAGCAGTGTGTGTGTGTGTGTGTGTGTGTGTCTGTGCCACATGACCACGGCTTGTTCTTGCCTTAGGGACCAATTAGAAGTTACAGCTCTGGCCTCAGTGCAGTCAGAATTGAGAGTATGCTTCTGCAGCCACTGGTGTACAGTTGACTTACAGTAAGTTGCACGATACATTTATTTCACTTGATTTAAAGAGAAAAAACTTGGGAAATAATACTACCAACAGTAATGTGAGCCTTGCTAGTACACCTTTAAATGTGCAGAGATCAGGCCAGGCTCACTTGAACATCTTCTGCAAGCCCATATTGAATATGTATCTCCACCGGAGAATGTGCTGTAGGATGTATCTGCTCCTAATCTCCCTCATATGCAGTAAACCTGATGATTCATTTCAGACGGCACTGAATATAAAGCCATCAGGGTTTGTGCTGCAGCATGTATTGTCACCGCCTCTAGCAAATGAAAAAAGAGGGACTTTTTTTAACAGCTATTTCTAGGCTGAAAAGAAGGGCCAGATTGAGTAACCTTTTGAACTATGTTGCAATTAACCGTTTTTAATCTTTTAAAAAATGATTAAAAAAAAGAAAAAATCATAGATGCAGTGCAAAAATTATCATTTCATGCACCTGTTAAATTTGAATTCTATCAGAGTGCTAATTATTTTTTTGTTTTACATAATAATGAAGCACATTAGACGGAACCATGCATGTATCAGTGTGCTACAGCATCTGAACTACTGTCCAAAAAAATACTCCTACGCTTTTCCTATATAAATAATTATTTTAGATATGGTATATATATTTAAAGGTGGCTTCATTTTCCCAATTAAGCCCTAATAGGCTGTTATTGAACGAATATGCTCAACAATGTCTTTGAGACAGCTGGTGATGGTTAGATTAAATTACAGGGAGCAGATGTTGTATTTTTATCACACTGCTGGGCAATTAAATCTGGCATTCTCTCTCATTTTATCAAGGAACCGGTAATTAATGCAAATATGGAAACATTTCACAGCTAGTCAGTGTTGATACTGAGAAGTCGCAAAAAAAAAAAAACGGGGACATTAATGAAGAGTTTTTAAGAAAGCATTTACCCTAAATAACAGGTGGAATAACCTACCTTACCTGATGTTTAGATCCCCAAGTCCTCCTCTTTTTCATTGCAAACTTGAGTACTTATAGGTCTCGGTTTTACAACAGGCGTTTAAAGCATGATTCGCATGGGACTCAAAACCTGGTGTTCTTAGAGTTGGTCAAGAACCAAGACCACTGCATCCTCTCTATCATGTAAAATCCACATAAGGCAGTTCATCTTAACCTACTATTCCATTACCAAATTCAAAACATGTATAGTCCAGTGCTTTTTAATTTAATTCACATGAAAATGAAGGACATTACATGAATCCTTATCTCCTCACTACTCTTTTAATTAAACTGTGTTTTTGGTAAACACTTTTTCACTTTATGTTCCCTGAATTAATGGAGCCAATTACAATTAAAAATAAAAGTATTCTTTTTTCCAACCTTCTCTTTTTAATTAGATTGTCTTGCTCATTATATACAGTAGATTTGTGGGATTATTTCTAGGTCCTGATGATGAGGATAACCCCTTGTGGAAAAAAATATAACAGAAAACTTGAAAGACAGATCTATCATTTCTCTGAACAGGGCTCTCAGAAAACCATTTAGTCCTCTTGAGTGTCATCAACACAATTGAGAGTGCTGTTCTGTAACACAGTTCCCATCCCCTGGGTTCAATTATTTTGTCCCACGCAGGTTGCACGGTTTCTTGCAGATGTTACTCTATAACACAGCTAACGCATAACGTTTTGATGTGTTTTAACTCATCGCCGCTCAAGTATAAAAACAGGAAACAACGTTGTGTTGCGTAACTCTAGTAGTTGCCCATTGCGTTTTTATTTAACCTTTACTAACTAGGAGAGATCCATCGAGATTAAAATCACTTTTTTCAAGGGAGACCTGGTCAACAATGTGGCATAACCCCCCCCCCCAAAAAAAAAAAATCAATTGAACCCAATCAATACAAACAAGTTAAATTACGAGAAACATTTTAGCAGCATTGGCCAATGCAAAAACACATCTTAGCTACACAGAAGTTCATTTTTTGTTTAAACTCCTTTAGAAGTATCAAAACTCTTCCTGAATGTATTCCAAAGCCACGAGCAAGAGAACTGAATGCCTTTTTTTCTCTCCAGATTCTGTACACTTTAGGAACTGAGCAACTTAGAACAGCCTGAGATCTAAGATTATAAGAACTGCTAGAGGTAATTAACAATTTATTAAGATAATTTGAGATGTCGCCAAGGATAGCCTTATAAATAATTAAACGTAGAGTTTTTATTTTTTATTTTTAATTGAACATGCTTCAAAATTCAACAGCTTCTGATCATGTGTCCTGCTGGAATAGCTGTAATGTTTTGCTAAAATGATTTATCATAATGATTAATCAGTCTGGAAGTGCTAAATCACACTCTGCTTTTGGAAAACCAGGTTAGAAACAGAAGAGTGTTTGTTTAGTGCCAACTCATTGCAAAGAAACATTGATTCATAATAGGAAGTGGAAACTCGCTTTAGGATTTCTATGACTAGATGATACAAAGTCTCTTATCGTATCTACCTCAGATTTAAATAAAAAACAAAAACCACACACAACAAGAGCATTACTTATGGCATAGTTTGATCATGAATAAGGCTGTATTTATTTCATGCTTGTCATGGATTTTGCAATTTCTGTTAAATGTACCCACTGCTGTGTAATATGGACTACTTGTTACACTGCATTTAGGAACCTGGCATTTGGTTTAGCTTCCAGTAAATGATTGAACACACACTGCATAGAGCTGCACGATTTCTTTAAAATGTCTTCAATGAAAAAGACACCAGCTGCATCAAAATAATTCATGCTGTACAACAAGGCGACATTTCACGTGTCTATTGTTATTTTAATATTTCTTGATGTTTTCATTTTGTTTTCACTGATGGTGAAAACAGAACGTCTTTAAAAAGGTGGACGAAAAAAATGAAATATTCTACAATTTAGTATTTACTGTTTTTCAGGTAAGCATTTTAATATTTAGGAACATTTGTTGAAGTATACATCATCAATTCAACCACATTAGATTTGATATGAAACGCTTTGTTAATAGTTTTCAGTCTATATATGTGGTACAAACATATTTTCTGTACAAATTTATAAAGTGCTGCTTACCAAAACATTGCAATGCATGGTCTATCAGTGCATGTAAAACTGCCAGAAAAGGGCTTGTAACCAGGAGGTCCCCGGTTCAAATCCCACCTTAGCCAGTGACTCATTGTGTGACCCTGAGCAAGTCACTTAACCTCCTTGTGCTCCGTCTTTCGGGTGAGACGTAGTTGTAAGTGACTCTGCAGCTGATGCATAGTTCACACACCCTAGTTTCTGTAAGTTGCCTTGAATAAAGGTGTCTGCTAAATAAATAAATATACAATTAGACATCTATTATATAAATAATAAAAACATAAGCGTTGTTTTTTTTGAGTGCGTTATTTATGTAGCACAGAAAGAAACAATTGTGTCAACCAAACATGAAGCTGTCATTTTTATATTCGTCAAACCTGGATAGTTTACATACATAGTTTCCTTTTTGGTTGATAACAACTGAAACAGAATATACAGCACAATAGTAACTTTTTTACATGGCAATTAAGTGGCATTCATTACAACACTTTTTAAAGATTTCTAGCTTACAAAGAATTATTTGCAGATGCACCCGATGTAATTGAATAGAAGCAGTTACACAATAACTGCACAAGTGCATGTGTAATAACTGTGTCCTTGCATTGTAACTAATGCCACCTTGCATACAATAAGTTGTGTAGATCATGGCATAATAGATATACTGCTGCCAGGTGGAATCAAACAGTCCAGCTAATACACCATCTGCTGCCTACCTCCCATACAAGTTAGTAATATATTTAAAAATAATGCCTTAATGAAAGAGCCGGTTCACCAGTTATTATTGTTAGTTTCTATAGCAACCTAGTTTGCATTGTGCAGGGGTGTTAAATTGAATTGCTTTCTTTTCTGTTTTGAAAAACTGCAGCCATTTGCTGGTAAATGTTTAATGGCTATATATATATATATATATATATATATATATATATATATAGCAAATATGGACTGGAGAGGAGGTGTGAGTGAGAAACTATGGCCCCCGAGGGAAGAACTATAGTTACCAACAGGGGATTATAATGCCGGAAGCCTGGAGGTAACAATAGTTCTTCCCCAGGGTTCTTCAGTTTCCCACTACGAGCCGAGGTTTGCCGTCCATATTTGTTTTGAATCAGTCATTTAAAGTCATGTTTTTGAAGTCCACAGCGCATAGTTATATTTTGTTTTGTAGTATATTTTGTAATTCATTTTCTGTGGTCTGCCCTTTTGCTTTGATGTGTGAAGAGAAGAAGGACGTTCAGCGTGATGATGTAATTTGAGTGAGTTTGTAAAAAAAAAAACAACTGTTGACTGTAAGCAGCGTCACGGGGGCAATAGTTGGATCTATTTTTGGTCATGTGATCAGGTTTTAGCCAATCACGTGCCAGAATTTCTAAGGACTGATTCACATATATATATATATATATATATATATATATATATATATATATATATATATATATATATATATATATATATATATATATATATATATATATATATATATATATATATATATGTGTGTGTGTGTGTGAATAATTTTTCCATCCAGCTGAAGAAGGACTTGTAGTCCGAAACATCCTGATTGATTTATTTGTAATTATTCAAAGTTGTTTTTTCTTTTTGGTTTTTGCTCCTTTTGGTACACAGAACACAAAATTACTTTACTGCACTGTTTACTGCAATGTGTTTACTTTTCTTTCTACACAGCTGAAGAAGGGCTTTTGTCCAAAACATCCTGAAATTATACGTATATATATATATATATATATATATATATATATATATATATATATATATATACAGTACTGTGCAAATGTTTTAGGCAAGTGTGAAAAATGCTGTAAAGTAAGAATGCTTTAAAAATAGACATGTTAATAGATTATATTTATCAATTAACTAAATGCAAAGTGAGTGAACAGAAGAAAAATCTAAATCAAATCCATATTTGGTGTGACAACCCTTTGCCTCAATTCTTCTAGGTACACTTGCACAAAGTCAGGATTTTGTAGGCATATAGTCAGGTGTATGATTAAACAATTATACCAAACAGGTGCTAATGATCATCAATTCAATATGTAGGTTGAAACACAATCATTAACTGAAACAGAAACAGCTGTGTAGGAGGAATAAAACTGGGTGAGGAACAGCCAAACTCAGCTAACAAGGTGAGGTTGCTGAAGACAGTTTACTGTCAAAAGTCATACACCATGGCAAGACTGAGCACAGCAACAAGACACAAGGTAGTTATACTTGCATGAAAACACAGGAACTGGGGTGCAGAAAAATGGCAGCAGGTGCTTTGGACTGATGAGTCCAAATTTGAAATATTTGGCTGTAGCAGAAGGCAGTTTGTTCGCCGAAGGGCTGGAGAGCGTACACGAATGAGTGTCTGCAGGCAACAATGAAGCATGGTGGAGGTTCCTTGCAACTTTGGGGCTGCATTTCTGCAAATGGAGTTGGGGATTTGGTCAGAATTAATGGTCTCCTCAATGCTGAGAAGTACAGGCAGATACTTATCCATCATGCAATACCATCAGGGAGGCATCTGATTGGCCCCAAATTTATTCTGCAGCATGACAACGACCCCAAACATACAGCGAAAGTCATTAAGAACTATCTTCAGCGTAAAGAAGAACAAGGAGTCCTGGAAGTGATGGTATGGCCCCACAGAGCCCTGATCTCAACATCATCGAGTCTGTCTGGGATTACATGAAGAGAGAGAAGCAACTGAGGCTGCCTAAATCCACAGAAGAACTGTGGTTAGTTCTCCAAGATGTTTGGGCCAACCTACCTGCCGAGTTCCTTCAAAAACTGTGTGCAAGTGTACCTAGAAGAATTGATGCTTGATGCTGTTTTGAAGGCAAAGGGTGGTCACACCAAATATGGATTTGATTTAGATTTTTCTTCTGTTCACTCGCTTTGCATTTAGTTAATTGATAAATATAATCTATTAACATGTCTATTTTTGAAAGCATTCTTACTTTACAGCATTTTTTCACACCTGCCTAAAACTTTTGCACAGTACTGTATATATAATTTTAAAACCATTTATACATTTTCTGTACATTCCAAAAAACATATGTATATATTTTTTGTGCAATCATTTAAAGCATGCATATAACTGCCCATCCATCATTTGAAATATATATTAGAATATTGACTGTCTGCCTAAGTACAGCCACTGGGTTACTTAAAGGTTGCAAGTGTTTACATGCCAGCATGCAGCTTGGTAACTTATGCATAACACACACTGCAGATGTTGTAACTGTTACACATTTGCAGACGTACAGATTTTTTTTCCCCTTTAAATATCCTGGTATAAATAAAAACAATAGGACAATCCTGCAAAAAAAAAATGCAAGAATTTATTATTTGCCAGGACCACATAATTACAAAGGACTGATTGTTACAGTATGCACCTATTTCTCTAAATGTCTTTTTTATTGGTAATCTCATTACCAGGGGGAATGGTTCTACATTTGATCCCTCAGAACATTCCTCTAGTTCCGTTGATACATTCCTATGTCATGTGATCCCTCTCTCTAATGTAAATATATTTGAACTCAATGTCTTTTCCTTAGGAAAAAATCTAAAAGCTGCCCCATATGTGAAAGTAACCCAAGATATGAATGTGTTAAATACCTGCACAGACGAGAGCACTTGTGGCACTGTGCAATACGCCCCTTTTCCAGAGGTATGTATCACAGATATTATTATTTCATTTTTTACATCTGCCTTTTTATTTCTTTGTTGTTTGTATTCATTCTGAAGGGATCTTGGTTCTGTTGCTCCAATACTGAGTTATGACTAGGCTTACTACTTTTCGAAATTAATCGGTAAAGCTTGTTAAATGTCGAATTCCCCAAAACAAATATGAATTCGACTGAAATACATTTATATAGGAAAACCACTCGCTATTTTTTATTTTCTTACCAAAAATGATCATTTAGAAATCATCTCTAGTTTGTGTAGTTTTTATACTTGCTGTCTGTCTCGTCTCCGTTGCGCTCTGAATGGCTAGGGGTCGGTGTCAGTCATCTCAATTGTCCGTTAGTACTGTAGTTTCACTGCCACTGTCATTTCACCCTGTTCTGACAGATCTCGTTGACTGAAGCAGCGTTAGAATGCTCTCATTCGCTTAAATGACTGTCAATCATCAAGACCTACACTGACGGTTGAAGTCTCTGCGGCAGGACAAAGCGGGCCAGTCTGCCTTAGCTTCCAGGGACTCTGAGACCTGCTCTGCTGAAGCAGGAGAGGGGTGGAGCTCAGACTCCGAATAATAAGTGCAATTTAGTTCTGTTCCGCTATCTAATGTTTTGTTCTGTGCATATTATTTTTACTCGTAAATTTATGCTGTAAAAGTCTGTATAATACACTTTTATATGCTGCGTTTTCTATGGTTTATTTGAGACCATTTTTAAATTTGTGTAGGATCTTTATCTTTACAAGGTATAGCTCTGCTGTGACCAAATGTTATTTCAATTAGAATGTTGGTAACCATGGTTTTGTTGCATGCTGAATATGATAAAGGGGTTTCGAGAAAATGAGACGTTTCTCAATGGCATAAAAAGTCAGTGTTTTTTTTTAAACATAAAGGTCGATTTCACCCATTCTCTGCTTGAATTGAAAAATACAGATCGAAAAAAAAGAAACGTTAAATTCTTTCTAAAATAAATGTTGATTTGGCAGAAAAATTAAAATCGAATAGTAGCAAGCCCAGTTATGACCAATGTTCTCTAAACCTGCCTACACCAAGCTTATTATTATTTTTTGAGCTTGAGATAGAGATCTGAATTGCCTCCCTTGTAGCTGCTTACTCCTTCATGAAACCCATTTCATTCTTGAAGAACTCTATTGTAACTATATAATCCTCAAGGATAACGTCACCACATATGGGAGTTACTTTTTCAACTCCCCCAAAAGATGAGTAGTACAAGCAAGAACATTGACTGTAAAACAAAAGGAAACTAGAATGGACATTATCTATACGATACTGCTCTGGCTTGATATTAACAGCCCAGCTGAGATCATCTGTAAAAATGCCTCTATCATGCAAAGGCTCACATCCATACCATGTTATGTGCAAAAAAAATAAAATAATTCAAGGTTGATTGTGCTTGTGGTATGCTGTTATACTTTCACATCTCTTGAAAACTCAACAACAGTTGTACAATTAAAAAATACACTTTCCATGCAATCCCAACAATGAGCCTCACAACTGCTGTATAAAACATAAAAGAACGAGGTACAGGCATAAACCATACGGTTTTGTTAAAGAGTAAAGGTAAAGTTTATATACAAGGGGTTCTCAATCAATACTTAGACCAGTGTGTAACTCAATCCATCATCTCTAGACTCCAGAAGACTTCAGCATCCAGGGTTTGGGTTGCTGTGCTCGATCTCCTGGATTGTGACACCTCGCTGTCCTCAATCAAGTCTGGCGGGTTCAACATAAGCAGTCTGTCTGCAGAACCTGGTTTGATCACCAAAGGTTCTATGCCCAGATGGTCTGGACTGGCCGTAGCCAAAAGAAGCTGGCCAGAGTTTTCAAAAGAATCCTGAGATGCAGAGGGGAGTTTACTCCCCGCTGAACGAGTGCCTGAGACGGAAGGACTGTTTGGAAGGACTTCTGAAAGATTGGTGTCAACGATGCTGGTCAGTGAGTGCGTGGGGCTGGAGCCAACCAAGTCATTTTGCCTCAGGCTTAGGGAGATGCATGGGAACTGTTCATGCTTTGCATTGGGGTACAAGTGATTCAGAGATCCTGAAGCATAATGATGAGCACAGTTTGGGGTGACCAGCGTTGAATGCACTGGCGTTGGGTTGCTCGATTTGGAGTAAGGGTGCTCAGAACTGGCAGATGCCTGCTGACACAAGGTGGGGTGGGATTTACTAAGGTTTATAGAAGAGGACAGAGTCTGTCCGCTGTTAGAAGAAGAGCTGCTATAAACTGGAGGAGGAGGAGGAGCAGAAGCAAAACCGGAAAATGTGGGAATGGGGCTCAGTAAAGACCGTACTTGTGATGCCGTGAAAGGTGAGTTTGGAGAACTTCTAATGGGCTGGCATGAGTTCTGCTTCGCCTCAACGCCTGGATTGATCGTTCTCCCTGTATCTCCGTAGCAAAGCGTGTGGAAATAGGCTGCCCTGGGGCTGGATGGGGAGTGGAAATGGTCCACAGCCGGATGGAAGGTGTCCATCTCTTTCATCTGCTGGCCCCCCATAGTGGACCCTCGGCTGTGGTTTGCAGCACCAGGTGTGCCGCTGTAATTCCACTGGCCTCCACTGCTCACTGGGTCGAGATTGGGAGGGTCGTGCTGCATGTGCAGCCCAGGTGGCACTGTGTAAGAGACTCTTTGCTGCCAATCGCTGGTGCCTCCGTTGTTGTTGGCGGGCGGGGAGTGGACCATCTGAACCCCATATGGGTAGGAAGGGAGGCTGGAGGTGTAGTGCTGGACAGTGAGCTGGGCTTGGAGGAAATGCATCATGTGGTGAAGCTCTTTTGTGAGCTGAGAAACCTCTTGGTTCAGGTTGCTCATCTGCAAATCGAGGAAATATGTTATTGGATGTCCAAACCAAACACAGATGACATCACACCTTTTACATTTTGAGACAGAAATCTGCCTAGGAACTGCCTAGGAATTTGCCAACACACTGCAGTCCTTACATTTAAAAAATGCTGCAAAGCCTATTGGCTGCTGTCTGTGCAAAGCTGTAAAAGAACATTTGTCAACTTGAATGCATATCAGTGTAAAATCAAATTATATAACCACCTCCGCCTTGGAGAATTCCGCTCTTGTTTATATTTAGGGACAATGCCAGTGCAGGTGTCATGTGCATAATAAATTACAGGCCAAGTCTATTATATCATAATTTGGACAGGGAGCCTCTTTTTATAGATACAGTCTCAGGGGAGTGAGAGACCTTTGAAGATGTTCTAGCACAAATTTCTGAGTCAGCAACAACGGCAGCCTTATTTCAACTTATCTGTAATGCAGGAAAAAGTTTCAAAAGTGACATGCAGTGCTAAAAGTTTTTTCGAGCCTAGTTATACTCTACCTCCTGGTTGAGCTTGCAGATGCTTTGTCTCACTTCCTCCGTCTCTGCCAATAAAGCAGCATTTACCTGGTTTGCATCTGCAGAAAAAAACCAATAACTGAGCGTTAAAATAGAGGAACGCTTTTCCACCCAGTTCTCACCCATATTACGGCTCACATTAACCATATTAAATGCAGGAGTCTTAAACCAACACATATTTCTGTTCGTGAATCAGTTTGGTACAGGTTCCCAGTGTTTGAAATAACACACCCAAAAATAAAAAGTATATACTTTTCTTAAGGTTATCCTGTAACTCATCTGCTAACATTTAGATTACTTTTTATACAGAGATTTCTGTTATTTTCCACACGGTCAATATTATGCTTAACACAGTGTCCGTCTAAGCTGTTAGAATTGCGTATTATGTAGCTTGTAATAAACACCAGTTTTGCACAAGTACTGTAAGTGTTTTTCTTAGGAATTCAAAATGAATGATCTTCAAAATACAATAGAAAAAAAAAACAGCAGTAAGACACCAAAAACAAAGACACCAAAGTCAGCCAGTACTTTCTCATATATTTATCAGTGGTGTAGTCCTAAATCTAGCAGAACACCACCAAAATATTGATTTTCTCAAACAAGAATTATTATACAAATTTTATTTGTATACTGAACTTCTCACATAAGTATTTCCACAAAGTGCCTTTCTCCATCTTGTCAGAGAATGGCGTCGCTGCTGTCGCTGTCGTCTTCGTCAGGATTTTCAGCCTTCTTAAAGAAGTAATTGGTAATAGATGAAGCTCCGAATGCAGTTTCATTGCATCAAGAGGACTGCTGACAGAATCAGACAGGTGTGCGGGAGATGCGAGTCATGTGACTTTTTACACGAGTTCTGGCTCGACTACACCACTGATATTTATCGGACCCCATCACCTCACACACACACACGCACACAAACACACCTTTGACAAAGCTGTCCGAGTGGTCTTTCGTCCTATACTGATCAACATTAAAGTGAAAGGCATGCATCTCTGATGTCCGTCCATTGTCTTCAATTCCATCAACCACCCTGAAAAGGATGAGAAGAGATTTTAGCAAGGACAGCTGTATGACAGTACAATCAGCAATTAAGACATATTTCCCGTTGGTTTCTTTTGATCATCATTTTTTTTTTTGTTATTTGTCATTTGCAGTCATACCTCCCCTAAGCTGTATAGTGGGCTGTGGGAATTCAGCGAAGACAGTAATGACTCCATAGGAAGACTTTCACTGAAAACACCTCATCCCTAAGATTATCTGCCCTGACTTGATATCGTAGCTGTTGTCAAGAACAGGACCCAGTGTATGCAAAGACTGATAATGTTATACGTTGCAAACAGATGTCTTGCAGAAAATATCTCATCTCTTGTGTTTCCATGGTGAACTCTTTGATACAGTTTGGTACTTCTCAAAGTAGAGCTATGCAGCATTTATTTACTGAAATTCAGTGTGGCATTACAAAGTGCATACAGTGTTTGTAAACCTTGAAAGGGACATTAAGTTATCTTGTTATCTGTCATTCATGATAGCTTGAATTTGGGTAATAGCCCGCAGTGTAAGTATTACTGCTTCCTCAGCAAGACAGTCAAAGCTGCTGGAACAGATTTCAGTAAGATCATTTCAAGGTAGCGAAAAAAGCATTAAAGAAAGTCTGCCAAATCCTGTCTTCATGGCTATTTAAAAAACAAATGGTGTAGGACAAGTAGGCTTAATCGGTTCTCAAAAATATAAGTAGAAAGTAAGCAAAAATATAATCGGTTCTCAAAAATGCCTCATTTCCATCTGGTAACAGTGGGGCGGTCTGACTTTTTTTTTTTCAAACAAACTGTATCCAAACATTTCGCTGAATGCAACTAAATGGGTTTTAAAAAACACCTGCTTTCGAACGTGGAAAACGTGGACACACGCAACTGTTTGTAGCAAGGCATACGAAACAGAAACTCTTTTACCTGGGGCTGAGATCCGGCGGGCCGAAACAGTTCAGCGAAGGGATTAGAAGCTTGGCGGGCCTGCGGCCATTGCAGACGGCTTCGTTGTTCAGACTCTCTCGCTCTTCCTTCGGGTACTGAGGCGACGGGCTCCTCCCCCGGTTGCCCCTCACTGGAGACCTGCAGGTGCGGCGCAGCGCTGAGAACTGCCGCAGCTCATCCCCCAGCAGGTTCCCCAGCGAGCCGCGTTGCACCGGGCTGTTCAGGCTGGGCAGAGTCAGCTTCCTCCGGCTCCTGGTGGCCGGAGAGAGGTGGAATAACTCCTCATGCTCGTCCTCATCCTCCACAATCAACGGCAGCTTCTTGTCAGTGGTGACGCTGCTGTCCATTCGAGGCTAGGTGAAATGAAAAGCAAATGTATGCATATAAATGAAACTGGACAATGTGGGGTTAATATACTGTGACCGCCCCCTTACTCCTCAGGGAGATGGAACAAGCTGACAGTTTGATATTTGTTAACATTTAATATTTGCAAAAAGTCCAGCTCAAGACTAACTTCCTCTTATATCTGAGACAAAATGTCTCAGTTGTTTTTGTCTGTGGTTATGGGGTGAAATCATGTTAATTCTGTGTGAAGCAAGGGCATTTGCCTAGCAACAGGTGGCATTGTATAGCTGATGCAATGTTAATATTAAGAGGGGCTGGTTTAGAGAGCATTGAGCTAGTTCCGAAGTTGCCTGTTGGGGGTGCTGCCCTTGGTCATCTCGCTACTGGATACTTGGGTGAGGATCTTGAATTCGTTCTTACTTAGATTTGTAATTGTTGACTGCTTCAATAAACTTAAATTGAAAATGTAATCAAAAATGTAAAATAAGCTCATGTAGGTAACATAAATATACAGGGAAACGCCATTTGTGGTTGTTTTATTGGTAACAGTGGGGTGGTAAGTTTTATTTTTGCTACCCGCAGATCCAGCATTGCAGACCCATGCCACTGAAGTTTTTAAATCAGTCGCTTTATTAAGCGGTACACAGAAACCTCCTATTCACCCAAGGCAGTGCCAGATAAATTGCAAAGGGTCTGTATCAGTAGTTCATGCTGCCTCTTTTATCAATAATGAAGTGTGCCAGACAGTAATATGCTGTACTTAGACTTAGATCAGGGTTCTCCATCCCTGCTCCTGGAGAGCTACTGTGGCTGCTGGTTTTCATTTCAACCAATCTCCCAGTTAATTAATTGAACCTATCATTGGCTTAATTAGTCCAGACGAACAGGCATTCCAGATCTTTAGCCACTGCTGATGTAAAGACACCTAGAAAACCTGCTGGCTCTCCAGGACCATAGTTGGTGAAATCCTTTACACCAGCAGTGGCATTTTGAAAGTTATTTCAGGCTGACAAGTGGGTGTTCTTCTGTTAATCTTTAAATCCTTAACTTTTCCAGCTCGGCTGCAGCTCTACTTGCTTATATAACTAGTCTTTTGTATTTATTTATTTATTTTTTTTTGCTGGAGAATGTAAAGCACAGTCACGTGTTTGTGCAATATGAGCTTTTGTACTGTATACTGTAAAAAGGGCTCCTTGACAACTATAAAAAGTGAATGGCTGTTTGTTTAAGGAATAAAAATAGAAAGCTACCTGGGAAAGTCTTGGAGATCTGCAGAATCTTGAGAGGCCCTGTGAAAGAAGAAATTTTTTGTTTTACCGTCATATAGAGAATACGCACTTTGCCTGAAATCGTTAAACAAGTTGCTACATATTATATATATATATATATATATATATATATATATATATATATATATATATATATAGGTAATATGATGTAATTTCCATCTGATATAAATTATAGAAGCTATAAAAACCAGGACCTACTGTATTTTATAGATTATAATGTCACAACAAGGTCAAGGTTTAGGTTATATTCAGTGTCTTTCTGGTGATTGGTTTCTGACATAACTGACTATATACTGTATGTGTGTATATATATATATATATATATATATATATATATATATATATATATATATATATATATATATATATACTGTATATATATATATATGGTACACTCATTCATAGAGTATATGTGTATATTACTATTTTAAGCTAACAGTAAAATAAAAAATTACGTGGCTGGTTATTTTTTTTAGCAACAATCTATAGTAAGGGTGTGCTGATACTCGTACACCCCTAGTCTTAAAGTAATATAATTAAAAATCTGCAGTTTATTTTGTCATTAAATCTCCACCTCATTGGAGTAGAGCAATGTGTCAAAAATGTTCTGATCATATGGCAACTGGCAGTGCAATTTAATGCTTCTTGTACCGAAAACTAAATAGCAGATTAGACCAGATTAAAGATGTAATTTTGTTAAACTTTCTAGGGCCATCGAACATGTTATCAACGCTGCACAGTGTACACAATGTTCTTTTATATTTATTTACAGAAAAAGCATAACATAGATTTAATTGCTGTATAACAGAAACACAGTAGATAGCACTATAGGGATTTCTACTGCTAGATACATCAACTACAGTTGCTATAGTACCATCCCTGTGGATACTGTTGGACAGAGTGTTCAATAAAATAAGGTACATGAATTTAAAGATGGGTCTATTCAGGGAGACCAAGCTATATATAGTGCAAGGCAGTCTCTAGGAGTGGGCTAAAATGAGAAAAAAATGTCCCAGATGTTGGGGTTACACCATCATCATTAGATGACTTGCTCATTAAAATCATTTGCTTATATAGTTAAAGAGGATACACCATGAATTATTTAAACCTATATTTAACAGCTGAATTTTGAGAATGACTTTCCTTACACCAGTCTCTGCATCTGCTGAGCAATGTGCCCTTATTAATGACAGTGCTGTATGCGTTAGCCTTGAATGAATGCAAGACAGAATCCAAAATGAGAGTCAGTAAAATAAAATATTCACGAAGCAGCTTTGAATATCCAAAAAGGGTTCTGATGCTAGACCTCTCAACGCATTTGTTGTACAATACAATATCTACTAGGGACCATCAAGAATATATACCATTCCATCAACTACAGCAAGCACTGTTGAGTTTTTAACCAGACAAGCCTTTCTCTGCTTCATTGCTTGCCTATGTACCATTCGGCATGCGTATGTTCTGGACTCAAGTGACCCTGTTTGAATGGGTCAGCAATCCAGTCCAATTTCACTGGATCCAGACAGAACGCAGTCAAAGACAAAGACAAAGCTTAGAAAGGGGCGGAGAAAACAATCTGAATTTGCCTGCAGGCTTATTAAAGGATTATATAAACATACAGAACTCTGTTTGCTGGCAATCATAGGAGTTCTGGTTTCATACCAATGTAAAGCTTTTGTTTAGATTCTATCGTCCTGAAGTCCTTCATACAATCTGTCAATCAACCATTTAAATTCTTTACCATATAGCATGGGTGTCAAACTCCAGTCCCCCAGGGCTGGAGGGTCTTTTGGTTTTCATTCCAACTTGAGCTCTCAATTAACATAATTAATCTAATTATTTGTTGAATTTGACATATTTAATATTTTTCAAGGTCTTTTATAGTTGATGGTTTTAAAAATGCACTTGATTCAAGGTACACTACATGTGGAACATTTTGAGGCCTGAAGAGAAGTGTTACATGCTTCCAGTTAATCAAATAATTAGACCAATTAAGTCATTGAGAGCGCGGATGGAACGAAAGCCAGAAGACACTGCGGCCCTCCAGGAACTGAGTTTGACACCCCTGCCATATATAATAGATTCAGCTTATTTGGCTTAATGCACAGATTAGATCCTGCCTGTGTTCATAAATTGAAAATGGTTCATGCATGATAATTACAGTAGCTTAGTAATTAGGTCTCCATAAATTAGATTCCATAACATTGGTGGAAGCTGCAAAGAATTTCTGTATGTTTTTTTTAATTTTTTTTTTTTGTTAAAAAGACTTCTAGTCATTGCCATTGAATCAGTTACGTTTCTTTTTAGTTTTGACCAGGGTACCGTAAACACAGTTGAATCTCTTGACACATGGCACTTCAGTTTTACACCTACTGTTTTAAACCACTAGCTTAAGATGGCATGCACTTTTAATTGACGTCTTCAAATTTGATTTGAATGGCTAGACCATAAGTCAGGGCTTCCTAAACCCTGGTCCTCGGGGACCCCTGTGTCTTCCGGTTTTCATTCCATCTGAGCTCTCAATAACTTAACTAAACTGAACTCATCATTTGCTTAATTTAATTGTTCTCAGCTCCTAAAAAGTTACATAGTAAGCTTCAAATCTCCAACTGTTTAAGCAATTAAAAAGGTCTAATTAAGCACATTATTAGTTCAATTACGGGTTTGGGAAGCCCTGACCTTAAGACAATGCAGCTTAGCTTCTGTGGTGCTCCTGAGCTCTGTCTCTGTCTCTCTCTCTCTCTCTCTCACCTCGGCCTCGCTGCCCTCCCGCAGGTTGTAGGTCAGGTTGTGATGGATGTCTGCGGTGAACTTGCTGGCATACTCAGGGTACAGCTCCAGCACCTCTCTCAGCGCCCGCACGCTGATGTACTGCAGGTCGCAGTAGGTGAGCGCCTTGACGTCTGCGTTGGTCTTGATCACCTGCTCCTTACAGGGCAGATCCGCGCCAATCAGATCACTTTTGCCTGGCAGGAGCAGAGAAAGTGACAAAACAGCGGACTGTATTTAATGACCTTAATACCGCTGCTCGAAAACGTTTCTTTTTTTTTAGCGTTTAGTAGCATTGATAAATCACCCTTGGTGGAGATTACCATAAAGTTAAAAGGAAGGCAGAACCTAGATCAGCCACTCTTTAGATTATTAAAATTGACCCTTGCAGATATGGGTATGCATTGCACAGTGTTGTGTGATGCACTGCCATTACGGATTCAGACCCCTTGTCAGCGAGATGAGGTTAAAAGCTTCATAACTAGATATTCAGGGATTACCAAGACATTTATTAAGCGACCCCATTCATTACGCATTCATTCGTCCTAAAGCTGGATTTGGTGTTGTGTTTTTGCATGCATCTTCAAAAGAAATAGAATCAGGAGCATGCCGTACCGAGAATGGCTAAGACCACGTTGTCCTTCAGCACTTCCAGAGAGCCGGAGCACACGAAATAGTTGGCCTGCAGAGCGTCGCCTTGCCGGATGAGGTACTCCCCGGGGGCACAGAAGGAGGTCTTGATGTGCAGGGAGAGGGAGCGCAGGCAGCCTCGACTCGCCGACTCAAACAGAGGCAGCTGCAGGATGTCTTTGTTCAGGTGCATGGCGATGTCGGCGCGCAGCTCATCTGGGAAGTCATGCAAGAGCTGCAGCATGCAAGCAACCGAGAGAGAGAGAGAGAGAGAGAGAGAGAGAGAGAGAGAGACGTGACTCCAAGCCATATCCCAGTCATTCTACTCGATTTTCAGCCTCAGTCTGTTCACTTCTACTCGTACCAATATTGTGCCATACACAGATGTTTGCCATCCTATAACCCTATAATAACCCATTTCTATCATCTAGAAGCCCCTAACTATGTAGGTCTAGCACTGCTCCAATGAATACTGGACACAGCTGAGTGTACCTCATTGGCGTCAATGCCGTTGTTCACGGACCAGGTGGTCTGGAAGTACTCCAGCATCCTCTGTTTGAGCTGCTGTGGCAGACGATGGACTCTGATGAAGTCTTTCAGGTCCTTCATGCGCGTGTGATACAGCGAGCGGCGGGAGTACATTCGCTGGATAATCGCGGTCACGTTCCCAAAGACCACGGCGTGCATCAGAGCTGAGCAGCGAGAGGGAGAGAGACAAGGTTTCTACGCTGATGTACATTTCTACATGAGTAAATAATAGTTTTCTTTTTAAGTGGTTCTTATCATGACGTTGGTAAGTCATTCTTAACATCCTTAGATTTAAGGATTGTACTGGGAATAATTTAAGACTCCCATTGCTTAGCAGTTTCCATTGCAGGTTTCCCCATGAGCCTTGCATAAGTTTCCTGTACAAAAAACATGGCAGGTCTAATTAAGCTCGGATGTCTAATTAAAGCTCCACTAAAAGCTAGAATGGCTCATGTAATGGGAGCCTTAAATTAAACCCTGTTGAATAAATTACATTATAGATACATTATAGGTACATTTTTGTCAGGGTACACAAAGTCCAGTTGTGTCAAATCCTCTGGCCTATAAAAGCTCAGCTCGAAGGCATCTGTGCTGCTTACATTATTTATGGGCCTCTAATTCAGAGGCTTACCTCCTATGAGCATGGTGCAGATGGAGAAGATCTTCTCTGCGTCTGTGTTTGCACAGACGTTACCGAAGCCCACGCTAGTGAGACTGCTGAGGGTGAAGTAGAGGGAGGCGATGTACGCGCTCCGAATGGACGGACCGCCCAGCAGCGAGTTATTGGTGTAGGGAGATTCAAGACGCTTCCCAAGTTCATGAAGCCAACCTGAAGAAGAGACAGGAATAACATAAAGCAATGGGCAAAAAAAAAATCCCTTTCACAACTTCTGCGTCACAATTCACATTGTGCACCCAGGAGGCAATGCAGTCTGTTCCTATTAGAAACAAATAAAGAACAACCAAACTGTAAAACGTATGTATTTAGTTAATTCCCTGTACGTACTTGATAGAGTATTATTATTATTAGTTTATTTAGCAGACGCCTTTATCCAAGGCGACTTACAGAGCCTAGGGTGTGTGAACTATGCATCAGCTGCAGAGTCACTTACAATTACTTCTCACCCGAAAGACGGAGCACAAGGAGGTTAAGTGACTTGCTCAGGGTCAGACAATGAGTCAGTGGCTGAGGTGGGATTTGAACCAGGTACCTCCTAGTTACAAGCCCTTTTCTTTAACCACTGGACCACACAGCCTCCCATTATATGCAAGTTGTGCATTGTATGTGTAGCGTGCACGGGGTAAGGCGGCAATAGGGCTGGTAGGTGATGTAATCACACACAGAGACATAAGCCCGATATACGCTCCTTGCAAACGAGCCGGCTCTTTTGTACAGCGGTATCGGCGCTATGCTTGAGTGTGAGAGGTCCCGGGTTCGCGCCCGCCCTCCGCCTGTGTGTGGATTGCCTCGCCCTGTGTGATGCGCCTGCCTGCGGGAACCAGGATCGCTACATATGCATGATGTGTGTAACAGAGCGGAGGCTGGGTGTGAACTGGGCACTGCAAGCGAGCGTCTTAACCACAATGCAAAAGAGCCGGGCTCGTCTGCATTAGTGGTTTTAGAGCTTATAACCTCATCTCATCTCACCGACAGGGAACAGGACAGAATTCGTAACGGCAGTGCATCACACAACATTGCCCTGTTACACATGTGGTTTACAGTTATTCTGTATAAAAAACTGAGCTCAAAGAGGTGTGCATTGAGGAGATGTGAGAAGTATAAAGAGGTGTGCATTGAGTCGTACATGTAATACCCTGGATGCAGATTATATTCTTAAAATGACAGTAGAATGAATGTTTCTGTTGGTGCAGTCTTGAACAGTGTCATAAACAAACATTCTTAAATTAATAGTAAAAAAAAAAACATCTTTCAATGGCTCGTGTGTTAAAGCTTGGTGAATAGGGCCATATGATTTTATTTTGCCTGTCTCTGTATTGAATGACTGACTGGCGGGGTACAGAATTCCATTACAGAGATTCATGGTACATATCACATATTCAGTCAATTAATATAAGAATTGCATTAATCCATCGTCACACAAATGTTGCAAAGTGTCAGTGCATAAGAACAGCTGGCTACAGGTATAATTAGTGCTTCTTAGCAGCAGATAAACAGCTAGTGACAAATTGGGGTTAATTATCTTGTCTGAACCAAATACTGTTCCGTTAACAATGGAAGATATCCAAAGAAGTCGCCAGCATTTTATGTTTGAATATGAAGTGCCTATTTTTAATTATACAGTGTGGGGAGAATGCAGCAATGCTATGCAATTACTAACTCTGTAAAGTTTAACAATTATAAAGGCTAAGTCAATCAAAGTTAATAAGACAAAAAAAACTCAGTATAGATCTCAGGCTTACACTAAAGTAAACTCCACGTTTGTACACCTCTGTTCTGTTCACAAAAGCGCTTGATTCAATCAAATTGCTTTGGGTTAACAGAAAAGGGAATTTCTAATACCATACATGCTTAATTCAGTAATCACCAAATTCTATTTGGCAATTCTCTCTGTTGTAGCAGACTGGGAGTAGTTATTTTAAATTGTAACAGGCTGTTTCTTACTGATTTTGTAACATTCACATGGTTTTATACCTTTCAGAAAAAACATGGGCAGCTTTTCAATTCAAAATAGGGAAATCTAAATAGAGAGGTAACGACCATCATCTTCTGTGCTAAAATGACAAGGATCTGTAGTCTATTAAAAACGGGTAAGGGGGAGATTGTTCCCAGACATTCTGTAAGGCTGTTATAGGATGGTCATTACAACACAGACCCTTCTGCACTAGTCAGATTCCATTGTGAAAGCATGTGCAGACTGATTTGTTTGCGGATTACTCTCAAAAACCTATTAGTTCCTAGCTGTGCTGTACTTTCTTTCTTTCTTTCTCAGACATACTCTGTGTTCAGGACTTTAGCACCCAGGTCTAAGAAAGTATAACACAAATAAACCGATTGCAGCTGGTTCAAAATGCTGCTGCTAGGATCCTTACCAGATGTAAAAAACATGATTGTTTGAAAGTGTGCGGATAGAGCCTGCAGCATTGGAATGAAGATTTTTTTAATAGATTCTATGGAAATAGCTAGCAACATTGCAGAATACAACTTTTACTTATTTTTTTTTAATCAAAGCTCTGGAATGATTGCTGATACAAAGAGAAAAAAGAGAAAAAACTGTTATATAAAAGCTTTTTTTTTTTTTTAGCTTATTGACTCATCCTGTTACTCTCTCTGACTCATTGAACTCCATCTACTAGTTCAATTCCTCTGAAATCCCCTTTCATGTTCAAGTGTAAACAGGAACAGTAAGTAAGTCCCCTGCCTTGGTAGGTTCTGTCCTTGTATTTACTTTGTAAAGAAGATAAAAGCAGAACCCTGAAAAAGTAGATCAGTATGACCTATTGGAGTTAGAAGCAGAGCCACCTTCAATATATAGCACATACTCCCACAAGGCTCGAAGTTAACGTATATTTGGTAGCATTTTGCTACCCAAAACTCTTAATTTGCTACCAGTTTTTTGTTTATGCAGTAGCATTTTTCTGATACCTTACACTGCATTTTATATGACTGACCCTGAGCATGTACATAATTAACAGTATTAGTTTTTGTATTGCCCCATGTTTGCAAATCGTATTGGACAGTGGAGTACAAATACCTACAGTACTAGGTATTTGTACTCCACTAATTATCTACCTATTATGTGTTCTTTTTTAGCGTGTGTGAAACAACATGGATATATATATATATGTATAACATTTTTTGTTAAAGCACACAGAAGTATGCAAGTTAGTGATAATCTATTATAAAAAGAAAACAGATATAAATTAATGCACCTCAAGGTATATATATATATATATATATATATATATATATATATATATATATATATATATATATATATATATATAGCATATATTGCACTGTCAAACTATAACTTGCACACATTGCTAACTAATGTCACTGTTTAATAAGACTAACCCAGTGTTTTTTTCCTTTTTTTAAATCGTGGTTATCCCTTATTCTGTTATTACTTCTTCATTAATTTCTTCAAAATTGGACAGCATTTAGGAGGCTGTGTGGTCCAGTGGTTAAAGAAAAGGCCTTGTAACCAGGAGGTCCCCGATTCACATCCCACCTCAGCCACTGACTCATTGTGTGACCCTGAGCAAGTCACTTAACCTCCTTGTGCTCCGTCTTTCGGGTGAGATGTAGTTGTAAGTGACTCTGCAGCTGATGCATAGTTCACACACCCTAGTCTCTGTAAGTTGCCTTGGATAAAGGCGTCTGCTAAATAAACAAATAATAATAATTTGAAAAGGTAGGGTGTAAGCATACATATTTATGAACAACACAGTTATTATTCCATGAATCTTTTAAATGTAGCGGTACCGTGCTGGAATTAGCTTTCAATTTCAAAACAGTTCAGTTGTGGTTGTAAGTTTATAATTTATAAGGTCATACAATGCAGGATTCAACAATAATGTGGCACAGGTTACTATTTTTTTTTTTTTAATCGCTGTCTTTATAGGTGTGTATGATTTGTAGTTACCGATAGATAGAGGATAATTTCATACCACTTAATTTTCACCGATGAAACATGGTTAATGGTACTGAAGGCATATCAAATGCTTAGATGACAGATATGGTTGCATTCTTGTAGAACCAAATACATTTTGACAAGGAACTGCATTAGTTCCATTACTTAGTTGAGCACAAGGTGGTTTCAATAAATACTTTCTGATTTAAATATAGGCCTACTATGTGATTGTTTGGGATATTCAGTCTATTTAAAACAGTAGGTAGGTGTTTAGTTTTTTAATTATTTTTATGTATAATTATTAGTCGAATTAACCGCTACCGAATAAGACCATTTTGCTACCTACTTTCCAGGCAGGTAGCAAATCCTCACTACTGCCTTAAAAACTTAATTTCTAGCCCTGCTCCCTCAAATGACACAGCACTGTGCGATTCTGACAGAAGGCCTAAAGTAGGAGCTCAGTTGGCAGGTGTATCCACAAGTCAAATACATTTCCTTATGCAACATCTACAAAATGAAGCCCTTAATTAGAGGTGATAATGCCTCTATAACTATTTAAACAGCTTGCACGCACAGTCATTGTGTCAAAGCAGTGCCATACTAGCTGCCTACCTTTGTTACAGAGAGTCGCTCCAATAAGTCTGAACACCTTGCTTTCCTCAAGCTGGCATTAAGCCCCGGCCTCCTGCTTGGGTACTCACCAATCTCCCAGGTGGTTGGGTCATTGCTCTCCATCTCCTTTCGTCCAATCACGTACCAGATGCAGGCCATCCAATGAGCCAGCAGGGCGAACATGGACATGAGCAGGGTGAGCACCATGGCGCTGTACTGGGAGTAGCGGTCCAGCTTCTGGAGCAGCCTCAGAAGACGGAGCAGACGGACCGTCTTCAGCAGGTGAACCAGCGAGGTCTGCAGAGGGAACGGGCTTAGAACTGACCGACCGTGCATAGTAAGGGTGACATTCCATCAAGGGGCTTGATGAACCACAAGAGCAAGGAGCATCCCAGGATGGAATCACAGCCTTAGGTGTACAGTTTGATCCATTTTTTAAAGAGTACATTGTAATAGCATAAAAAAAGAAATACATGGATACTTTGTAGAACTAGTACTGTTTTTTGTGTTATTTTTGGAAATCCTTAAAAGATCACTTTGATGTGTTAATACCACAATAATAATAATAATAATAATAATAATAATAATAATAATAATAATAATAATAATAATAATAATTGAAGAACAAGAATGAGCAGCCTTTTCTTTGTTTATTTCTAGCTCAATGCACTTTAATAGCAATGATACCATGCTTTTACAATGCATTGGCTGTCATCCATAACTATTTAACACTCAGAAGTGCTAAATTTTGAAATACTAAAAGAACCTTCAAAAGACACATGTTTCAACTAGAAGATTGAAGACATTATACTACACTTAAAATAATTCCCTGTGCTTTTACCAGATGCACTTTCTCTCTTTTTAAAACAGTCTCTTAGTTCAGGACCTTGCATAGCTCTATTTGCCAGAGATAAACCGAATTTCAGGACCCTGGTCAGCTCCTCACTCTATTTATTCAAAACTGCTGTGTATGGATGGGAAGAGGAACAATAAAAAAATAGAAGCAGTAAAGAAAATGAAGAATACTTACCACGGTGATGTTAAAAGCGTAAAGAAGGTCAAAGGGCAAGGCGGCTATGAGATCCACAAAGAACCAGGTGGCAGCGTAGTGGATGCAGATGGATCGAGAGTCATAGACTACCTGACCAGACTGACTCACGTAGGTTGTGCGGAAGTTCAGAATGATATCTGTTTAATACAAATAGCCCCGAATCAATAAAGCATTCATCTCCTTCAAACACTTACAATCCCAAGTAAGACCAGTAGACAAACCTTGTGGGTAATTGTTCGGCGTGTATTTGTTTCTTATAGTTTGAAAAACATTCATACAAATCTTGCTTGATACGTATGACATCTGCATTGCCAAAGAGAATTGAAAAAAAACTTGGATATTCTTGTTGGATTTGGGAATGAATGTCACAAATTACTGTTTGGCCAAATAAGTGGGAAGCTACTACAAGAGTGGATAAAAGATAGTTCCCCACAGATGATTCAGATTGTACCTGTAAAGGTTCTTGAAAGATATGGTAAAAAAATGACTCTCTGTGGTTTTGGAATAAACATAATGGGCCCTATTAACAAAACTGGACTGCTGAAATGCATGGTAACATTCTCCTAGGTAACATTCTCATAGGTTAAACAGTGCCTTGGAAAATCAGAATAAACTTCCGACCCATTCTAGAACAGTTGAACAAGGTTTTGTAAACTGGCAATTAATTAAAACAAGCTTTAAAAAAAGCACATTCCTTAACAAAACATTCCTTAAAACAGGTTTTGTGAACAGGGCCCAATAGACGCAGAGGAAACACAGATAATCATCTTGCTTGCCCTGTAATCCTGAAACACCCAGCCAGTGTACACTGTCCCAGATGCATACTGTAGAGTGAAAACTTCTAGTCTTTAGCCACTGACCGAGGATGAAGAGCATTTCCACAGCGATGTCGGTGACGATGGTGCTCCGGGAGGCCGCATCGCAGTCATTGTAGGCGGTGAAGCAGACGTTGTAGGGCACGGTGACCGCAACGTAGAAGGTGGCCAGCAGGATCAGCCAGTCCCACAGCGCCTTGAAGATGCTGTAGTGGAGAAGGATGAAGCGGGACTTCTGCACGGCCGCCACCTTGTACTCTGGGATGGAGGGCTTGTTCTCGAACACAGTCTGCAAAGCGATGGCAAGACGGACTCATTATGGATTTCACTATGCCTGGGCAAGGCGTGAGCCAAAATGGGTTTTTTTCTTTCTGCAAGAGCTCCTGCCAGTTTGTACATCAATCCTTAGCAGTCTAAGTGCCCTTAAAGCTGGTTCATATTTCCATTATGCAAACTGTAAAGGTGAGGGGAGGACAGCTTTTCTTGTTAAAAGGCAATTATGAGTACGCGTATCAGAACACCCCTATCTATAACAATGTATATTAGATCCTTTAGACAGGATCTGGGAATTTATTAGGATCCCAATGGTGTTTTTCTAATTGTTCTGGTTAAGGGCAGACCTAGTGGAAAGCCATGGCTTTTCTTTGTGCACAAATCCTGACAAGCTACAACAGCACTGCAGGCTTTTATTGTACTGCCAAAAGTCCAGCTGAAAGTATGGTGTTTAGAAACGGGTGGGCTTTATACATTATGCATAATTGCGTTCATCACTGTCTGGGTGGTCTTAACAGATTTTGTTCAAATCAGTCTAGTAGTGAAGATGACGCAACATATTGATCAACCAAAGACTCATGGGTACTGGAGGTAGTCCACATCTGCGGATAATGGAATTTCTCAGAAATCACGGAAGCTGCAGGCTCCCGCGGAATTCGCATATTCTGCAGCTACATCGTCCTCATAATTATCATCCACTAAAGTGCTAAAGTGACCTGAAATATAGAACTTAGTTGTTCGGTTCTAGTTTTGTTTATGTTGACTCGGAAATGTCTTCATCTAGACAATGTGGGGAAGCTATAAAAAAGGCCAACAAGATGCTCGGATATATTGTGAGAAGTGTTGAATTTAAATCAAGGGAAGTAATGTTAAAACTTTACAATGCATTAGTAAGACCTCAACTAGAATATTGTGTTCAGTTCTGGTCACCTCGTTACAAAAAGAATATTGCTGCTCTAGAAAGAGTGCAAAGAAGAGCAACCAGAATTATCCCGGGTTTAAAAGGCATGTCGTATGCAGACAGGCTAAACTAATTGAATCTATTCAGTCTTGAACAAAGAAGACTACGCGGTGATCTGATTCAAGCATTCAAAATCCTAAAAGGTATAAACAATGTCGACCCAGGGGACTTTTTTTACCTGAAAAAAGAAACAAGGACCAGGGGTCACAAATGGAGATTAGATAAAGAGGCATTCAGAAGAGAAAATAGGAGGCACTTTTTTACACAGAGAATTATGAGGGTCTGGAACCAACTCCCCAGTAATGTTGTTGAAGCTGACACCCTGGGATCCTTCAAGAAGCCGCATGATGAGATTCTGGGATCAATAAGCTACTAACAACCAAATGAGCAAGATGGGCCGAATGGCCTCCTCTCGTTTGTAAACCTTCTTATGTTCTTATGTTCTTAAATGAACAGATGTGCTGTCTCCTTCAAAAAGCAGGAGTTAAAGAAAGGACTTTAGGCTTTGAAAAGGTGGCTTATATCACAGAATGGAAACAACTAATTCTATATGTATTACAGCTGGAGATGCTCTACCAGACAGACACAGGAACATTAAATTACTACCTTAAAATGTGGGGCCCATTTATAAATGAATTACAAAAATAGATCTATGATATACAGGGTGATTAGAAAGTAAGTTTACCATATCAATGATATGGTGCAATCATGTGGTAAACCTACAACTGTATTTATATTTCATTACAAATATTTATATAAAAAAATAACTTAATGAAAGTGGAATTAAACGCCTGTACTTGGGGGACCAAGTTCTTAAACTGTTTTTATAAATAACTGCTAAAGAAACCTTCCAGTTAGTTTCAGAGCACATAAAATACCAATGCCACTAAGAGGTGAGACGAAAAGGTTGTCTAGTACGGAACAGAGCATCTCCCACTTTTGTGATTTGTCCTCTTGATATTTCACAATGATTAAAAGTCATATAATCCCGTGTGAGTCTGGCAGTTTGAAATTCTCTGCGCTTGATCTCCTCAAGTCATTAGACAGCGGAAGCCGCGAGGGTGGCTGCCCAATTACCAAGAGAAGGTTCACATATTCACCGTTCTGGATCTAGGAAGAAATGTTCCGCAAACAGTTTACAATTAGGATAAAGGCCAAACAGAGTTCAGCTGCTTCTCTAGTCTCTTTTAAGAAACCTGAAAGCTGGCTGCAAATTAAGGATGACGAAACTGCAATTGATGTGCGGCATTTCAAGCAACTCGGAGCGAGGAAGGCATCAGCTGAAATATTTAGAATGTGACCAAAACATGTGTGGAGGTACTGTACTTTGGAGGGATGTGTTGAATTTGAGTCATGATGAGGAAGACTCACACTACAATACACCTAGAAAAAAGAAGGGAAAGAGGGGGCTTGATTGAAGTCTATAGAATCATAAATGGAATAGATAAACTTCAAATGGAGTACAGACAGTAGAACAAGAGGGTATACATGGAAGCAGCCTTGCTTCAGCACAGAGCAGAACTAAATGCAAGTTGCAGAATCAATGGCGGTCCAAATGAGCGCTCTACAGATCTCCACATTACGGCTCTTTTGTTTTTAGGTTTTATGGCTGTTTAATAGATCTGTGGCACTACAGTCTGAAGCATTAGACTACTAAAATGTGCTCTGTGCTTGTATCCACAAGCTGTGTCTGGACTCTCTATACTGCCTTTTGGTCTGGTTTAACATCAAAGCGTTACAATATTTACACACATTTTCTCACTGTTGACAATCTTCTGTAAATTATGAGTTTGTATTTTGCCTTGCATTTGCATGCAGAGCAGGTAATTTGGTGTTATGCGAGAGCGTGGGATTCTGTGCTTGAAATGTGGGACATTACTCACAATGTGTGACAGCATAGAGGTACAGCATGTCAAGGACTGGTGAGGTTGTCATCTTGGCACAATGCAAGGAACCCAATTATTCTATTAAAAAAACTGTGCTGTTCGCATCCCTGATTGTTTACATGTCCTTGGGGCGCACAATATACCTCAAAACGAGCCAAGGGCTCCTAATTAAGCTAAGCTCAATAACAAGAACTGTTTGCAATTCATTTTGCCAGCAATTTAGTATTTGAATTTAATCAGTCGCATCAACAGCCACGAGTTCTGCCCCCACACCAATCCTTTTATAGTTTTTTTCTGAGCGAGTTACGCTGAGTGAATTAGGCTGAAACACATCCTTTGATTGCCGTCTGACGTGAATCAATTATGCAATGTTGCGAATTACTGGAGGTATTTTGTTTTATCTGATCTCTACTCTTCTTCCTACTTGAAATAACTGAAATTATTATTTGGTCAAAATAATTTGTTTGATAGGAGGCTGTGTGGTCCAGTGGTTAAAGAAACGGGCTTATAACCAGGAGGTCCCCGGTTCAAATCCCACCTCAGCCACTGACTCATTGTGTGACCCTGGGCAAGTCACTTAACCTCCTTGTGCTCTGTCTTTCGGGTGAGACATAATTGTAAGTGACTCTGCAGCCGATGCATAGTTCACACACCCTAGTCTCTGTAAGTCGCCTTGGATAAAGGCGTCTGCTAAATAAACAAATAATAATAACTTCGAAAGACCTTTTCATAAAACGAAGGTCATTTGTTCTCAATTTTGAGGCAACAGTTAGTTAGATTAACCCTAAAAAGCTAAGCCTTTAACACAAAACATTACACACACTCACACACACACACACAAAAACACATTAGCCTGGATTATGCCACAGTTAGAAACACTGAAGGAAAAAAAAATGTAAGCCATTTAATAAGCTAAATAACCTATTTCAACGACACTTCTTGGACAGAAAATCGGACAGTAATAAATAAAGAATTGCATGACTGCACATCCTGGAGTGAGTCATTTATTACTGTCCGATTTTCAATTAGGGAACTGGTTGCTGATTTTACCTCTGCTTTACTTTTATTTACTATACTTTTACAGTGCTGTTCTTCAGTAAAAGGGAATAACATAGACATACAGCACAGGGATTTCCATTTGAAGTCAGTCTTTCTCCCATCCTGTTGAGATGGGCAGAACGGTATGTGTTTTTCATGACAAACGTTGAACATAAGAACATCAGAAAAGTTTGGGAACAACAAAAGGCCATTCGGAAAGAGTGTCAATCTGCCTCAGGTTTGATGTGTTAGAAAAAAAATAATTACAAGTGTTACAAGTTAAAGTGGCAGTATGCTTAATTGATGCTGACACCTAAATGTAATTTACTGTCTGCTAAATTCTTTCTGCCGTCTACCTGTAAGATTCTAGAACTATTCTTTTTTTTGTTCGTTCTAGAACTATTCATTTGAAACTTTTAACACCTTTTACACTCGGTAAACCCAGTCAGTCCTTATAAAGACTATTTAGTGGGATCATCCGATTGTGAATACCTGTGACCGTTACATATGGGGGACCGTTAAATTCTAAAATCACAGCCGATTCTTTTGCATTGCCCTTATAGAAAAAACAAAGAAACAAAGAAACAAACATTTGATCTGTTAAGGAATTCACTATTATCCTGCCTGCTAGCTGCTTTCACTAGATAACATTTCAGAAAGAATGTTGCATATTTTCAATCATATTCATTTCATTTTGCCTCTGGTCCCCTGCATTTTGCTCTGGTCTGCCAGTGCCTGTGTAGAGCCCTGTAGAATAATAGATTGGGCTGTCATCGATAGCTGTGAATGGCAGCTGGTCTGCCTTTACTAACCCCGTGCAAAAAGCCTTACAGCTGACCTTGTTTATAACATCTGGAGGCATCCAACACAAAACTTCAGAAAACCTGGGTTTGAATCCCATGAAATCCATAGAGTCGACAGGGTGCTGTTGATGTGAACTAAAATGATCCTAGATACCAGCAATCCCTTTCTTTCTTTCTTTCTTTCTTTCTTTCTTTCTTTCTTTCTTTCTTTCTTTCTCTCTTTCTTTTGAAAGGGTGAAAGACAATAGCTTAGCTCACTTTAACAGAAATTATGCCATGCTTTTACAATGCATTGACCTTCGCCCATAACTATGAAACACTCAGTAGTGTTCAATTTAGAAAAACTAAAAGAACCCTAAGAAATTCCATGACAAATGTTTGAAGCAGAATTCCCTGTGCTTTTACTAGATGCACTGCTATCTGCTTTATCTGTATTGATCTACAGTGATAAGAGGCTGTGTGGTCCAGTGGTTAAAGAAAATGGCTTGTAACCAGGAAGTCACTGGTTCAAATCCCACCTCAGCCACTGACTCGTTGTGCGACCCTGAGCAAGTCACTTAACCTCCTTGTGCTCCGTCTTTCGGGTGAGACGTAATTGTAAGTGACTCTGCAGCTGATGCAAAGCTCACACACCCTAGTCTCTGTAAGTCGCCTTGGATAAAGGCGTCTGCTAAATAAACAAATAATAATTATACAGCGGTTACAACCAGGCACCAAGCAACAACATTACACCACATAATCCTGACCCAAACCACTATCACTGCCATGCATCCCCTGGCCTCTCACAAGCAGAAAATTTGTAAAAATGATGGTTATTGCATGTGGAATATTACAATACATGCAATTTGGACTGTTGACACCAGCAACCTAACTTCCAACAATGATTTCATTCATGTACTGTAGGTTGGGAGCACAGGTCTCCTGATCCGTGGAAGCGTTTACTGGTTCAGTCAAGGTTAGATTGACATATTTTTTTTTTCTGTTTAAGATCTGGGTAGCTCTTAAGTATTTTCATGGAATAAGTCTTAAATCCCAAGCAATTTTGACTTGACAACGTGTTTGCTGAAAGCATACGGCCATCTGTTTAATATTGGACCAGATCCATGCTGCAGAGTGAAACAGAAACAAACTCCACACACGCACACACAGAGGGGCCAGGCGGTCTGGATTAAAATCAGTTCCTCTCAGCCACTGCTACTTTGTCAGAAGGAGCATCTAAAAATATCATGAAATAATTCAGCTCTGAAAACAATAAATTGGATTATCTTGGTTTATGGTCTATTTATACAATCTAAATTGTGTTAAATAATTACAATATATATATATACACACACACACACACACACTCAACAGATTGATCGGTTTACTTACCCTGTCACTGTTAACTATTTTTAGAATACTGTGATTATATCTGAGTATAATAATAATAATAATAATAATAATAATAATAATAATAATAATAATAATAATAATAATCAATAAAATCCATTCATGAACATGTTGATTTCAAAACAAGAAAAGCCGTCCTTCCCTCACGTTTACTATTGAGTACCACACAATGGCAACTGACTTCCGCACTGTTTTAAAAGCTGATTGGAAGAATATTTTCCCCTCATCTGGGGCGCTGACATTTTTTACTGCCGCCCTGGTGGCTAATTGGCTTCTAAAACACTCAAGTGAAAGTCATTTGCCATTGATTGGTACTCAATTGTAATACTCTAAAATCTTACTTTACTATCTTCTGAACTAGTCTTTTATCAGCCAGTAAACCCCAGAAAGAATTCCGTTTTTTTGTTTGTTTGTTTTTTAATTCAAGTAAATGACAGGCATCAAGAATATGCAGACACTGCTGCCTTATAAGTTGGGCTGCATGTTTTCCACAGCACGATGTCTAAAAATAGATATTTCACAATTAAGCATAAGATTTACTAACATCGTCACATTCAAAATGGATCATTTTTCTCTAGTTATTATGCAACACATTTCACAGAAATCGTGAAATCTGTGATAACCTTGACAAGAATACAGTCTTAGTATACAGCCACAAAAAAGTACAGTCACTTTGGTGAGCAGCTAATTCAGGTTTTTCCTACCTACACTCAAACTTCTTTCACAGTCATTTTAATGTATTCCAGGCTCAGCTCTCATTTGAATCATCATTAACAAAAGGAAAGCTTGTGTTTTTGTTCATTCAAATGTATTTGATTTTTACATTTAGGAATTCTGTCTGGAATATGAAATACAAACCTCTCCTTATATATTTTGGTAGATTGTCTCATCTCAGTTTTTCCTAGTTTACAATCAAAACTGCATTTTCTTTTTTGCCCTTTCTTTCACCCAATGTTATTTTTTTTTATTTAATTTTATTGTTTTTACAATTAAACAGTATTTTTTCTTTTTATTCCAATGTTAATACATTTTTGTTTTAGACTCTTAATTGCTCTATTTCTACAAACCTGCATTTTATCTTAGTTTTTGTCATTTTAACATTACAACCAAATCTCCTCTTTCATTTCTGTTTTTTGTTACATTCTGTATTAGACTGTTTTTAATATAAGGCGCTATAAAAATGTAAATTTTTGTTCTTGCCATTGTTTTTGTCATCATTTGCACTCGTTTCCTGTTGTTTTTGGATGGCAAGCGTCGCAGTTGTTCAAACCAAATGCAAAATGTGCAGACTGATCCCTGTGATCCTGTGTTAAAGAATGGTGCTTTATGTCCGCTCAGTACTCACGTTGTTCAGTTTGATCTCGCTTTTGTTCTTCTTTGTGAACTGATTGGTCAGGTGGTACAGGACCGTTCTGCCTCGCCTCCGTGCGGCCGTGAAATGGGGATTTCCATTCTTTTTACTCCTACGCTTCTCTTCTAAAAAAAAAAAAAAAAGATTTATTTTAAAAAATATGTTTCTCTCTCTCTCTCTCTCTCTCTCTCTCTCTCTCTCTCTCTCTCTCTCTCTCTCTCTCTCATGGCATTTGAAAAGCACTGGACTGAGTTTATAGCTGTGTGTTGTGTCTGATAAGCCATTCGATGGCGTCTGGGGTTGTCAGATGGATTCCATTTGTATTTCCTTCAAATGCGTGTATAGGGCAGTGATGGGTGATGTGAGTGATGGATTGCACCGTTATCACAATTAAGCGACTCCTTAATTCCCCACTTATGGAGGTGGTAGCCACACCTATCTCGTGTTGTTCTAACATGACTAAGACAACAACAACAAATATGCAGAGGTTCTGTACCACAATGGTAACAGAAGGGCAGACGCTGGTAGGACTGGTAGGATGGTAACACAGTATTAACATATTTTGGATCTTGGTGCAGGACCAAGGTTGATTGTTTTAAGTGTCCTTACTGACTTCCAAAAAGTACACAAAACGAACATTTTAAATTTACCATGAAAAACCTTGTTTTAAGTTTATGCCCTGACACTGTACCGAAAGAACGTCAACTATCTTAAAATCACATTAAAAAAAATGGCAATTGCAAGGTACACATTCAAATATTCCATTATCACTATTCAGGCTGTATTTTAATGATCTAAACAGTGGCAGATCTTAATACCCGCCACCCTACATTTTATAAACCTGATTTTTCACGGACCTCATTAGTGTTAGTTGGTGGGTCAATAAATAGTGGCGGTATTTACACTTGCCACTGCATAGATCATTAAAATAGACCCTAACGAGTGATGATGGGATGTGTGAACATCTTGCCCATTTTTAAAGTCATTTTAAGATATCAGGCATTCTTTAGAATGGACTTGCAGAACAATCAAATGAACACCCCCATTGAGCAGGGAGTCAATAGTGAGCCTCTTACCTTCCTTTCTGCCGCTGTGATGAGGTTTCCCTCGGCTCTCTGTGATGTCTTTGAAGGAAAACAGGAACAGGACCACTTCTCCTTTCTCGTTTTTAATGGGGATGATGTCAAGCAAGCACCAGAAGGGAGCCCCTGCACAGAACAAGAAATCAAAGGATACAACCAAACTGGCTTTCCTCTTTCTTTCTTTCTTTCTTTCTTTCTTTCTTTCTTTCTTTCTTTCTTTCTTGTGAAAGACAATAGTGCAGCTTGCGGTAACAGTAATTATACCATGCTTTTACAATGCACCAACAATACAGCACATTATCATGACATAAATCACCATCCCTGCCATTCATTCATTGGCTTCTCACAACCAGATACAAGCTTTCTTTCTTTCTTTCTTTCTTTCTTTCTTTCTTTCTTTCTTTTCCAGAAAAAAAGCATGAATACAGTAAGTGGTTGTTATAAAGAAACCCAGACATAGCTTACGAATCTGTAAAACAAACAAAAAAAAAAAAACACATTCACATTATTCAAGGTTCTACCTCGAATCTGGTAAAACACAGGATGCTGTTTAGCAGCAGAAACCGTGACCTGAGATACTGCCCTAGGAACGCTAAGGAGAGTGGAGAGTGGAGAGTGGCGAGTGTAAGGGGCGGGGGGGCAATGCTCATCCTGAGTAATTTATTGTACATCCCCTGTTAATACAAGAGTCTTCATTAAAACAGAGTACGCCTGTTCCAGACTTCCTGTACCTCGTCTCAAGTGTATCAAACTCAATGAAGCAGCGTTCTTCAGGAGACATGCCTCTCCAAATGCTTTGCTTCAAAGGCAGTTTGAGGCAATTTGCGATGATTGCTGAAGTGTATGCGTTTCAGTTTATTGTGGGCTATAACAACTGCAGCACATCAAATGTTTCATCCTTGCTGGGCAGAAATAATCTATTTGTTATCTTTTGTAACATTATTTTATATATACTACAGTAAAATGACATTTTTTTACTGGAATGTTTAAATAAATATGAATAATAACATAATTACAGTTACCAAACAAGTTCCTGATTAATACATATACTGTACATACACTGTACATGTTTTTATTGTAAATGCTCTATAATGTGTGTACAATGATATACATTATCATATACAGTAGTGTGGAACTGTATCAGAACACCCCAAGATTTGTCATTTATACCTTTTATATACATCCCTGCATTAAGTGGGAGAATTTCAATTTTCAGTCAGTAATCAGTGATATAGAAACAATAGGCACTCACGTGTGAAAATGTTTGACCACTTTGTGCTTTAAACAACTTCTAAAAAGTCGCATGTGTGGCCTATTAAAGTTATCAGTTAAATTAGACTTATCACTAATTTGCCTATTTTGACAATTTTCAGTTGTAGTGATTTTGTGATTGCCTGTGCACAACAAATCAAAACAACAAAAGCAATTGAAATATTTTTTCATGCAACAACATTCCCTCTAGACCTCCCATCCATTTTTAAAGAAACGTCATCTAACCAGCATCCTTTGCATCCAAAAAGCAAGCGCATGACTCTCCCGTGATTCCATAAAACATGGGCCAAGCTGTGGCTTGACGATAACAGCTATACTTGCTGTACCTTCACAAAGCGCAGATCTGCAATGACGTGACAAATTCAGGGGTGTTGTCAAACTCACCGTTCTTCTTGTAGAAACGCACCTCAGCCTGGTACTCCTGCCGCCCCTCCAGAGCCTTCTCGATCATCTGGGAGACGAGTTCGCTGCTCTCCGGCCCGTATAGGAAGCGGCAGGTGCAGTTCTTCTGCATGACCTCCGTGCGCACAAACCCGGTGAGGTCACAGAAGCCATCCGAGCAGTACACGATGGGGAAGCCGCGCTGCACCTGGCCGTTAGCCAGCAGAAAGTTACTGTCTGTGAGAGGAGAGGAGAGGGAGACGGAGAGCAGCATTGATCCACTGTTTATTTTATTCGGCACTCACAAAACAACAGCCATTGTGCTTGGGTCTGTTAAGTTACATTATGCAATCCAACGCTCAAAGTTTAAACTACATAGTTAGGTCTAAAAAGCTTTCATCACCGTTTGCCCAATGCAAAATTACTCGGACTCAGACTGGTGAAGTTGATTAAAGTAATTCCCTATGACAATAGAAGCCTGGTCAGAGACTTTAATACAAGACTGAGGACTGCAACTCTACAGAGCTTGCTATTTTCAACTTTTTGTCCTGTAAAAACTATTTTAGGGGCAATACATCTCGAAGCATTTCCCAGGCGATGTTAATGACATGTTTTGCAGTGCTGGGATCTCTCTTCTCTGCTTGTTGCTTCTACCACTGAAATGTGTTCTATCAAGGATGAACTACATGTCCCCCTGACTTCACAGTATGCAATTAGCATCATTCTATTTAGGACCTGTCTCCAGTTGTACCTTTTACTTTCATTGTGTAAATTTTTTTTTTTTTAATTTCTCTGCCAACTTGGTGTTTTTCATCAGTGCATGAAGCAAGACATGCTTTTGTATTTCAATTTTATTCTTTTAATGGCAAATCTCATTAGGCACATGTGTGGTACATTCAAACTGCACCCGTACTGCGGTTTTGTCTTTACACCTCTTTTGTCTTCTTCGTGTATACATTTCCAGCCAACCTAAAAAACATACCTTATATTACCAACCCTACAGAAGGCCATCTAAAAATGGTCTTTATATATATATATATATATATATATATATATATATATATATATATATATATATATATATATATATATCTCAATCAATCAATCCTTATGTTATATAGCGATGCGAATAAGATGGAGTGAAAAACCTGAAATCGCAATTTAGACAGCAGCTAATAACAGATATCAGGTTTAAAGGAGTGTTGATATACCTTTGTGAATATATACAGTTCAAGGCTGTTCATCGGAGGTGGTCTTAAACACAGGCTTTTTTAAATAAATATATTTTAGTGTTTAGATTTAGTCTTATGGACTATTTAATTTTTGGGGGGTTGATTGTTACTCAACACAACCAGGTCAAACTATTCATTTAAAATATGGTGTTAGCTCATGGGCACCAAGGTCCTGGTCCTGTTTATTATAGTAATTCTCCAAATCCCTTAACCTCTACATTCCTTCCTGATGCCTGATGTGAATAGGAAATTAAGATGGTGAGGGTTGGAAGATAATGCGAGCTAGACAGCTCATGTACAACTGGGAAAAGAAAGGCACATAACCCTTCAGCTTGTTAGTTCAACAGATAGTATACGTCCTTTGTATTGTTGTTTGAATTAAAGCCAGTCGATATCGCATAACAATGCCCGTTACACTCTTCCCTGCTATAACCTTGGCTATCGGCTGCAGGCAGAGATCCAGGTCACAGCACCAATGTAACAGGGTGGAGGCTGGTCACAAATCACCGACCCCGCGCGTCGCAAATGAAAAAGAGCCGGGCTCCCCTGCATTTGTGGTTTAAGAGCTTTTAAACTCATCTCACCGACGGGACTGAATCCGTAATGGCGGTGTATCACCGGACAGTGCCCTGTTACACCGGCATGTTGAACCCCTTTAATTTTCTCATTTCAGCAGGATCTTACCATCTCTTAACCCCCATAACTTGAAAATGTGAAACCAACGTTTTCTTTCATCCAGCGCCTTTATTCGTATCGTGCAATGTCGTGATGTACGGCTCTCAGCTGCCATTAGAGAGGGGCTGTCAATCACAGCGGGGAAATACTGTCTCTCTTGCTTAGCCCTCTCACCAACCCCTCCGGTCTCCCCCTCAATGTGCAAGGTAATTGTGCAAAATTTCCAAGAAACATCAGATAACCGGAGCAATGCAATTCATCCTCTTTCAGCAGCCGCACTTGACACGTCTTTAAATAGCACACCCCCTGCTTAGCGAAAGGGCTGCAGGAAATACATAATAGGATGCCTGCTAAATATTCCCGCGTGAATAATGCTGCATGATAACTTACCCGTTTCAAAAATCTATACAATTAGTCCTTAACCTTAGTCCTGTCCTGAACATTACATGTACAGTTTGGTTAGTGTGCATAACTGGATACCTGCAGATGGTAAAGCCTTTCATTTCATACCTCCTCTTCAGTCACTGTGTGCACAATCGTACCGCGTTAAGTTTCGTATTTATGCATCTTATTTTATAATACATTCCCCAAAGTAATGGCAGGGCAGCGTCTTGAACTCAATACAGTTCACACAAACTGTTTTAAAATTTTAAAAATATGTAATAAAAATCTGTGACCGAAGGGGATATTCAGCAATGTAGACAGATATTGTTTGAACAACAGGGAAAGTAAATTAGCATGCTCTGTGTGTGCAACATTTTGTACATACCCACTGTCAAGAATCATCAAAAATTATTTTTTGCCTAAATTGTAATTTGGTGCATCTACCTGCAAAAAAATCATTTTGTTAAGCCCCTGCCATGATTATAAAATCTGTAGTTTGGTTCATATTGTTTAATATGAAATATGACATATATACAGCACAGAAGATACACTGATGGACTCTCGCAGCTAAAGATGATGAATGAACATGCTTCACTGTATATAACAAAGAAATTCAATGGAAGGAGAGACTTTCAAGAGTACCAGATGGACTTTCAAATACACCCTGTACAACGTTGAATAAAATCTCTGATAAATGTGCTTAAGCCTTAAGCAATCAGGGTACAAGGCTCCTCCTGGCAATGGGGCTATTGTGGATGGCAAAGTGCCAGAGGCTTTGTGTTCTGACATCTATAGAAGCTCACCGGGTAGCACCCTTGCAGCTGTTTGCTGAGCGAAACTAGCAGACGCTTGAATTCTGCTTTGCATAACTACATACTTGCCAACATTTGGGGATGCTCGTCCCTTTGGGGAGGGGGTGTCATATGCATCACACACATGGGAGGGGTCATATACAAAAAACACTCATTATCTTATAATGGCCGTATCCACCCAACTCAACAACGATCATCATGACAGTAAAAATAGACATAATGAAACGTTCTTACCTTTGTATAAGTTAGTCATCAGCTGATGTGTCAGCCGCACGAAGAGCACAGCTTGTGGTTTTCACTAACTCAGCTGTGCAGAATAAATGATTTTTTTTCTATGGGTAAATATCGGGACTTGCTTCCTATGCATCGGGACGCAGGACATTTGCTAGGAAATCGGGACTGTCCCGACCACATAGGGACTGTTGGCATGTATGTAACTATCGGTGACAATCGCTCGCAATGGAATCTGGTTATGTAACTTAGAATGATGCAAAGCAGCAGCCCAAGCCATTGCCTTGACAACCGCTCTTCTGGTCAGGGGAATCGTATACCCATTGGGTAGATGCAGTGCCTCACAGGCTTGAATGGCACCTGGTATAACTGCCTGGTCACGGATGGAGTATTAAGTTGTCTGCATTGCAGCCTTTAAAGATCCGACTGTGATTTGTCAGTAAAGAGCAGGTGGATTGAAGCAGGTGTCCTGGCTAAGAGGCATCAATTTTTGCATGCATGGGGATTTTTTGGAAATGAGCAATCAATTCAAGCACACAGATCTGTCCGTATAAAAGTTGGCAGTCCTTAGTTGAATCCAAACAAGTGAAAACCTTACGGGCACAAGTCTTTTTAAAGTGCTGGTTTTAACAGTGACGGATATGTAATTAAAGTGAATCCCCTAAGCAGCTGATTGCATGAGTGCTTTCTGTGAAAGGAGCCAAACTCATACGCTGTCCCCTTTCATAGGGGTATTGGTAAGACCTTGGGATTTAAATTGGGTGCACAGATTAGACCCTGGTTTAACAGCTCATCTAGAAGACGCCCCTTGCAGCAAAAAGGTTAGTATTATCATTGATTTAGCTCTGGCCCAGAGGGAATAAAGAGAGAGGGAGACCCTGCTGAGCCACCAAACACTGATTCATCCCATCCAAATTAGTTTCCAAAATCTGGAAGGTTGACAGAATTAGTCCAGAACCAGGTGAACATTAAAGTCTTTCAAATTAGTGGCTTAATACTGTAGACATAGTACTGAAGTTTCATATGTCAAGATATACCAGATCTTCTGACCAGTATAATTGGATACCATTGATACTTTGATAACTGCAGCTCTATGTTTGATGTTCATAACTTTGAGGCTTCAAATCCCAATCCTAAATGAGAACAGCGGATTCTTCAGTAATCAGGAGAGAATTGCCCTTATAAAACCTTTCTATAGTAAAAACCAAGCAAAGTGTAATAAGGCATCGTGAAAGTATGGCAAAGCATAGGTAAGCACTGTAAAGAAGGTAAGGTAAAGCATATTAATAAAGATGGTAAATGGTACAGTAAACGCATAGTATAACCATGGGGAAAGCATGGGAAAAGTGCAAAAAACACAGACCTGCCAAAACACTGTGAAGTTTGAATTTATTGATTTTATCTATACAGGGAGGGTCTGTGATTAATACAAGCTGACAGTATATATATATTTGCAGTTTATCCCATACCACACCCCTCTGGGCTTTACAATGCTAACCTGTGCTTCCCTATGATTTCACTACACTTTATAACGCTATGCTTTTACTATGGGGATATTTTATAAGGGAGGAGCAATCCTATTACACAGTGGTCTAGAAATATGTGCCTATGGGCAAATGTGTGCCAGCTGGTATAATCTGCAATGCTGCAAAAGTGATTCAGTAGCAGAAGATTTTAAGGCCATTCTACAGCTCTGCTTCTGTGGTATTGCATACGTCTTTAATTTCATTACATCTTAATTTACATCTTGGAATTGTACATAATCTTACATCTCATGCAGCTATTTGCTTTTTATTCAGTAAACAGTTTAAGCTATTGGGGTGCATTAATGAAGGATTATAAATAGATCTATTTAAATCCATGGTCTCTTTAAACAAAGTAACCTACTGTACTCCCTAATAATGCTAACCTTACAGTGTTTGGTAATAATGATTCTTTAATCGATTTTTTTCTAGCAGATCCAGAGGATCTACGTGTTAGATGTTGCTATAGAGAGCTATATTTATCTCGTTGGCAAGACTTTCTAATGTAATGACAAGAAGTGGGATCCATGCACCAGGGGATCATTGATAATTAAATTCAAGAATACCGGCATTAATGCACAGAACTCTGACAAGAGCCCAACTAAGCCATAACGAACTTGATTAAAACAGAAATAAGCCTGCAGCTCCTGTTGCCAATGCTAATGATAAATCTTAAGAAACACAAATGGGGCATTTAAGTAGCTATCTAATTACATTTAAATGCAACAACATGCTGTAAATTAGTGATCAGTGCAGCTGCAGTATGCATAAATATACTACTCTAGGTCTATTATAATTGCTTTTCTATGCTAATTCATTGAACTAACCTGCCGGCTACCCCTCCCTCCCCCTCCCCCCCTTCCAGCCACCTGGCCAAAGTAGAACTGGCTAGTGTCCGCAGGTACACCTAAATATCTTATTTTGGATTCTCTTTTCTGTACAGAATACTCCAAGGGCTTAGGATATAAGGACACAGATATCCTTCACTTAAGGTAGGTCACCAGAATGAAAGGTGATAAATCAAAGCTTTATAATAACCCCCATAATATGTATGTAACTTAGCTGGCAATGGTATAGCTCTCCTAAGACACAGATGCAATGACCATTGGTCATTGTCCCTCCCAACTCAGTTATGAATGGAGTGCTAAGCATTAGCAGTAAGCCAAGGGGCAAAAAAAACCGATAAAGTCTCCCTTTTACTGCCAAATTATCATGACCAATGTGTGATCTATACTTCACATTAATACAAAAACGAAAAAATCCTAAAGCCACTCTGTAACTTAGTTTTCATGATAAATAAAGTGCGAGTCTGCGACTTTTTATTGCCAATAATCTTCTTGCGTCAAGGCAACAGAATTGAATCAGGGTAAAACGACTGCAGCAATGGTAACCATAGAATGTTAAAAATATAAGCATTCATATTATATATTTTTTAGCAGACGCTCTTATCCAGAGCGACTTACAATTGTTACAAGATATCACATTATACAGATATCATTTATACCCATTTATTACCCATTTATACAGTTGGGTTTTTACTGGAGCAATCTAGGTAAAGTACCTTGCTCAAGGGTACAGCAGCAGTGTCCCCCACCTGGGATTGAACCCACAACCCTCCAGTCAAGAGTCCAGAGCCCTAACTGCAGCAAAACTATTCTCCTGAATGTCCAATAAAGCAAACACTTAGATACAGAAGCACCTGCCAATCGATCGACTGTTGTTGCTTACCTTCATTAGGATCTGACTTATATGAGGGAGATGCATCTATTGCTTTATATATTACAGAATACATGTCAAGGATTGCATTTGAATAACAAAACACTACGTCATGCAAGGGACAGCCCCCTCAAAAAAATACTGTGCTACATATCTTGGGTATATTGTCCATCTTTGTAAGCACCTACAGATAGATGACGTAGATTTAATAGTGATTAATAAAGCATGATCGAATCCATACCTGCTCTCTTTGCCCCTGTATCAGAGGTCATTGTGTATTTTAAAGCGGTTTTCTCGGTTTTGTGTTTGCTCAGTACAGGTGCTTTAAAGTAACTGAAGGGATTTTCACGACACATTGCAATTTAAATTGATAAATACAAGCAAATATTGGAAATGTACATAATGATTCATATTGTTGTATTAAAAAAAAAAATTATAAGAGGTCTAACTTGATACATGAACTTTCACAAAATTGAGACAAATGATCTAGTAGTCACAATGACCTTTTCCTATATAGACGTTGAAAGCTTCCTGTTATTGAACTGAACCTTTCCAAGGGTTCTTTTTTTTAATGGATAAAGTGAGATGTAATGGGCAGTGTTGTGTGATACACTGCAATTATGGAGTCGCCTGTCCCCAGTCTGTGAGATAAGATGAGGTTAAAAACTCTAAAACCACGAATATAGATTGCAGAAGAGCCCAGCTCCTTCGCATTGTAGTTAAGCTGCTCATGTGTGGTGCTTGGGTCGCCGGTTCGACCCTCTTACATAGATACACTCATGAAACTGGTTTATACTGCTGATTTATTTAACAACAACAACAACAACAACAACAACAACAACAACAACAGCAACCCATAGGAGCTTCATGTATACAAAAACAGCTTAAATAATTAACCTATCCTTTATTTAAAGCTTGGTGTTCTTGAAAATGTCTCTTAAAACACTCTCAAGCACTTCTCTACAAGATGTGATTTCAAGTTTTGTCTAGCACGCCTATGGTCTTAGTGAATAAATTAATTAAAACTTTAATGAAAAATCTGTCCTGATCTGACCTACACATAAGCTTGCAATAAGTTCCCTAGGCAGGCTAGTGCTGTGTCTCAGAGCAGGGAATCCTGCTAAATTAGAGATTATCCTGAGAAGGAAGAGGAGCTGTCCAGCGTCCTGAAGACCATTCTAATGGGTAAAGCATGATTATACTGCATTAGGGAGCACTTTACATTAAGTGTCTCTAACTACTGTATATTTACCTAGTAGTTACTTACTGTAGTAAATACATGTGGATTTACACATAATTACAATGCTATTATTATACATTGTTACAATGTACATGTCACAATATAATCCTAACCCCAACCCCAACTCCAACCCCAACCCCAACCCCAACTCCAAACCAAACCCCAACCCCAACCCCAAACCCAACTCCAAACCCAACCCCAACTTCAACCCCAACCCCAACTCCAACCCCAACCTCAACCCCAAACCCAACTCCAAACCCAACCCCAACCCCTAACCCAACTCCAACCCAACCCCAACCCCAACCCCAACCCCAACCCCAACTCCAACTCCAACCCCAACCCTAACCTCAATGGTCCAACAGTGAGTTACTTTCCAGCCCCACCATTACAGATGGCTCAATTTTTTTTCTAATCTCAAAGCAGGGAGTGACAGGAAAAAAAAGCCTTTTTATGAAAGAGACCGAAGGAAGAATATCTGCCTGTGCCAGATAACCTGCTGTGCTACCTCCGATTTGAAACTCAGCACTAAACGTGGCAGCTGTCCCTAAAAAAATATGCTAGGGCTGGCCGGATTGGGAAATATAATGGAACTAACACAACCACTTAGAAGAGATAGCCTTGTGGTGCAATATAGTCACACACTGCAAAATCACTGTGTCGGAAACGAATGTGTGTGTGCGTGCTTGCACAGTATGCACTGGTATTTGTATAATTTTGAGGCAACACTTAATCTTCTTACAATTAAGCCTCTTACAATTAATCTTAAACATGATTTTTTTTTAACATACAAGTATAAAGCTTCCTTCTATTTTTTTAATGGATGTATAGTTATTTAACATTTGGATCATTTATACAACTCATGTGAAGTCTGTTGATTGTAAAAGACATCTCAGCACATGCATCTAGATAATTCATTAAACAAGGAACAGTAAACAGGGTTTTCAAGATAATTCAGTTTGAAAATGGAGATAATAAGTATAGATTAATTATGTTGTACTGATGCAGCAGAGATAAGTGAATTGACCAAGAACTGCATGTCTTTATCCCTAATAACATTCCATTCTTCTTTTGCCATTAGTGATGCAACATTACTGACTCCTGTTCACTTGACCGAAACCAATTATAAAGTATTGAGTTTCTTGATTATTTTTTTTTAATTGCTCTATTAAGAATGTGATAAGGCTCTACAGAACTACACAGCCCGACGGTAACATAATAAGGGCTGTATTCTTTTCATGGTCTAAAAATAGGGATTTCAAGATATTTCACGATTAACATAATATTTATTAAAGCAGAAAAATTATTATTATTTGTTTATTTAGCAGACACCTTTATCCAAGGCGACTTACAGAGACTAGGGTGTGTGAACTATGCATCAGCTGCAGAGTCACTTACAATTACGTCTCACCCGAAAGACGAAGCACAAGGAGGTTAAGTGACTTGCTCAGGGTCACACAATGAGTCAGTGGCTGAGGTGGGATTTGAACCGGGAACCTCCTGGTTACAAGCCCTTTTCTTAAACCACTGGACCACACAGCCTCCTGCCTTGGCTCAGTGGTTCATTTGTGCTGGATCTCACCTGATCCCAGATCTCTACCCTATGTACCTAACACTTGTTTACAATGTGGTTAAAAAGTTGTCATGCTACAACTGTGGATTAAAAAAAAAACTTTTTGGAATGAGGAAAGACAGAGGTTAGCATTCCACACCAGCAGTGAAGTGCATGGACAGCATTTCCAATGCTTATCATGTGATATAATATGTGAATACCATGAGGTATTGAATGATGTCGACCAGCCAAATGTCATCTTTTTATCACCAAAGGTCACAGTGCAGCCAAACACTGTTTTAAAAAAAAAGAAAAGATATTTAACTGTACCACACAAACATTGTTTCTCATTAATTCCTCTGATGGATAGGCATAGGGTACTGGGGCCTTTTTACTGATATAAACAGTGGTGGATATCAATACAGCCACAATGCTTAACTATGCGTCCACCTACATATTAGGAAAACTATGTCACAACAAGGCAGGCGTAGCAAAACCTGAAACCGATGGAAGCTGGTAAGTCTATTTAAACCAGCACAATGTATCTGATTCCTATATAAGATTACACAATTAGTAGTGTTTAGTGCAAATGCGCTATTAAACCACGTTGAAGTTGTATGGGTTGGTCGGTGGACTTATCCTACACAAACACCTGTACAGTAACAGTAAATAAACGTAATGTGAAAACGCTTTGAAACAAAGGTGAGACCCCTCAGCTGCCTGTGCTGGGAGGTTACCTCTCCCATGATTCATACCTCCCACAGACACCTGAAATAACTGGGAGCACGTCAACTTTCCAAAGCAGCCTTATGGAGGGTTGCACTGCATCCTTTGGCTTGGAGAAAACACTGTTTTGAACCAGTGCTAATTCAAGGCCACCTAACGCAATGGCTCTCCAGTTGTTGTGTAGGCTACCTTTTTCCATTTAAAAAAGCATTTGATTAGGGCACCACACCACTATCCTTATAGCAGCTTTTAAATCTTTGAGCAATTATTGTATTTACAAGGCATATAATGCAAATAATGCATGGTGCATGTATGTTTTTATTTTTTATACCACTATAAAGACAGCAGAGTTGGAACTGAAATTTAAACCTATTTATTTCAGCAAACAAGAGTGCGTAGGAGGATTGTGTATTAAAACCCAGGGCTCCAGCCAATTAATAATTAGTAATAAGCAAGCTTGGCTTGACAGAGGCATTATACCACATATCTTCTAGTTAAGTGCTACTCTGATGAGTAAGCAGATTCTCACAAACAAAGGCATTTTTGCTTTGGTGTCTGGTAGTTTAAGTTAGTAAAAGTCTCCAGTGGTCAAAAACTGCATTTCAATTCATAAACCTCACAGAAGAGAAAATGTCTTTTCTTTATCATTACTGGCAGCTAGCAGCCTCTGTGTCATGTGACACTGCTTCTTTAAGCCAGGAAATACACTTAACCCTTTGATCAAGAGCTTATGTCCATTGGCTTTAACATGCTTCTCATCTCAAGGTATTAAAATCCCCCCAAAAGAAGGTTTGATACCAGTATTTAACTGGTCTGTATAATGGCGTTTGGTAGAAATATATACAGTATTGCGAAATGGAAATACATAGGAGATGTATGTATAGGCTCAACTGTATACTGTCCTTTAGCAGGCTTTCCCATGCTGTTCCATGCTTTCACTAGGTTTACTTTGGTATGCTTTTACGGTAGTATTCTGCAATATTTGTAATGGAGACATATACTGTTACCAACTTCTCACATGCTACACTATAAGATTTTTATTCTCTTATTCATTCCAGACATTTATCTCTCATGGAAAAACGTTGAAATCTAAATTAGATCAAGCCTGTATCATTTAAGAAGATTGACTTTTTCTTCTTGTCTCTCGGTATTGAAACGATCATTTGAAAAGCAAAAAAAATTAAATAAAAAATACCAATGCGATATTGTTACCACGACAACAAAGATCATTTGTATGTGGAGAAATTAAGACAAATGTTCTCTTTGTGGGGTTACCATGGCGACTTGTTAAAGTGTTTAAGCTGTTTTTTTGTTGTGTTTTTTTACTTATTTTTTAAACATTCTGCCTTTGAAAAACCCAGTCCATTGCAGCCTGGTGGATTACAAAGCATCGGCAAGACTTTAAAGCAGCTGTCATTCTAGCGGGATATGTTGAAGGCTTGCATTCTCTTTATCAATGGGGTTTTGAAAAAAAAAGGTTAGCTGACTGTAATGATAACTTCTGATCATCTCAGATACTGCAATCTGATATCCCCAAGTAGCTGTGTTTCTTAAAGTACAAAGAAAGAGCGTTTCATAGTATTGTAATGAATATAGGCTTTGTACCCAAAATCATTCAAAACTATTAACAAAATGCTTTGTACAGCTACACTGATGCTTCGAGAGACATTGACAGTTCAGTGAAAAGCAATTAGGTGTTAAGCGCTGTCTTTATAATTGACTTTTAAAGGGACATAAGTGAGCCATGAGTGGTCTACATAAATAACCAGAGGGTTAAAGGTCATAAATTGTCTGGATACCCAATATCATATTGAATCTTCCAGTAACACTTTACATTAAGTGTCTCTAATTACTGTGTATTTACATAGTAGTTACACAGTAAATACATGTGTACTTACACATAGTTACAGTGTTATTGTGCATAGTTACAAGTACTTAATATGTAAATCTTTTTGCACAATATACAGTACTGTGCAAAAGTTTTAGGCAGGTGTGAAAAAATGCTGTAAAGTAAGAATGCTTTCAAAAATAGACATGTTAATAGATTATATTTATCAATTAACTAAATGCAAAGTGAGTGAACAGAAGAAAAATCTAAATCAAATCCATATTTGGTGTGACAACCCTTTGCCTTCAAAACAGCATCAATTCTTCTAGGTACACTTGCACAAAGTCAGGGATTTTGTAGGCATATAGTCAGGTGTATGATTAAACAATTATACCAAACAGGTGCTAATGATCATCAATTCAATATGTAGGTTGAAACACAATCATTAACTGAAACAGAAACAGCTGTGTAGGAGAAATAAAACTGGGTGAGGAACAGCCAAACTCAGCTAACAAGGTGAGGTTGCTGAAGACAGTTTACTGTCAAAAGTCATACACCATGGCAAGACTGAGCACAGCAACAAGACACAAGGTAGTTATACTGCATCAGCAAGGTCTCTCCCAGGCAGAAATTTCAAGGCAGACAGGGGTTTCCAGATGTGCTGTCCAAGCTCTTTTGAAGAAGCACAAAGAAACGGGCAACGTTGAGGACCGTAGACGCAGTGGTCGGCCAAGGAAACTTACTGCAGCAGATGAAAGACACATCATGCTTACTTCTCTTCACAATCGGAAGATGTCCAGCAGTGTCATCAGCTCAGAACTGGCAGAAAACAGTGGGACCCTGGTACACCCATCTACTGTCCGGAGAAGTCTGGTCAGAAGTGGCCTTCATGGAAGACTTGCGGCCAAAAGCCATACCTCCGACGTGGAAACAAGGCCAAGCGACTCAACTATGCACGAAAACACAGGAAGTGGGGTGCAGAAAAATGGCAGCAGGTGCTCTGAACTGATGAGTCAAAATTTGAAATATTTGGCTGTAGCAGAAGGCAGTTTGTTCGCGAAGGGCTGGAGAGAGGTACACGAATGAGTGTCTGCAGGCAACAGTGAAGCATGGTGGAGGTTCCTTGCAAGTTTGGGGCTGCATTTCTGCAAATGGAGTTGGGGATTTGGTCAGAATTAATGGTCTCCTCAATGCTGAGAAGTACAGGCAGATACTTATCCATCATGCAATACCATCAGGGAGGCATCTGATTGGCCCCAAATTTATTCTGCAGCATGACAACGACCCCAAACATACAGCGAAAGTCATTAAGAACTATCTTCAGCGTAAAGAAGAACAAGGAGTCCTGGAAGTGATGGTATGGCCCCCACAGAGCCCTGATCTCAACATCATCGAATCTGTCTGGTATTACATGAAGAGAGAGAAGCAGTGAGGCTGCCTAAATCCACAGAAGAACTGTGGTTAGTTCTCCAAGATGTTTGGGCCAACCTACCTGCCGAGTTCCTTCAAAAACTGTGTGCAAGTGTACCTAGAAGAATTGATGCTTGATGCTGTTTTGAAGGCAAAGGGTGGTCACACCAAATATGGATTTGATTTAGATTTTTCTTCTGTTCACTCACTTTGCATTTAGTTAATTGATAAATATAATCTATTAACATGTCTATTTTTGAAAGCATTCTTACTTTACAGCATTTTTTCACACCTGCCTAAAACTTTTGCACAGTACTGTATGTAAGTACACAATTGTATCAGAAAAGGGTTAGGGTTAGGTTTAGGATTTACACATTAACCAGCGACCCCCACACCGCAAGCAAGTGTCTTAGCCACAATGCGAAGGAGCCGGGCTCGTCTGCATTCAGGGTTTTAGAGCTTTTAACCTCCTCTCATCTCACCGACAGGGGACAAGACAGAATCCCCTTTATTTATTGATTCATTTATTTATTTTATTAAATTGGCATTGGAGCTCTGTACAAGGCAAAATACATTAAAATCATTTAACATATCGTGCCATGTGATAAAAACATGATACATCATAAATAGTATACAACACACAGTACAGTACAATGTAAATACATTGCGCAAAAGAATACACTTTCAAATCATGTATTAAATTATTAAAGCCATTCCAGCTCTCTAAAGTTACCCAAATATTCTTTGATAAAGCAAATTTTTAATAGCTTTCTAAACATAAGAAGGCTAGAAAAGATTCTAATTTCCACTGGCAACAAATTCCACAAATAAGCTGCTCTAACCTGAAAGGCCTCCCAAATTAACTCGAGAGAAAAAAGGAGGAGAAATATGGAGGGAACCATTCGAACCTAAATTCCTGGTATTGATTCTAACAGGGAGAACAGCTTGCAGATAGGCTGGTCCAACTCCATTTAATGCTTTATAAACAGTGCAAAAGATCTTGAAATCTATTCTCTCATGGACTGGGAGCCAATGTAGTTCCCTCAGAACCGGAGGCTGGGCTCGAAACGGCGACCCCTCACAACGCAAATGAGTGTCTTAACCACAATGCAAAAAAGCCGGGCTGCCTGTTACAGAAGGCATTGTAAATACATAGTATAGCCATGGGAAAACTGTAGGAAAACTGCAACAGTTACTGCGGAAATTTATAAGGGGCTTAAAAAGAAGAGAGCTACATAGTCTATCCAGGGTATGATCTTTCCTTGTGGTTTCAACCTGCAGAAGGCAAGGCTCTCCCCTGGAACTCACAGAGACAGCAGGCAGGCCCTGGGGACGACGAGACCCCAGGTGTTCTTGTGTAAACATTTTCTAATCACCTGTCAGCGCACCCGGGACTAGGAAGAAGCTTGTTAACAAACGAAGCAGATGAACCAGCAGACACAGCCACTCTGAGACAAAACCAAACAGCGCTTTCGTGATTCATTCGAGTTCTTTGTCCTTTCCAGATGTATTTTTTGTTTACAATCTAATACATTGTTATGCAAGGTCATGTTATAAATATATATATATATATATATATACATGACATGAATATAAAAATAAAACATGAATATAAAAATACAAAATGTATTCATGTTTTCTAAATCTAAATTGACCACTCCCGCATTGAAACACAGAAGAAGAAGAAGAAGAAGAAGAAGAAGAAGAAGAAGAAGAAGAAGAAGAAGAAGAAGAAGAAGAATTAATTAATTAATTCATTCATTTGTTTTACATTTTCCATTTAAGCAAGGCTGGGTAATTTCTGAAAACAGGTTTCCAAGACAACAGAAAAAAACTATTTTTCATAAATATCCACTAAGTACAGTATGGAGGCTGCTGTCATTAGTCTGAACAACAATACTCAACATAATCAGTAGCACCTCTTCACTAATTCTATGCATGGCTGGCTACACTGGCAATGGCAGGTCTCAAAGAGGACTATGATTACACAACACACAGAAGCCACATTCATTGGACTATGCATCTCCTCACTCTTTATACAGAACAGGATTGTGTTTAAACATAGAAAAGGTGTCAGGCTTCAACATTTAGGGAGAGTCCTCTACAGCCCTGGTACTCAGAAAGAGGAGCAAATGTGCTCAAATGTGTTAAATAATCTAAGAATATACAAAAACAAAAGCACAACAGAGCTCACTGTAGTTCACCAAATGGTTCTTAAATGAAGAATGAGGGTCTTTTATGGTGGGCATGAATACATACGCTCCCTATTGCATTCGATCTTTTGGATTTTTAACAAACCAGTCCATCGTTAAATGATCATTTGATCTTATTATGCATCATACAAGTTGTCAATATGGACCATCACATGCATCATGACACATATTGTACCGCAACCTGCACATCGTGATAGATATCGTATCGTGACATTAATGTATCATTATACACATTTGTTTAGTTTTTTTTAAAGAGGGGTTAAAATATGGGGTTAAAATATCACTCTTATCTTAACCAAGGTATTCTTTTTTAGATTCACTTTGTACAGCATTTTCTATTTCAGTCATCCCATCCTGGTGACTTTTTTAAAACAGCCTTGTGCTTCAAAGGGGCCCTCAAGCATGTCTTCTCTCTAAGTACAACTGGTACTCGTGTGTGTAACCATCAACCTGTCCCCCCCTGGAACACTCTACCCATAGTGGGTACTCAGAAAAAATGTGGGCTGCAGTGTGGAGTAGTGGTTAGGGCTCTGGACTCTTGACCAGAGGGTCGTGGGTTCAATCCCAGGTGGGGGACACTGCTGCTGTACCCTTGAGCAAGGTACTTTACCTAGATTGCTCCAGTAAAAACCCAACTGTATAATGTGATATCTTGTAACAATTGTAAGTCGCCCTGGATAAGGGTGTGTGCTAAGAAATAAAATAATAATAAGATACAAAGTAAACCCTTTATGCCAACCTATTCACATTACCTAAGTAATGGCAGTTCGATTTTCAACATGTGCATTATTTAGGCAGTGTGCACAACTCCCTGGTTAAAGTTTTGTGAATATGGCATTATACATTGTGTCTCTGTATTGTACAGTTATTCATAATGGTGGCCCATCACTGCACACAAAACACTTATAACCCCCTTCTGATCTTCCAACACCTATAAGCATAATGCTCTCTTCTATAAAACTGGAATTGAGAGTTCAATAATATAACAATGCTGCATGATTTATTACTTTTAACATCTTGCATAATTCATTCCTGGAGGTCCTGGAGATAATTACAAGGCTGCTGTACAAGCTATTCAGTTAAATCTGTTAATTTAAACAGCAATTGTTACTCTTGTAAACCATAATATTAAAAATTTCCACATTCTGTATAAACGAGGGATGTTTTGGGACAGATTATCTAGTAAGCCTTGTAAATTTATTTTGGAACCTTGCTTTGTGGCTTGGAGCAATATCTTTCCCCTGGCCAACCCTGCTTCCTCTCGCTGCTTGTCAGCAGCACGGCATTAAGACACCACACAAGTACAACTAATCTGAGAGAAAAGCAATGGAAGATTAACCAGGACGTTTGATCTGTCTTAAGTAATGGGGGAGAGATTGCCTGGGCCAACAGAGCTAGTAAATTATTTTCTAATCGGAATACACTTTTGGTACTGCGATGGCAATGCGATGGCAATGCAAGGGTTCTGTGCACATACACCACTGATGGAATTGTACCACACTGATAACACTTTTTGACATACCAGTGGTATCACAATAGTATAAAAACCAATACACACCCGCTAATCCTGTGCAGTGTACCATGTCAGAACTAGATAGCGAGATACTGTTTCAGGACCACAGTGCAATATTTGATCCAAATCAAGTGTGTTGCCATTGCTGGTAATTCTGTGGTCATCAAATGGTTCAGCTGTTGTTTTTTTTTCAGGTTAATACAAAGTATTCCAATAGCATACCAATGAGGTTCTATTACATCCTATTGAGTAGCAGTGTTCAGAATCACTACATAAAGTCATGCTGTTGTGGTGGCTTATGCTTAATTGGACTTTGCTATGTTCCTGCCTGGTATCTTACACTAACTGTGGATTCTGATCTGGTTGGGTGAGTTGGATCTGGACAGAACATGGACAGGAGACTTTCAAGGAACAACAGGAGCTGTATGAAGGTATTTGGTCCCAGCCTGGTGTTTAGGGGCCAGTGTATGGTTGTTGTAGACATCATTTTGGATGAGATGATGTTAAATCTACTTTGTGGAAACAGTTAAGCTAGTTTTCTGGTGATTCACCCGTAACCTGAAAACAAAAGATGAGTACTAAAAAACCTATTCATAAAAACGAAAGGCTCGGATCAAAGACTTACTGTCCAAACTTTTGTCTGACTTTAGATACGTATCTTTTGAGCACTACAGTTTAAAATCTGCAGTGCAATGCTAGGATAGTCACCATTATTTTGCAGCACCAAGTAGTACCTCTTTTTAATTGATGTTACCATAGAAACTGATAGAAGATAGAACAATAGTGACTATGGCTTTCCATGAATACATTAAATTTGTCTAAAACAGCACTGTATTCAACCCTCCTACCACTATGACTTTATCATATTAATGTGTGTAAGAGTAAACCAGGGACTTTCACATGTTTTTAAGAAGTGCCTTCAGTGTGTGCATGAATAAACTCAGTTCATTACCAAGATAACTGGGAAAATACATTTCCTCAAGAAACTAATGACTCGTTACAGCCATAAACAAATAGAATCTGTCTGGCTGCTTCAGACTAAAAGCTTTCATAAAAGCAGCGAGTTGTACCAATAATGAGTGATCTGTGAAAAAATGCTTGATAATTAGGTTCATCTGAAGTGTTATGATTTCAAAATGCTTGTCTTGCTCTTCAGGCAAACCATTATCAGGGACCGTAACTCGTAAAGCAAAGATTACATTTCAGTAAAATGTTATGCGTCGTCGAGGCTGATGATTAAGGCAAACTTGAGGAAAGCAAGGTGCATGGACTCATTGGATTTGATGCCAGATTATTGAAAGGCGCTTTCTCCTCACGAACAAAGCCTTTTCTAATAATCAGAAGATTGTTGTCCTTACTTGCAAAATGTTGCTGCCAAAAGTGATTGTGTTGGTTGAGTCAGATAAGAGGTTTAGTGCACCCGTAGCACTGTGGATGAGGTGAAGGACCACTGTGTTCAGTCTGTTCTGCACTGCTTCAATGTAACAAGTCTGCAAGGGGTTTCCATTGTTCTAGAGGGATTCGCCACCATTGCTCAATGATAACCACCCCTAGTTCCTTCTTGGAAAGCTAGCTCAGCATTGTATCCTTTGATGCACTTTGCACCATTGCATAGAATAGCAACAGTGTGATACAAAACAATTGCCAATTGTATTGCGTACTTGAGACAGATTACTTGCAGCATTTCATAGACAAGACTCCTACTCTCCTAGGTGAACATGTACGTCCAAAAATAAGAAAGGGTCTTCCAGCTCCTTGATTTCACGTTGCACGCTAAAAGAAAAGGGAGAGTGCGTTCGTAACAACAACTCGAAGCCCCCACGCTGTTTTCTTTGCTTCCAGTTTGTTAATTCGTTCCCTGGAGATTTTAGGCAGGTTGAAAACAAGAGACAACTCCCTTTACAAAAGGTGCTACGGCTAAGCTGATTCACAAAGCACTTGGTTTTCAAACCGTGAGCTTGGTTCAATACAAGATAAGAAAGTCGAAGATTCATATACTTGGGAGTTGCTTTCTAATAAATGATATTAAAAGTAAAAATATATTTTATTAAGATAATGTTAAAAAAAACTAATTGCTGTTTTAATCAAGTTAATTATCACAAATACCCTAATACGTTTAGAAATTGTATTTTTACGCACACACACACACACACACACACACACACACACACACACACACACACACACACACACATGCACACACACACACACACACACACACACACACACACACACACACACACACACACACACACACACACACACACACACACACACACACACACACACACACACACACACAGCTTATTGGAGTGTATTAACAATGCACCTTGTAGTACAATGTGCACAAAAAAAATAAAATCACAATAATATACATGATTGCTTGAAGTTTTCCCCCCTGCCAAACAAATTTCCTTTACAACTAAAACTGAACTTTAAATCGCAAACCATCAATCTGATTTTCCTATGTCTGTTTGTGTGTTCACCAACACAATCCATGTTTAAACCATTCCGTTTCAAAATAAAGCTTCATCTGAAACAAATAACTAAATAAATCCTATATTTGCATTTGCATAGAACATTATTATATTCAGGAGTCTGTTGTCTTAGCCCTTATCACAAATAGTCTTTCTAAATCCCTAAAGATAAACTTTCATTTAAAACATTTTAGACTTCAACTCTTTACTGAACACAGTCCTAAATAATATAAAAGAAATTTAACGGTACTGATTCAGCAAATACTTACGTGTCCCATCAAAGCGGGTTGCTATGGTGTCCAAAAAAGTATTCTGGGGCGCCAACAAGCCTTTCATTACAGGCATTTTCCTCTAGTTGAAGAAGACAGAGTAAAGCCTCGCAATTATTCCATGCGATCTCAGACAGTAAGCCACGGGGTTTTGGAATGAAAGAGCTGGAAGATGAATGCCTTGAAGAAATACAAAGCCACTCCAGCCCTGTGTCTCTCGCCTCACATCCTCACTGCAGGGTGGATTTTTGAAAATCTATTACACTTTCTCCCCAAGAAGTAGATGCATTAAGGGAAAGTCCACTCTTGATGCTCTAACCCCCCCCACTTTGGTTTAGTTTTGTAACTTATGTCAAGGCAAGGATTTGTGCTGCCTGATTCCCCTGCATCGGATGCAAAGAGGCGGCCTCTCTTTCTATCACTTGTTAAAGCTGGTGCCATGAGCAACTGTGTTTTCCAAATTGCTACCTCTTACTGCTTCTCTCTCTCTCTCTCTCTCTCCCTCCCCCTTGATCCCTCCCTCTCTCTCTCGCTCTTCCTTGTACACTCCCACTTTTATTCTCTCCTAATCCCTTTAGTTTTCTAACAATGAAACTCAGACACACACAGGCACAGGCACGCACACACACACACTCACGCGCTGACACACACGCACCCACACTCCTGTGGTGAGTGTGACCATTTCAGAGTAGATTTAGCAGGCATCTGATTGCTCCAATTCCTGGAACCTGGTCATTTAAACATTAGAGGTAACAGAGAACCACAGCTCATTTCTAACCAGGCATAGATTCTGCTTTGGGAATCAATTTGACAATGGAAAATATGTAGATTATCAGAACCACCTCAAGAGCAGCATTTATCAAAAACCAGACTTTTTGCACAGTGGATTACTAGCAGGGCTGGATTTAAGGGGGGGGGGGGAGAACCGGGACATTTGTCCAGGGCCCTGGGCTGGTTAAAATAAATACATAAATAAAAATTGCTATTTTACAGTTTCCACTCCACTTGCCCCCCTTCCCCTGAAGCTAAACACTTGCATCTCTTACTGGTCACATGCACGCTGGAGGACAGAGAGAGAGAGAGCGAGCGAGAGAGAGAGAGAGAGAGAGACTAATACAGAAAAAATGGAAAAACTTAGCGGTGCAGCGAAACGAAAAAAACAAAAGGAAAAGCAAGCTAGTGAAAAATGCCTGCTGGAGAACATTCAGAGACTATCAAGTTCGGTTCAAATCCCACCTCAACCACTGACTCATTGTTTGACCCTGAGCACATCCTGAGATGTATTGTACACATCATATATAGGAGGCTGTGTGGTCCAGTGTTTAAAGAAAAGGGCTTATAACCAGGAGGTTCCCGCTTCAAATCCCACCTCAGCCACTGACTCATTGTGTGACCCTGAGCAAATCACTTAACCTCCTTGTGCTCCGTCTTTCGGGTGAGATGTAGTTGTAAGTGACTCTGCAGCTGATGCATAGTTCACACACCCTAGTCTCTGTAAGTCACCTTGGATAAAGGCGTCTGCTAAATAAACAAATAATAATAATAATTAACTCAGGGGGGTGGAGACTTATCCAATTATGATCTTTCAGTTTTGTATTTTTAATATATAATTTTTTTCTCAATAAAAACTTTTTTCCCCCTTAACAGTGTGGAGTATGGTGTGGAAAAAAAATCCTTATTTAAATGCATGAAACTCTGAGGCACTGACGCAACAAAATGTGAAAAAAGTTCAAGGGGGTGTAGTCTTCCTATAGGCACTGTAAATCAACGGACAAGTGTCAAGTTGTTCTTTTGGCCACCCTTTTTCTATGCACCTGTCCTGTACAGCAATCTTCAAATGCATCTTTTAACATCCTCCTTTATCTGGAATCCTAGAGCTAGGGAGAGACACACAATGCAGGCTCATCCATGATTGATTACAGGGTGTAACCTACTGCTTGAACATATCGGTATAGCAGAGGATCACTTTCTGGATCCTAAAGCATTTAAACAATTGGAATTCGTACTTGTACTCCTTCAGGCAATTCATTCCTTTTTTTTAAAATACATTTTTAATGTCCCTCGTTTTTTCTTCCTCCTTCTTGTATTCCTTGTCAGCGGTGCAGGTGAATTTGTAATGGATAACCCTTTGCAAGTCATGTAATGAGATTGGTAGTGTAATTAAATTATACTGGTACAGTCTGCCTAAATGTGTAATTGTAGTCGTTGTAGGAGTTGAGATGCAGATTGACTCAAGCACAGTTAATATCTTCTAGATGTCATGCCTTTGTCTGAGTTGTGAATTGATTGCAGCAATGTTTTTTCACCCTTGTATCTGGTACTGTTTTGTTATGAAAAAAGACAACAGCTTGTTCTGAATGACCAAGAACAAATGCAGGATGGACTGTTACCCCTTTCTCCACACATTGGCTAACCCATGCATCGCACATCGTTATACCTTGTTTTTGTGTACCTGCCCAAAAAGGGTTTCAAAGTATGGAAATTAGGGAAAAGTCATTTTTTCTCTTTCGATTTCTTTTTCAATGCTTTCCCACCAAATTAGGAGTGTGCCGAGTAACGAGTATAAACGAGTGTTTGTAACGTGGTTTTTCAAGTAATACATTTACCACTTCCGGTGGTAAAAATACACAAATAATGGCAACTAATTCTAATTCTGCCTGCTTTCTTAGTGCCACAAATGCATTAGTATTAGTAAGTACAAGTAATAGCTCATCTGCCCACCACTAAATGTACAAAGAATGTGTAAAAGACAATCCTATACAGCAGATGTAGGAGAAAAGTTCCTCAATGCTGGCAGCAGCACCAAGGAGAAGGGCAGACATGCAAACTTGACTCAATGGTACCTCAAGCACGGGCTTGTTTAAAAAAATAAAACGTGTAGCATAAGCATCTTTCACAAGCTGCCTAAAACATACCAGAATAAATTCTACCATGTGTTATTTAAAATCAGATTGAGTGAGCCCACTCACAACGCGGTAACTCAGATAAACCACAGCTGAGCTTCTTGAATTAATTTGATGTATTCTTCTTTACCTCCATAAATAAATAAACAGTCACTTTAAAATAAGAACAATCCATGAAGGATTGTTTTTGATTACAGATGCCAAATGAATATGATTAGAATGTCTCAAAAATAAGTGTTGCTTCCATAGCAATTCATGTCATTATTAGATTATTGTGAGACTAGATACTGTGTAAATTTATACACCAATCCACCAATCTTTTCTATTGATTTACTCTTTATTCCTCCTCTGCAGATCATAACTTACATCAGTAAATACATTTCAGTTGACGTACTGCTTTAGTATTGCACTGGCACAGTTAGGCCATTGTTGAGGTATTTTCAAGAACAAATACAGCTTTTCAATACACTTACAAGGCTACAGGATTACGTCTAAGAATTCCTGGAAAAAAAAATCCAGCAATAGAGTAATTTACAGAAAAAAAAACATATTACCATTTTAAAATCTTCGGTGCTCTCAGGCCACGTAAACTTCAACAGACACAGTCCACAGTTTGATGAGTAATCTTCTTCCAGCAGTCCCATGGTGCTTTAGTCTGCGTTATTTAATCGGGGGGGGGGGGGCACTAGTTATGCATGTTGACTGAGAGACCCCAGTCTACCCCCAACCAGACAGGCAAATCCCGAGGCAGCTATAACAGCCGGTAGGACCCTAAACCACTGAGGAGCCGTTTGGGCCTTTACTGTGATTTTAATTGGCCACACTAGTACTGCACATTAACTGCTACAATTGCAGTGGTTTGCAGGATAAAGTTGAGTGGACAGATGGTAGGAGATCCTTATTTACACAGAGAGTGGTGAGGGTATTTAATGAGTTACCAAGTCACTGAGATCCTTGAATTATTGAGCAGACAAATGTCAGTGGGGTCAACCAACTACTAGGAACCAAATGTGCATTGATGGGCTGAATGGCCTCCTCACGTTAATTACATTTCTTATGTTCTGATGTAGACATTCAATTTGAAGCATGCTTTTGTGAAAAGCCTCAATTGTAGGCTTCAAACTTTCTTTCTTTTCTTTCATGGATTCCTAGAATCAGATTTCTCATATGTAATAAAACCCATCAGGGCCATGCTTTCACTCCTTTTTGAAAGGCGAAAAACAACCTCTTATTATTTCAACACTAGAAGCCTCGTTTCTTGATGCGTGAGATTTAATTCAAGACTTTTCACTACTGCATGCCACAATGTGAATGTCTGTATCAGTATCACAGTTTTCCCCATCCATTCCTCAGACTGAGTATAAAAATCAAATACTGTAAAGTACTGTACGGTTTGTGCATTTCAATCAAAGCCTGCTGAAAATGGTCCCTGGGTTTGTGGGAAGGGTTTGATTAAAGCGTGTAATCAGACACTTGGGTATGAAATAGCAATCCAGATAATAAAACGAAGCAATTAAACTGATTAACCCTCTGCTCTGTGTTAGTGAAAGAGAGGCTCTTATGCTTACCTAACAGCCTCCCTCTGCTTTGTGCTGCTGAAGCAGAGAAAGAGATGCTCTTATGCCAACTTAACAGCCTCCCTCTGTGCTGGTGAAAGAGAGGCTGCCATACTCTGTTAACAGTCTCCCTCTGCTCTGTGCTGGTGGAGCAGAGAAAGAGAGGCTGTCATACTCTCTTAACATCTATTGTACCCCATGATAAGGGCTAGATTATTCTTACAATAAAAACAGTGTTTGCTGATGAGGAGTTTAAAACAAGATGTAATCTCCAGATTAAGGATTTGGGCATGTCATCAAGCAATTATCTAAATTTTATCAGATAAAGGCATATGCTGGAACTGGCATCTGTTTGCCTAAGGTACTAGAGAAATAGATTTATAACAACTATATGTGATGCTGTTGTTTTTTTTTTCTCACACTGTTGCATTTTCTGATTGGCGCACGCAGCAGGAATCCTAACAGATGCTTTTTGAATTGCACCCTCTCACTTAAAAAAAATGCGATTTGCATTTGCAAAGTTGATCCCGTCTGATCATATTTAACACAAATTAGCCAGGGTTTTAAACCGATGCTTCAGCCCTAAAGCCGTTGGAGCACCCATGGCCGCGTGACTGGGCTTTCGATACAGTCGCTGTGTAATCATTACTGCGGTTCCTTTGAAAGAGATGAATATAGATCTGGTACATACGGCATGACCATGTTTAAAAGCCAGCGTATTCCCTATAGTGTCAGTGAAAAATGGTTCGGGAACATCTATTCCCTTGATATACTGCATTGGAGGTAAGGGTGATGTGAAATTTAAATTTTTTTTCAGTTTCTTATTACGCAGTTCAGAACATGTGATGTGACTGTTTTAGGTCACACATCCTGAGATGTATTGTACACATCATATATAGGCGGCTGTGAGGTCCAGTGGTTAAAGAAAAGGGCTTGTAACCAGGAGGTCCCCGGTTCAAATCCCACCTCAGCCACTGACTCATTGTGTGACCCTGAGCAAATCACTTAACCTCCTTGTGCTCCGTCTTTCAGGTGAGTCGTAATTGTAAGTGACCCTGCAGCTGATGCATAGTTCACACACCCTAGTCTCTGTAAGTCGCCTTGGATAAAGGCGTCTGCTAATAAACAAATAATATATCCTCACCTTGGGCATGCTTACATAAACTGGACTTGCTCTGTAGGGATAGAACTATGCTGGTACCTGTGTACTGTATTTTCATCTTTCTACAGACAACAGAACTATTACTGCCACACATACAAACACCTGTGTGCTTTTTCCTGCTTGATTCTCAAGTGCATTAAAATAGAATTATTATTATTAAAAGCGCAAACCACTCCACCAACCAAGTCTCAAACACACCTGAGGTTCTAGCCAATAAGCTGGGTAACAAACTGTGAATCACAGGATGTGCCTTATAAACTGTCGTGCAACTAAGTTAATTTACTGTCGAACTCTCAGAGGAGGTGCCAAGGTAACCCTCCCTCTGGCTGTAGGTAGGACACTCATTAGATGTAATGTCAGCATCAACTGTAACTGTGACAGTAAAAACCTAACTGTATAAATGGGTAATTGTATGTAAAAAATAATGTGATATCTGGATAATTTATAATGTGATCTCTTGTAACAATTGTAAGTCGTCCTCGATAAGGGTGTCTGCTAAGAAATAAACAATAAATAATAATAATAATAATCAAAAGCGGATTTGCAGAATACCAATGGCTTATTTCAGACACTGATATGAAAATAAATAGGAATGTTCAGCAGGCTGTGGAATTATTTTTTCATTTTCCCTGTCTTGCTCTGCAAATCTAGCGATAACAATAAAAACGATATAAAGGGAATAACAAGCAAGACTTTCATACCGTAGGTTGATTAAAGATCTCCATTCGAATCTCCTGGGGACATTCTACTGCCAGATCCTGCAATTATTATTATTATTTATTTCTTAGCAGACGCCCTTATCCAGGGCGACTTACAATTGTTACAAGATATCACATTATTTTTACATAGAATTACCCATTTATACAGTTGGGTTTTTACTGGAGCAATCTAGGTAAAGTACCTTGCTCAAGGGTACAGCAGCAGTGTCCCCCCACCTGGGATTGAACCCACAACCCTCTGGTCAAGAGTCCAGAGCCCTAACCACTACTCCACACTGCTGTTTCTTCTAAGTTTCTTCTAAGTTTCTTCTTACAAGCTGGGAGTTCAATGTTCTTTTTTTTCATCTAGATTAAAAAAATCTTTCCAATAGAAAATGATCAATAGAACTCGTTAGAAGATTGAACTAAGTTTTTTTTATTTTATTTTATTGTTTCATTGTTTCTCTGCAATGTTGTTCCTAAACTTTCTCGCTCGCTCCAATCAGTATACCCTATTGGGTTGTGTGAAATATGTTCTTGGCACAGTAATTTAGTTTTTACAGTCCTTGTCCAGGGGTTTTGAGTCCTTTAGATTCAAAAGGTGAAGAAAATTCAAGAACACACAATGTGGTATTTGAGAGCCGTTAGTTCAGAGCAGTGTATGGTTTTCAATTTTGAGGAAATGTGAGTTATAACTGGAAGAGAAAAGTGTACATTTATATGTTACAAAAAATAAATGAAAGTACAATACAGGTATATACTATCAATGTTGTATGATATCCATATACCCAGGTATGTCTGCCATATAACATTATTATTTATTTATTAGCAGACGCCCTTATCCAGGGTGACTGGAGCAATCTAGGTAAAGTACCTTGCTCAAGGGTACAGCAGCAGTGTCCCCCACCTGGGATTGAACCCACAACCCCGATTAAAGATCAGTCAAGGTAAAACATTTACCGGTTTGTTTTGTGTCCGGTAAATGATTGAACACACTGCACAGAGCTGCACAATTTCTTTAACTTGAAAAAAAAGTATGACTATTCATGAGATATGCCTTTTTTTTTTTTTTATCGGCTTGTCTCGGCTCCTGTCGCTCCCACTCGGCCATTGAATGGTTTTCTCGGCTTTTTCCGGAGAAAAAACGACTAGAAACCCGTTTTTTGCGTTTTTTTGATGATGTCGGACCTGATAGGAATAATTGCAATGTCGGACCAGGTCCGACAATGGACCGCAAAGGGTTAAAACTTCCATAAGGCATATTTGCACAGTAATGTTGTATATACTGTGCATGTGTTCTGTGTTTCCGTGGTTAACCATGGTTTTTACAATTTCATGTGCTTGCTTGTACTGTAACATTTACTGTGCTTTACTACACTTTCCTATTATTTTACCACTGTTTCCCACAATTCGGTATGGTTTGGGGTGTGCAGATATCTAAGCGTGGAAGTTAACGTGTATGTGAAGTAAACCAGGGAATCCCCTACAACATGGAATTTTATTGTAATACTGGTAGTGTAATCACATTTTCAATCAGCTTTCTACAGAGCCATCCTCTTCACACAATCCCGTTTTAAGGTTATTTTAACAAAAAAAATAAATGAGTAAATATCAATAAAATATCAATCATGCACCAAAATCGTATGACTGGCAGTTTCACTTCATTCTGTCATTTCACCATTACATCAGTGTTAAACCAAACAGAGTTTTAAAAACTGCCCCAAGCACTCTTTGGGTGCGGATGGCTTTGTCTGTAGAAGCATCAGTCAGTTACATTGAATCAGAGCTGGAATAGTGATCCAGCACTGAGGATGGGCTTGGACACATCTGGTTGACCATGCTGTTATCCGGGGATTGGATGGAGCCAGCTTCCCCCCGCTTGCCCATGGTCAAGATGCCCGCTGCGTGGTTCCCGGAGGCGTGGAGGAGGCGGTACAGTCGACTCTGGTACGCCTGGCCATCCGTTTTCCTCTTGCCCAAGGTCAGGATGCCTGCTGCGTGGTTGCCCGTGCCATGCAGGAGGTCATAAATGCGGCAGGAGCAGGTCTTCTGCCGGCAGCAGTCTGGGACGGTCTGCGTGTCGCAGGCCAGCGAGAAGAGGAGGGTGAGGAAGAGGGAGGTCTGCAGTTTCTGGGGAAGATGAGTTAAGAAGCACAGAATGGTTCAGCGAGTAACACGGATTTCATACTTGTGTTCCATTTACTAACTCACAGTTTCAGAGTGGGCAGAAATGACAGTGGAACTCAAAAACGACCACCCTTCAGAATTTTTCGGAGTCTTTTCTGAAGCTGTACCCGTTATAGGAAATGGGCATTAGTTATTAAGCCCTGCAAATAATGTCCTAAGCTGAAACGACAATACAGAATGACATAACAAGAGAACACAGATAACAAGACATTAAACATGTATGAAATGAAATGAGAGAGACAGAGAGAGAGAGTGAGAGAGAGAGAGAGAGAGAGAGACAGAGAGAGAGAGAGAGAGAGAGAGAGAGAGAGAGAGAGAGAGAGAGAGAGAGAGAGACAGAGAGAGAGAGACAGAGAGAGAGAGAGAGACAGAGAGAGAGAGATGTCATAATGTGTGATAGTGTAAGCTTTGGTGAGCTGTTTTGTTAATTTGGAAGAGTTTCTGTGTGTACAGTTATGTTAGACCTTTTGATTTGTTAATAAAACTGTGCAAATTTTCTAAACTTGCAATTCTTGTGTATAGGTCTACTGTTTTATAAGCAAACCAGCATTGCCGGATGCAACGCATATATATATATATATATATATATATATATATTCTGTATACACATACACATACATATACATATACATATACAAACATGCACATACAAACACATATATGAATATGTTAAAAGAAAGATACTGTATAAATTCATAGTTACGGTTTCATTACAACTAAAACAAGTGAATAAGAGTAGCATGCACTTCCTTTGTCGTGAATGAGCCGGCACAGTGATCTCATGTCAGAGAGCGCAACTGAGTAAATGTGCTACATGCAAGAACAGGGATCTGCTGTATAAAGAGCGGAGCAGTCACTGCCTACACATCCTCCTGGGGGTGAGGTGATAGCGACTGCACTGCACAGACTTCCCAGGAAGCAAGACAACATCTAATTACATTAGACTGGGTGAGAAGGAAGCTGGGAGCGAACACGTCAATGACTCGAAAAAGGAGAGCAACACTGTACTGTTTTTGTAATGACTATAAATCTCATTAATTTGTCGCTGGTGCGAGATAGATTGTGTAAAACGTTCTTAGATAAATGGTGTGGCGCCTTTCTCTGTTGCAAAAACATTGCGTGAACTGTTGTTAGATTTTAGGACTGCTTTCAGTACTTCCCTCCTTCTCGTGGAGTATCTCTGACCCACTTTCCCCCTTGCTTCCGGATTTGGTACTAGGGGAAAATAAGGATCATAAGATGACCAGCAATCAAACACAGTGTTACTGCAATGAACTACAGACATCAGCATCATTTCTTAAAAAGAATCATGGAACTAATACAGGTAATTAAACCACATGCATTAACATGGCTGAATTCAAAATGAATTACTTCAGAACTCAGAGGAGGTGCATAGGATATTCAGGTGTTAGTCCTGTTGGTATTCAGTCAGAACTCATTATGAATTTGCGGTTATTATTTAAAAATGGTTAACTTTTAAAGTGCCCTCATCAGTGTATAAGACTTTTCGCAGACTTCCAATGAGTTTAAACAATCAAGACCTTTCCAGATATCGTCTTGCACAAGGAAACTTTAATCAGGGTCCGGCAATACAGATGTTCAACGTTAACTCACTGACTGTTCGTTCGCTGCGTACCGTGAGCCACTCGCTTTCTTGGTGAGGGCGGAACTGCGTAACTACAAAAACATTCCCTCCAGGAAACACTCTCTCACGTTCAAAAGTTCAAAACTACTTTATATATAAAGAACATTTTTAGTAAATCTTATTGTTTTACTTTTAAACACTGTGCTTTTTCTAGTTGTTATCAATAAATTCTATTTGAAGTTTCTAATTATTTTAACTTCTACACCTTTAACCATTTCAATATAACCTAGAAATGTTCCAAGCGTAATGAGGCCCAAACGTAATTCAAGAAGAGTCTTTACCTTTGCTGTTGAGGTTTCCATTTCAGTGCGTGTTTTCAAACCATCAAGCAGAAACCATTTATATTCTTCAGCCACGGTGTGTTCTCCCTCGTGTGTTTCTTCTCCTTCGCTGATGCCGTCTCTCCAGATCCAACTGTTTTTATACTCTCCTTCTGACATGACGACATGCCCCAGTCACCTGTTTGCATTGCTGTCCTTTATAGCTGCTTTTGTACGTGCCAAAATAAGCAAAGTTGATCATTAAAAGTCACAGAGCTCATTTGGCGATGAAAAGGACAGTTTTTTCAGCAGTGACTTTAATTACCCTTCCGTGTTCTTTTCTACTGGGTGTCCCTGGATACTTTTCTATCATTTACAAAAGGTCATTGTCTCGAACCCAAATTAGGCTTCTTTGGATATGTGCATTAAGGAATAGCTGGTCTTTCTTGAAGCTAATGAGTGGGCTAATTACTCAAGGAATACCATGGCCATCTTGAAGGTATGTGACAATCTTCTATTGCTGCTATTCAAACTTTAGAAATTAACTAACTGTACTGTACAGCATATGCTGGTAATAAGGCCACTCATCCTTGGGTTCTGTATGGTTGACTTATATACACACCAGGCAACAGTGCAAGTTTCTTTATCCCCTATATAAACTTCGATACAAACAATGCACAATAGGATCACATTGGCTAACACGTCTCCAAGCCAATGACCCAATTTTCCTTTCTGCCAAAGCCACATGTGACATTTTTAATTAACTCCAGTTACCTCTTTCTACACAAAAACTATTGTTGGAACATTTTAATAGACTTGGAATGCCACCATTAACCTACGAGTGGTGCTGTCTCAAAAGCTAGATTGTATCTTGATTTTATTAATAGCAGAGCAGTGTAATTGTTTGGTACATGCATTAACCTTGATAGCCAATTACCATTTGTTGTTTCTAGTAAACATTAGTGACACTTTTATGACCTTTTACATTTTTAAAATTATTATTTTATTTTTTTAATTTATTTTACTTACGTACTGGTTTTGTTTTGTACATTTTTAAATGCATTGTATTTTAAACAAAAAGTTTCAGTACACACAGTAAAATAGACTGGTATGTTAAACATTGGTAAGTTGGCATCATGTAGCTGCTGTAAATGGTCACATGTACTATTTTTAGTAATTATTAAATGAATCACGTTCAGTTTTGCAATAAAGAATAATTCTGCTTACCTGATACTACCTGCTGTAAGTTTTTAAATGATCAAGTATTTGTTCATAACGGGTTTTGTGCAAATAGCGCGGCTGTTTCTAAATTGGTCATCCACCTTTTCACACAATTTTCCTAGATTTTCTTCAGCTGACATTTCTGTCATATAACCTGACCAACACCCCCACCTAGTGGCTAAAAAAAACAACTGCAGGTACAGACCGGCATTGAATAGTAGATCAGCGGTTCTCAAAAGTGCCTTTTAATAATAGGGTCGCAAATACATGCGCAATTTAAAAAAAAAAAAAAAAAACATTTTAGTTTAAGAAACAGGTAGGTCCATTTATTATTATTATTGCCACTTTTTATTCCAAAAAAATCCTGCGATTTCTATTGTGAATTAAAAATAATCAATATATACCAGTAATAGTTTTGTTGCTAATGCCTTGCAATGCATATCTTACTTATCAATACATACTATACTGCAATAACACAGGGCAGTGGTGTCGTGTAGTCATTTTTACTGCTAGAAGGGGGTCACATTGCAGAGAAGTTTGAGAAGTGCTGGAATAGATGATTATGCAAATACTGTAGAGTAGGCAATGTGGTTTGGCAGTAAACAGTTGCCCCTGCTTACAATATAAAATAATAAATGGGTTGCAATGAAATGAAACATAATAAAATCCATTGAGGGGTTCTGTGCCATCATACACCACAAGAGCATCATCATCATCAGAACAGTGAATTATGCTGTGATTTCAGAACAGCGAATTATAAAGAAGTACAAAAATAAGAGGAGAATTACAGTTACAACAGATTTTTAATAGTCCTGCTGCAGTTTGTTTGTTAGTCGTACAAGATTCACAGTAGCCATTAACAGAATAAAAGTTACGTTGGTTGTTTTTATGTTTTTCACACAATCCCACACTCAATGCACAAGACTTTGACGAAACAAGGTTAAATCAGCAGTGAAGAGTCCTTTGAGTTTTGAAAACCTGTTCATTTAGAGGTTTTCCTCTGCTTGTAAAACTGGTCATTGCTCCACCTGCTTCAGCACCTAAAGAATGAGAAAGCAGTGGAACAGGGGTCCGTGTTGAAAAGTTCAGGGGGATCACATGAGCTTGGTCTGGGGCTGGCCTCACTGTGCTAGCAAGGGTCGACTTGCCGAATGCCCCTCTAGCGACCGGTCACAGGCTCCACATTGGTTGCCACTGGCTATCAACCATCCACAAAGTGCAAGGGAACAGTTCTGGAGATGGATTGTGGGATTGCATGTTTGTTTCAAGGTGGCTAGTTCATAGTTGTCAAAGGAGCCGCCCTCTCCAGTCTGTCCCTGCCTCCTCCCTTGTGCCGGGGTCAGCAGGAGCCGGTGTCACTCCCGTTCTCAGTCTCGGGAATGGGCTCCAGCCCCGGACGTGTGCGGAGCAGGTCGGGGGAGGCAGAGCCGTTCTTGCTCAGGCCGCAGGACTGCGCTGCATAGTGGATCTGCCGCAAGGTGTCCAGGGCCTCGTTCTTGGCGTGTTTCAGCAGGTCCGCTTGGCCCTGCAGGGGGAAAGAGATACAAGATACTGTTCTGGGACCAATAATGAGCTTGATTAGACATCAGTCTAACTGTAAAACAGAGTAAAACTAAATGAAACGTCTTTGTCTACAGAGGATTACTATATGACTCCGTGTACACTGGGACAGTTTGGGACAGTTGAGGCTTTTCAACTCACAATGTCTGGGATACCTTTCACAGCAGGACTACACTTACCAGAATGCATTTGGGTGAGTTGAAAAGCCTGAGCTGTCCTACACTGTGCTAGTGTACATGGAGTCATATGGTAACCCGATTTAGCTTTAAAACGGAGTGTTTTAAAAAATATACATATGCCGTATTTACTCAAATTTAAGTCGCCCCTGAATTCAATTTGCACCCCCAAATCCCCACCCACCAAAAAAAACCTAAATGCAAGTCGCATTTAACTTAATGAAAAGAATCAATAACATATACATTAATTGAACATATAATTATGGTATATTTCTTGCAGTTTAGGCCAAAAAGCTTACTGGTACATTCTTTAAGTTTTATTGTCTTGATAGAATTGAAAACAAAAAATAAATAAATAAATAAATAAACTTAAATCATTTTTTTTTTAAATGAAATACTAGAACAAAAGTCATTGGTTCATGAAATAACCATAAAAAGGAAATTGAAATTCATGTTTCTTTATTTTGTCTTCGTTGCTTCCCACATTCCGTTTTGAGTTTTAGTTCTTGTTCTTGTTCTTGTTCTTCTTCTTCTTCTTCTTCTTCTTCTTCTTCTTCTTCTTCTTCTTCTTCTTCTTCGTCTCTTGTGTCACTGGCATCATCATTTTCATCCCCTGCGTCAGTGGCAGCATTTTCTTCTAGCATGGCATCGTTCCAAAGGATATCATCTTCCCTTCCATCGAGACTGTTTGAAATGCAGCGCTTCTTAAATGCTCTGATGATGACATCTGAAGGAGTTGCCTTCCAAGCCTCTATTATTCATTTAGCCAAAACGGACAGTGGTGCGCGTTTGATTCTGCCAGCAGAACTCCATTCTGTGTACTGGTTTCCTAATTTATCAGGGTCTGTTAAATGCCCTCGAAAAGCATCCAGCACAAATACCTTTTGGTTTGCGAAGGGCACCCGGGTGAGGTAACCAAACAGGATCAAGCCATTCTTGCACCAGTTCATTTGTCATCCAACCTTTTTCATTAGCCCGAACAATCATCCCCTTAGGAAATGTCTCATTCTTTGGTATTGTCTTTCTTTTAAAAATGACAAAGGGAGGAAGCTTTCCGCCATCTGCTGTACAGCACAACAGCTTTTCTGAACTGCTAATTTTTAATTCGAACATGTTTTACTCCAACTCCGTCAACTGTGCAGCTGCTGGGCATATCAAAAAACGCAGGTCAGCATTTCCAATCTGATCAAGAGAATACTCATTCTGTCTGTGAAGTTTAATGATGTGACTTTGAAAGTTTGTCAGTTTTTCTTCAAAGTCCCATGGCAGTTTCTGACAGACGCCACCATGATGCTTCATAAATCTCTGAATCCATCCTCAACTTGCTTTAAAAAAAAATTCTGGTATGTTCCGCCTCTTGGCGATCTCTTTTGCTGTAACATGAATTAACTCACAAGTTACTGGGCAGCCAGAAGAACGCTGACCATGCACAAATTCAGTCAGTTCTTCCTCTAATTCAGGTAAGTTACCTTTTTTAGAACCGGAAAATGACTTTCTGTCCCGCTCGCAAGCAAAAATGGCCTTTCTATTGCGTTTCCATCTTCGGACACGCATCTCGGACATGCCAAAATCCCTCTCTGCTGCACGATTTCCCTTTTCATTAGCAAACAAAATGACTTTTCGTTTAAAAGCTGCATCATTTGCGCGTTTGTTTAGCCATTTTACTGCTACTGAGAGTTAGCAAGTGTAGCTATTCCGTGCTTTAGGCATGTGAAAATAATAGACATGCGCATACATTCACGGTCTGCTAATTGGGGAAAAAAACATGAATCCAAGTCGCCCTCAAATCCAAGTGCCCCAATTTGAACTTTTTATAACTGTCAAAAAAGTGAAACTTGGATTCGAAAATATACTTTTTTTTAAAAGCCTGCATATAAAAAGCTCAAGTCAGAAGAGGGGGGGTCTGATAGCAAAAACAACCTATATGAACAACAATGTCAATAACGCCTGATTCTGATAAAGCTGTGGCTAACTATGCAATTCACCTGGGTTTCCACACTGATTGAACCCAGATCAAAGTCTGATCTCATCCTTTCTCAGTCCACTGTTCTATTTGGGATTCCCTGTGTTTCATAACTTTTGTCACTAGGTGGCAGCATTGGACTTTAAGAAAGACAGAATGGCGAGTTGCCTGCAGTACATGCTGTAGTCAGAGCTGATCCTATGTAGCCAATACATGATGCTACAATAATTTCTAGATAACCTACCATGGTAATAAAGGGCAGCTGAATGAGGAGGAAGGTCTATAGTGATATGATGTTGGTCTACACTGATCTGTATAAAGTGCCTGGAGATCTTGAGCATCAATCTCAGTTCCTCCGAAACTTCAATTAAACCATGATGCATTCTGAAGTCAAATTTCTGACATACTAAGGGGTTTATTTGATTAGTCCTGTCAGGATAAGACTAAAAATGTTTTTCCCCACTGTGGCTAATCAAGCATGTAGTAAAACCCGGAATGGTTGAAACTGCTATGCAATTGGACTCTTTCCATCCCTGTGTTAAATAAAATGAGTATTGTATAATCCGCCACTGTCTTAATAACTGGTGCCACTATATAACTTCTAAATAACCCAAGAGTTTCCTGCTCAAGGGTATCGTGACTATATGAATAAATGACGCTTCCCTCCACAGCCAACCTGAGCAACGGTTTCTGGAGTCAGCACTAAATATTTCTGTAATCTATACTTCCAGACACAACAGCACTTTAGCCTCAGCCTATTTGCTGCTCACAAGACGATTTCACAGTCCATCTGCGTTCTAAATGGCTGCGCTCTGCTGGCTCCTCACAGAATGAAAAAGTCATTATCCCCCTCTAACTATTTATGAGAAGATGGACTTCAGATCACTTATGAATAGGCCCTTAATGAAGTTCACGTCCTCAGAAATAGCATCTGCTCGTTATTGTATAATATCTCTTAGAATCCTGATGCAGGGGTGGAAATAAGACTCCTATAGCGTAGCAGTTTTTACCAGGTTTCATTCCAGGTTTTAATGCAAGCTTGATTAGCCACAGTGTATAGGTAACAAGCTGAGGTGTGTTGTTTTAAACTCATAGTGAAACCAGGAATAGATCAGACTGCTATGCAATGGGAGTCTTATTTCCTGGGGTGAATTCTGAATATCGAAGTCGGGTTCAAATCTGTATGATTGAGGGTCTTTGGAGTTCTGTAAATATTCTTCTAGTGGACACTATAACAATGCCTCTTTACAGCAAACAGTTTCCATGTTGTTTTCTTATAAGAAATGTATTTAAAAGATTGTTTGCATCGAAATAAGCATAATGTAAATAAGCAACAACATAAAAGAACTATCCAAGATGTCAACATCATTTTAGAAATTTTAAGTTTCGGAAAATTGCCTGGCCATAACTTTGAAATAAACCAAATAAAAACAAACAAACATATATACATTATAAAAATAGATAGATAGGAAACTTAACATGGCATAATTGTGCACAAGGGGATACCCTCAAGTAACCACTGTCGTACACCAAAAATATTAGTTAAAAAAGATATATATATATACCAGTAGTCCTTCTGAATTATAACTGGCTAGTACAAAGTTACTACATTAGAGGTAGTTAAGTGCTGGAATTTTTTTAAAAACAATTGTCAAAAGCACAGAGGTGCCATTTCCTTGCCAAAAAGAAAAGGTAATTTTCTCCTTATACCCCAACTAAAGTGATAATAAGTTCTTAATGGGCTTCTTCCGATCTTTAGAAATCTCTGCGCAACAAATATCAGCCAATGGCATTTATAAAAGAGCCCTGCAAATCCATTAAACAAAGGAGGAGATTTGAGTTCTGAATACTGTACTGAATAATAATAGCTTGCAGTATTACTTAGCTTTCAAAAAAACAGGCGAACAGTACACCAGAACAGTCGGGCTATGAAGATGAACTACACCGCTAACCTATTTTCCCTTCCAGTGTTTTTTAGCGCGGTAATGGGATTCACTCGACCTTCTCAAAGCCACCGGGGAAATGTTTATTTTTAAAGACTGAACATTTACAGTCTCACATTACTGAGGAGAACCCTTGCTTAATATTTCAACCATTCCACTGGCTTCAGCTCTCCCAGACTGCAAACGTAACTGCCAATGTAAATTTTCTATTAGGCTGTAAACTAATACAGGCAGCCCACGAGTAGGGCTTTTGTATTGTAACAAACGCATTCTTATGTAGATGTATGAGTTTGAGTTTTCACAGACATTAACAATAGCCTCCTCCCTACACAAAAAATAAATAAAATTCAATTTTAAAAAAATGGTCATGTGTTTTATATCAATCAGACCTCTTTATGTGAAGTCTATTATCGCCTGGCCTAGAATGTGGGCAGAATACAAATGCTTTAATGAAATGCCAAATAAAATGTTTCAGCTGCCCACTCTCTCTATCTCGGCAAAACTGCATTTTGGATTCTGCGGTATCCTAGTTACCAGTTAAAGATGAGGAGCAATTATTCCAGTTTTTTTTGTTTTTTCTAAAGTGATCAACTGACAGTTTATACACTAAATCACACTTTCCCAATGTTAACTAATTAAACTCACTGAATTTTAAGATGCTCATAAACAGCTTATAGATACATTAAATAAGTAGGTTAAAATATCAGCTCTATGCGTGCTTCCTAAAAAGACATTCAGAGACGTCACATTACAGGGAAAAACTGCATATGTTTCCCTGCATACAGGGAAAAAGCATGTGCAGTGCTGTAGAGACTGTAGAAACTTGGAAGTGCAGTGCTGAAGAGATTTTATCAGAAGCCATGTACTGTAACAGAAGTAAAAATGTCAGCGCCCCAGATAATTTGGAAAATAATCTTCCAGTGGGCTTTTAAACACTCAATGCAGGAGTTAACTGCCGGTGATTGGTACTCACCTGTAAAGGTGAAGGAAGGACGGCTTTTCTTGTTTTGAAATCGACACACCAATGAATGGATTTATTTAATCTCTGCTGATAAATAAATTCAGAGTACGAGTATCAGCGCACCCCAAGTAACTGGAATCTGCCCTGGTTTCCTAAAGCATACCTTTAATACTGTGATGCTCCAGGCAAAGCTCTCCATGGCTTTCTGCATCTTTCTTCCCTTCAGACCCTCCTTAGCTCCTATCCTTTGCAAGTCTTCGTAGAAATCCATCCCTGTGACAAACATGAGAAATGGGCCATTAGAAATAGCAACAGAAGTCTTTTGAAAGCACTAGGATGATGCTCCAACCAGTCATTTGGGCAATAAGACCAGGGCATTAAAGGCATCAGTTCAGTCCAGTAAAATCCAGTCCAGGTTTTTACTCCAAGCAGGTTCTAGAATTGTTCATTGAACCTGCTGAGAGGCAATTAACTAACTGAGGACCTGGTTGGAATAAAGACCAGGACTGGAATAGATCTCGAGGGCCAGAATTGAGTACCACAGCTGTATGGGGTTTGACAAAGACAGTGAAACACCTGCCATAATAGTGTCAACAGTGTGTACCACCCCGAAGTCTGGAGAATAGCCCACAGATTCATCACCACTTTTTCAGTTTCCTTTGAAGCCATATCCACAGTCTTGGATACGGAAGCACCAGCCAACCAAGCGAGAGCTTAAAACCTTTAAATGGGCTTAGCATCTGTCGTGATTGCTTTTTTTTTTTTTACTAATGATAATTGAGAATTTGGTTAAATGAACTGAAACAAGCCTGCTACCAAGTCTCAAAGGAAGCAAAGCCTGCAAGCACAGGCTGTGTCATTGTGGTGCTTTAGGACGAGGATGCACTGTAGATGCTAATCATCCCCATGTTCCAAGTGCTTTGTGATTGTATTACAGTGGCATTTTCATGTGGTCTGACTCATTCTCTTTGTTCCTGCATTGAGAGCTGTGGAACGCTAAGCAGCTCAGAACATTGGTCTCTTCAGAGTGTAAGGGGAGAGTGTTTATGAGATACAGTGACCACTTCTGCTCTAAATAAGCAGGGGTTCGTGACAATTCTGTTTTTTAAATAATGCACCAACAGTGTTGTCTGCTGATCACCTAAAGAGTAAGAAAATACATTTTCTTTTTTTGGTTTTAATTGTTCCCGTATGAGTTTGCCATGCATCAAAAGGTTCAAAGATAAGAAAAAAATGTCAAGATTCAGCAGTATAAGGGTCCCAGTGGCAGGATGAGTCACACAGCTTGGATGGTGCCAGTATGTGTCTGGGCTGTGCAAAGAGGCCGAGCTTTGCTGGGGACTCCGTCATATTGGCTCTGACGCTCCGGGGGTGGGGGGTGGGAAACCGGCAGGGACTCCTTCTCCTCATCGCGCAACAGCGAACCCTACTGGTCAGACGCGGAGCACATTCAGAGTGGATAAGAGGCAGGGCTGGTCTGTGTTCTCTGGGATCGGAAGCCCCGCCCACCTCTGCTCTGGATTGCTCGGTGTAAAAGCGATTCTGGCTTTAGGCTTGTGAGATCGGAGGACGCCCACACGCCCTCAGAACGGCTGTGCTGTGTGGGGGACTCGCTGCGGTGAGGAGAAAAAAAACATGATTGGACATTCCAAATTGAGGGAAAGATAAATATAAATAATAATTGGTCACTCTAAATTTAAAAAAAAAAAAAAAATTCAGCAGCATAGGCCACTGGTTAGAGCCCTAGGGCAGATATGGACATCATTCGTAGGCTATGCCATTTTTCCCTGCCTAAGTATAAGGCTCATGCATACCACCAAAAAAAAATAATGTCATAGTTAAAATATCATGGTTTTATTAAAGGATGGGTAATTAGTCTGGTAGGGCAGCTTAATGTATACCAACTTGTATGTATATAAACAGTATGCACAGAATCATATAGAATAAGAAATGGAAGTGAATAGTGTATATGTGGTATTTATGACCTAGATGCCATTGGGTAAGCAAATGAGGTTTTAGAATCACGTTGAAGTATATTAAAATGATTGATTTACAGTACAAGGAAAAACCTATTGTGTTCTTGCAAAAAAGGTAAGACTGAGAAATATATAAGGACCCCTGTACAGGTAGATACCTCCATATACCTTCTCAATCTGATAATCCCAATAATGTATGCTAAATAATCACAATTTATGTCACTTATTTTACCTATATTGGAAATCAGCCAAGACAGGATCTCAAACACCAGTTCTAGTTCATAAATCCGCACTTACAATACCATTAAAATGTGGTGGGGCTTTCCAGCACTTTAGTTTCAATCAGATTAAAAAACCATTAACTATCATTATTTTTTTTTTATTACATTCTCCCTGCAAAATCAATATGCTGACGAACCCTACTTCTCGCTGTCTGCATGAGTCGAGTCTAAACTGAAAGCGAAAAAAAATAATCCAATAAAAGTGATTAAAAGGAAACAGTGTAGTTTTAATCTGATTATTTGAAATACATGGAGTATTAAAACTGTAAAGTCACTCGCTTTAACTGGAGGTCGAGGTCTGCCTGTGCAATTTTAAAGATCCAATTCCAATGACCCATGAATTAAAGCAAAATTCTGCCATCTCTTTCCACTTATATTTATTCTACCTTTCCGTCCGCCACTGGGATTGACTTTAAAGTAGTCTGAAACCAGACTTGTTCATTTCCATTAGATAAGAGATCAAATCGTGTGCGTAATGTCCGGTTGTAGGTTGGATTCTAGATTGCAGACTGCAGATGGATCCGGCTGCAGCCCCAGTTTGATACTGGAGCAAGATAAAATCTCCCGGACTAGTAGATAACATCAGTGGGATCAACTGACGTGACTGCACTTTCAGAGACAGAGGGGTATACTGTTTGTTCAATTGCTTATCCATATTTTTTTTTTTACAGAAATACAGTATGAACTGTTATTTTTATTTTATTTTTATTTGGCCAACCGAGCTCACCAGGCACCTGGCTTGTAGGGTCCGCTGTAGCACAATGAGGAGAAACAGTCCCTGACGGTTTTGCCCCCTTAACCCATGGCAGCGCCAGAGCCAATGCGACGCTCCCTCCTGAATCCCCAATGAAGACCGGCAACTACGCACAGCCGGGACGTGAACCTGCGTGAACCTTTAGATGTATTTCTTTTTCTCATAAACAAGCCCTATTTTTAGATTTTAATACACTAAAGCAACATTAACTATTGTTGTATTTAGACCTGCTGCTTTTTACAGTCCGACAGAGCAACCACATCCCCACCCCACCCCACAATGCAGTGTTATTCAAGCTTGCACTTGAAAACACTGCGCTGAAGTCTCAGGGAAAAGGACATCACTTGAAATAATGTGCTTTGATCTCCAGCATTTCCTTTGCAAGTAAGCTGCAGCCAAGAGGCACAGGCAAAAAACACAGCCTGTGTCACGATTATTTTGCCCACTAACTCCCACAGCTGCTGTTAATAGGTCCCTCCACTTTCATAACAGTTTGCAATATAATTATGTTTAATGGAAAAATGGGAAACAAAATTGAATTTGTTTAGGTGCGCAATGGGGTTAACACTGGGGGTAGGCAGCTTAATCAACACAGGGAAGTCTGTCAGCCTTGCATGAGATCTGGACGCTTCTATGACTGCTTTGCCCTGCATCCTGGCTTTCAGTGTCGCTTGTGTTAGATATGAATATTGCAATTGTCACGCAGGTAATCTAGGGCATGCTTGAGACACACGACGCGTATGCGAGTGTGTGAGCGTGCAGCAGCTGCTTGGATTATATTCCTCAACAAATAAAGGAGCCTCAATAACCCACGCTTCCCAAAGTCCTCACTTCGTTCAATCAATTCAATTGAATGTAACAGTGAAAAACACTCACATTCCAGCTAACCGCCTCAGACACCCTGTACCCTGCAGTTCCTCTTTGATGCTGATGAAAAATCGAATGTGAAGCGCCATTCATTTCATTTTTTAGAGACAAGAGATTGCATGCCAGTACAACAGTTCAGTTTTGTATTAGTAAGCAACAGCAGCATCGAGTGCATAGTGGTGTGGTGACAGCAATGGATAAGGAGCCTTGATCTAAAGTGGCTGATCACTAGATTGCGCTGGCATTTAACCATGGCAATAAACTGAAGAGAACTGGAGGGTTTAATGACAATGCAGTAACACCCCAAGATTTCTCATTTCTATCCTTTATATACCGACCTGCATGAAAACCTCTGGGTGTGAGAATTTTCGGTCAGCGATCGGCGATATAGAAACAATAGGGACTCGTGTGTGAACATGTTAGACCACTTTGTGCTTTCATTAGACATCTTAAACAACTTCTAAAAAAGGTCATGCATTTTACCATTTGTGGCTATGTGTTCTCTTACTGTTTTAAATCAATTGCACGGGTGGCCTGTTAAAGTCATCAATTAAATTAGACAATCACTAATTTGCCTATTTTGACAATTGTCTAATGTTTTCAGTTAAGGTGGTTTTGATTTAATATACACAACAAATCAAAACTACAGTAGCAATGGCGTGTTCTAATAAATGTGCGCACTGCTGTAACTCAAAGCGCTTCACCATGAAGTCCACTTTCTCAGGCCCCTCGTGCTTGCGTTCCATTGTCTGCAATCTCTCACTGCCATGTACATTAACCCTCAGCATCTCTTAACTTAACTTTGGGAATCCACCTTTTAACTTTGGGAATGTCACCTTTTAACTGAGGTGTGTGTGTGTGTGTGTGTGTGTGTGTGTGTGTGTGTGTGTGTGTGTGTGTGTGTGTGTGTGTGTGTAACCTCAACTTCAGAATTTACTGTTAAACTATTACGGTAACTACAGCTTTTCCTGGACATACTTTAAGACTATGTTGTAATGAAAAGGCAAGGCAACTGTGAAAACAAAATGAAAAGAAATGTAATTTAACCCTTTCATGCATGGCAACCTCATATTATTTATTTCTTAGCAGACACCCTTATCCAGGGCAACTTACAATTGTTACAAGATATCACATTATTTTTACATGCAATTACATTCTTTTTTACACATTACTTTTACATACAATTACCCATTTATACAATTGGGTTTTTACTGGAGCAATCTAGGTAAAGTACCTTGCTCAAGGGTACAGCAGCAGTGTCCCCCACCTGGGATTGAACCCACGACCCTCCGGTCAAGAGTCGAGAGCCATAACCACTACTCCACACTGCTGCCCGTATGGCGACAGATTTTAAAAAAAACCTCTCTAGTCTTTATATTGGGACATATGGAAGCAAATGCATGATAACCTGATATGAGGATACCATTTTTCCTGTATAAAGCAATGGGAAATAAAATGAAAAAACGATTTATTATGGGTCCCAAACTACTTTTTTTCAGCTGTTTTTCAATATTATATGCCAGGGTTAATTCAACAGTAGATTCTAGCTCTCGTCTCCTGTTCTGTTTCCACATGCTGCACTTCATATAAGCAACACAGTCCTAATTTCTGCCAAAACAGAAATGTTCCCATTCTGTCACACGCCCAGAGCCTAGCACCAGCTTGCAACACCTCCAACGCTGTTTGATTAAACGCATTTGTGCTTAGCGCCAGGGGAGATTAGAAAGGTGATGGGGGGGACACTGCTTTTAATTAAAATGGAAAACAGGAAATGCAGATAATGACACCGCTCTGTTCCCAGCAGCCTTTCTCATCTCGTCTGAGAGCGGGCGGATAATAACTGCATTCTTTTGATGATTAGATCTAAGTTCTGTTTGAAATATGCTTTGCGTTGTTTATCTTGTCAAGCTACAAAACCACAGCAGATGCCAAGCAGCAGGTTCTGTCCAGGTGCAGGTAACAGGCTTACTCAATAGCCCAAAAGCCTTATAACAATAGCCTGCAAACATTTTGGCCTGAATCACAAAGCTTTAAACTCATGAGTTATAGAGAGACAGTTTTTTAAAAGGCTGTGTGGCAGAGCAGGGCTCTGCCCTTGGAAATACTGGCAGGGATGGAGTTAAATTCTCCTCCCTGCCCAGGTTGATTGCGTCAGATGGGAGCAATCAATCCATTAATTATTCAATTATCATCCAGCCACCTGGCATAAAAGGAGGCCTCAGCCTCCCAGTAGGGGGAGAGTTCCAGAAGTAGAGGAAGCAAGAGTGTCTGTCTGTCTGTCTGTCTGTCTGTCTGTCTGTCTGTCTGTCTGTCTGCCTGCCTGCCTGCCTGCCTGCCTGCCTGCCTGCCTGCCTGCCTGCCTGTGTGTGGGTGTGGGTGTGGGTGTGGGTGTGGGTGTGGGTGTGGGTGGGGGTTGGTTGGTTGTTTTTGCAAACCAGTGAAGGCAACGCCCAGCCTGGAAGCCTTATTTTTGTAAGTTATGTTTTGTGTTTATTGCCTGTGTTTTGAAACCTTTTTGTTTGGCGCTATGCCGGTTTATTTTGTATTTTTGAGTATTAAAAGCTTTATTTTTGAACTTTTCACACTGTCTCTGAGTCTCAACCTCTGTCATCCTGTCGCAGGCTGTTATAATGATTTGTTGTAAAAGACAATGTTCTAGGCTCAGGCTAAAATCTATGTTAAATAGATAAAAGTGTAAACTTTCTGTATAAAATGTCAGACTTGATTTAGTTATAGTCAAGCGTAGGTACCAAAGTGCAAAGCTGGGGCAATAGTGTTAATTTTGGACTGGATTTTTCTCTGTAGGGCTGCAAGGAGGTTTATTAATCTGAAAACACACCCACAGACATACACACAGACAGATATATACACACGCATACACACACGGACACAAAGAAACACATGGACATGGATAACAGATGAATTAAGGATGGAAAAAAGATGCGCTAGATATCACATGTATTTCCAATATTCTGTCCATCTCCATCTGGGTAGCCCAACAGTGCAGTACTGTTGGGCAGGCTTAATCCACAATGATGCTTAAGTAACTATGGCATTTGTTTGACCTGCCAGATAAATCAAGTAAATGAAAATAGTGGGCAGGCTCTCAGGGATATACACCCCTCAGCGGGGGATACAACTCCTGAAAAAAAAGCCTTTGATAGACATTCAAGTTTTTAGTTATTGAAGCGATTTCAAACTGTTATCGGCGTACTGTATTGTTTCATATTCAAACATGGCTTGAAATGTATTGGGTGGCAAAAACTGCCTCGTTCGTATTCGTTCATGTATCAGATTTTTTAAATGACTGTATCAAAAAATGTTTGTCCCAGCACTCATTTTAACCATGCCTTTGACAACTTCTTAAAGTTAGAGTACAAGCACAGCAAAGTGTAATAAAAGAAAATGGTAAGCACTGTAAACCCCAGAGTGGAATGGGAAAGTTAAAAAAGCATGGTAAACTATGGTAAATGAACATTATAACCATGGGAAAAGTGTGAGAGAACTGCATATGCACATTCACTGTAGTAAACTTTTAGCAGGGGAGTCATTTGCTTTCATTACTCATGAATGGAACAAGGATGTGCTCTGTGTGTGTGCTTTGAATAGCATTGCGAGCATGCTGCTGTCGCTGTGCTGCTTGTTAGGGATGAGAGAGGAGAAACGAGGCCCAAGAAGCATTCCCTCGCACAGTTTGTTTGTTTGCAGGGTTTCACTGCAGCAGAATGCCAAACTGCACACACAGCACTTCTGTTCTGACTACTTCTGGGGAAGTAACCTACTTTTCACAGTAGCTACGGTTATTTCTAACCACCAAAGGGCTGGGAAGTCTCCCACTGTTTCTTCTATGTTGCCATGTGCTACCTGTACGTCACAAAAATGAAACTTTAAAATGAGAAGCTGTGAAATTCATTCTGTTATTGCTCATTAGCATTATAGGCTCCTGCTAATCAGTAGCAACTACATTCATAAATCTGCATTAGGTTTGGGGTAGCTTTATGTTAAACATTTGGCCCTAGTTATCAAAACTATATATATATATATATATATATATATATATATATATATATATATATATATATATAACAGTATTTAAAATAATATTTATTGGTTTTAAAGATTAAATGGTGCTTTGGCCATGCCAAGGGTGGGCATTAGAGGGCTGTCCCCCCCCCCATTTAGATCTAGTGCCCCCCCAAATTCAGATCCCAGATTGAGATACAAATCTATGACAAATCATAAATAGAAGTAAAGAGTAAAGTTAAACACAAAAATCAAACTGTAATATGCATTATTTCTGGAGCATTTCCAAAGTTGTATATTTTTTACAAATTAGTAATACCACCCCATTGATGCACAAAAAGGCACCTATTTACCACCGTTTAATTCAATTTGCTTTTAATACTGTAAGTTTGCCTATATGCTACCTTATGCTGCCCATTGTCTCTTTAACATCTGTTCCAAACCCATGTATTTCCATTGCTGGCAATGCTGTGGTCAACTCCTGCCTTGGGCTCCTCTAGGTATTGTAATGTACTGCTATGGGAGCTGTGGGCTTCTCTATAAGGCACGGCTACACGTGGCAGTGTTTCACTTACCAGTCCTCTGAGTCTGCATTATCTTGGCATAGACAGCGTCCGCAGATTCGATCAGAGTCCGGCTGGTCTGAATCATCTGTGTGGAAACACAAAATCAGGCTCAGGAAACGGCATTGTAAATTACACAGTATCACACAGCCTCCACTTCCAGCAATAGTGCTTTCCACTTCAACTACAATATCTCAAGGCCATCGAGAACAATAGGGGCAATTCCTGATCTTTATCAATATATATATATATATATATATATATATATATATATATATATATATATATATATATATATATATATATACCAACAATGTAACAACATTAAATATGTACGAGACAGGTACAGCATTATATAAAAGAATACAGAATCACCCATCAAACAGAAGAAGTAACTGTCAATTAATCGCAGTTAACTTCTGCGATTAACTCATTAATTTTTTGGGAGATTAATTTTTTTTTAACAGGCGTTAATCACATTCCTTTGTCTTGACCTTCTCAGCATACCGTAATTAATTTCCTGCGGCACCATTTCAATACACTCGAGTGCATGTCAGGACTGAATGAGTGAAGTCATCGTTTGAATATAAAGTTAGTCACGGAACTGCATATGGAGCAATGCACTAAAAGCGAAGGACTTGTGAATGGGAAGTTCATTTTGGGAACTTTCGGACGGTTTATTAGATAGAAAGAGGGTTACTTGAATCTGCTGTCAAAGTGAGTTACTGTATCAGAGAAGTGCATCTAGTCTGCTGTACCACCTGCGTGCTAAACATGCTTTCACTTCTTAATATACTCTTTCTAGTAGTTCTTCTGCTACAGACAACAGCAATACAACAACAAATGAAGGCCGTCATTTTCGACAGAGTACTCTTAAGAAGCTGTAAAGCTTTTTAACATTTCTTTAAAGAAAGACAAACATTTGTAAACCTACCATTCATATATATATATATATATATATATATATATATATATATATATATATATATATATATATATCCTCTACAACGATCTCCTCCCTCTTTCATTTTTCAAAACTACTTTTGTAGAATGTAAACCAACAGGGCAGTGAACAAAATCTGCATTCTGATAAAACAGAACACAAAACTTAGTAAACTGACACAAAGGAATTATATTTTACTTTAATAACTCAACACTGAAAACTGTTTTTCTTTTCCCTGGATATCAGTGTTTGAATAGCAGGGAGCCTTTTAAATGTCTTTTCCCTTGGCCTTGCAGTATTCGACAGGATCAAGACCTTCATTTGGTGGAAACCTGATCTGTATTTAGCTGCCGACGGAGATATCAAAGGCTCGGACGAAGAGCTCATTTGCTATGAGAGGAAGATGAAAATAAACCAAAGAATCGCTGTGACAGGAAGTGAACACAAAAAGGGCCTCCACCATAGGTCAGAGCCCCTGCCTGTCATCCAGAATGGCTCTCTTCTCTTCCTAATTTTCCTTTTCAGCGACCTGCCAGCCTCTTAATTGGACATGATGGATGACGCACACTTTAGACTATAAAAACAAATCAAAGAAAAATAGAATACATCGCATAAGGAGCCCTTGGTATTAATTCAGATGGGGGAAAAGATGCAATAGGTCAGTATGATTATTATAACTGATGCCTCCGACCAGAGACAAAAAGTAACTTGCCGAAGTTAATATCATAGTATATTTAATACCGTGCTGCAGTTGAATGCATTGAACAGCGATCAGAGTTGTTGGGAACTTTATTGAGACCGTTGACGTATTTTCATTTGACTTCTAGTGTATCGGAGAGCAAGTCAATTCACAAAATGAGCTGTAATGTCTTGAATATCCAGCAGGTGGCAACGGTGCACGTACTTTTTTCATCTGGTTGGCAGCTTACAACAGGTTTTATAGGGTCACCGTGCATTGCAGCCTTGTGTACATGGTAGAAAAGAACAGCTGGGCAGACAGTAAAAAGCAATGACAAACGACAGCCTCCAAACAAATACAGTATTTTAAAAGTTTGCTAGATGCCAATTGCGCCAAATTGTTACCCAAGTGTGATTCTGTCGTGTGGACCAATGGACATTGAGGGTTCAGACCACTGTTATTATTATTATTATTTGTTTATTTAGCAGACGCCTTTATCCAAGGCGACTTACAGAGACAAGGGTGTGTGAACTATGCATCAGCTGCAGGGTCACTTACAATTACGTCTCACCCGAAAGACGGAGCACAAGGAGGTTACGTGACTTGCTCAGGGTCACACAACGAGTCAGTTGCTGAGGTGGGATTTGAACTGGGGACCTCCTGGTTACAAGCCCTTTTCTTTAACCACTGGACCACACAGCCTCCTGTACCATGGAACCCAGATATCCCAAGGTGACAGCCCTCCCCCACCCTCAGTCAGTGAGTCATTCCACTCCCCTGGGCTCTTCCTGTGACTGTGTGCATGGAGTGAGGTGATAGGGCTTTCTGATGGGGTTGTTGCATAGAAAAGGAAGCCACTTCAGAACTGCAGGAAATAAAGCCACAAGACTCCAGCCAACATGGTGCCAACCTGCGTGTGCTAAATACACACCAAATAGGTAGAAATACATGATTATCTGGTGATATTTTTACATGTATTACATATATGTGGTGACATGCATTAAATAACTATGAGTTCAGGAGCTGAGCTTCGGTTCTAGTGGCCTGCCATAGACAAATGTGACACAGGCTAGATCAGTGTCTTTATATTAGTACGCACCAGCAATCTATTGTGCACAGCAGTGCATTCCCAGCACAACTAAAGGGAGCTTTGGCTAATCTAGCCTGTGTTACATATACCCAAGGCAGGCAACTGCTGTTGAAAGGAAGCTTTTAAGCACATACCTATCGAGAAAAAAAAAAAAAAGCAGTGTGTTGGAGCACATCGTGGTTTAAGGCAATGAGAACGGTACTTACTGTTTTCATTTCGATTAAGCTGCATGAGAGGCCACTCTGCGCGAAACGAAATGCACTCTGGCAGCATCATTCATTTCAATGGGGCTTGACACTTCTAATCTAGCTGAAAATGACATGGTGGGCGAGATTCACTCTAGGGCAAGAGATGGTCCACTGGATCCCTATGTTTTTTTGTTTTTTTTGTGTTATTGCTGCAAAGAAATATATGTGTATGAAATCATTATAAAGATGTGTTTCACACTGGTTAAATACAGCCGACTGCCATGGTCACTTTGTAGTTTTGGGGGTTCCATGCGCCTCTCAGCCCGGATAGTGTGTTTCATTGGCTAGCAGCCCTGGCTCTCTTACCGTATCATAGGCGGTGAGCACCTTTGCGAAAAAGCTCGGGGATTGGTCCCTGTGCCTCCATGGCTGGGTAGCACTCACTCAGGTTCAGAGTCACCAGCATGGTGTTGTCACTGTTCAGCAGCCAGGTAGACACAGTCAGAATGCACTGCTTCATGTTGGCAGCAGGGGTCAGGCCACACAGCTCCTTGAAGGAGACCATGGCGTTCTGTAAAAAGAGGGTAGGGAAACACAGTCTTACAATACGATAAGTTCTTAACGATAATGATATTATTGGCAGCAGGCTTATTTCCAACAGAAAGGGCGTGCATCACACCCAAAGACATCTTGTCCCTCTTTCTTCCTGTATACAGCCTGCTTGTCCCCTGGATTTGCCTATAAAGTGATGGGGATGTTTATTACGTTCTAAATCCATTTTTAAAATCAGAGCAGGATTTTCCTTAGGGAGGGGGGTCAATCACAGTCTCTACAGAGGTGTGCCTACTGCAATGCACTGCCAGTAGTGCTAACCCAGTCAGACGATTTTCTCCCATACTTGAGCGCGTATTACAGACCGGTGATAGCTGCTCTATAGTAAGAGTGGCTGACAGTTTCTTGTTTAAAACCAGGTGTGTATATTTCTGCTAAACCAACAAAAGAAAAACTACTGTAAACATTCATCTCTTCAGTTAAAAATCAACAAAACATGATTCACACTATTTTATGTCCTTTCAAATGGTCGTATTACTATGCCACACATACATCAAATTTATTTTCCAGCATATTAAACATGAGTATGGCTTTTGTCAAGAAAATAAATAAAAATAGCTCAAAGGGTTTAAAACAAAGGTTACTGTTAGAAAAACAAAAGTACACAAAAAATACATTGTCTCACTTCACACGTGTTCATAGTCTAATTGTTCTGATTATCTTTAAAATTCACATGTCAATGGTTTTAAATGAACATGCAATTTAACTAACAATTTGGTTAATAACATTTTTAAACTATTCTTCACCTTATAAGAAGTTGGTGCACAGAAGTCTAATCTCTGGATACATTGCGTAAACCGACACCAATGATATAGGATACATGTGGGACAGTATTAAACTGCAGCACAATAATTATTTTGCTTGATGTAATATTATTTATTTCTTAGCAGACACCCTTATCCAGGGCAACTTACAATTGTTATAAGATATCACATTATTTTTACATACAATTACCCATTTATACAGTTGGGTTTTTACTGGAGCAATCTAGGTAAAGTACCTTGCTCAAGGGTACAGCAGCAGTGTCCCCCCACCTGGGATTGAACCCACGACACTCCGGTCAAGAGTCCAGAGCCCAAACCACTACTCCACACTGCTGCTGTATGTTACCTAGGTGCTGAATATGGTTATGCTGTGCAACATTAAGGTCCAGCAGCTGTTACATTATAACAAGGCAGGGTAACAAATTCAATAATACTGTACGTACCTAGGAAATAAGATCTGAAAATCGATAGATTTCTTGATTAAGCCTTCATGGCATTTGCAATTACTGTACTCCGAGCTAGGACACAAGCTAGGTACCCAGCAAGAGATCCATTAGCATGTCAATTAAACCCTAAAAAGAAACCCACATGATTTAATTTACAGCCATTATTCTGCTGTTTGCGTTTGGAGTGCACTAAAGTATGTGGTTATGTTACATAAGCATTTATCAACAAAAAGGTTCATTTAACACATAAAAAAAAAATGATCACAGTGCAAACAAAAAAAATATATCCAAGGTTTTTTTCTTTAACAAAAAAAAAACATTGCAGTAGTATAATTTGATAGTATTAATTTTAAGTGTGTTAAACTTTCAGCAACATTTATGCAAAATAAATTTTATTCATCTTTAGAGAAATACGATCATGTGGTTTTTTTAATTCCATCTTTTTATATAAGCTTTACGAGATTCGTTTTAAGATGCTAATGGCATTTTTCAAAGACAATAAAATTGCAGCGAACAATAATCAAAGCGATTGCACTCAATTACTGTAGCACCGAATTTGAAGTTACAGCAATGCAAGATAAACAGCGAATTCTCGATCGATTCTACAGCATTGCATCACAGCGCTAATAGAGATGAATCCCTCTGTTAGCTTCTCTAACTAGTGGATTCTCTAAAACAAGTCAAGTGGCACTGCTGTGCTTCATAGTCGGTTTGATTTATCGCAGCTTGGTGTGAGCCACATTCAGACAGCTTGAATCCCAGGAACTGATCAATAGGACAAAACAAGTAGCTATTAAAATGCTAATTTGAACCAATAATACTTTCTGACTGCCTGTTGCTTAGCGATGCGTTGTCTTGCACTGAGTCTAGCAGTCTTACAGATCAATATTCACCTAATGGGGCTTGTTTCCGATTGGCTGAGAAGGGCTCAAGAACTTCTGGGAAGAGGCCTTTTACACAGTGAACAATAAAATGACATATATCTTACGCTCCGATTACCAATTATATTATTTCAGGCAGGAGACAGAATTAAAATTGACCAAGCTTTGCACCTGTTTTATAAATAAAAGAAAGTTTGATATCCAGGGAGCTGTTCTGGTCTGTTAAAGAAGACAAGAACAGTCATTTCAATGAATCATAACAGAGTTTGAAATTAATTCCATCTTTGCCAATAAGGACCTCAGAACTATCTGAGATTTGAGCAATAAAACTAGGCAAGGCACTGGACCATGGGCTAGGTGGGAGCTCCAGTTTGGAAGGTGTGACGATTATGTAATTATGTTTGGAGTGCTGTACCTTTAAGACATGACAGTGTCTCATGCAAGAGACTAAAGGTCACGTGAGATTCTAATGAGAGAAGGAGCGAGAGAGAGTTTGGTGTAAATGGAGGGCCTATGTTTTGTTGCTTGGTCCCTCCTTTGTTATGTTATGGATGTAGAGACAGTATGCCCAATGCCTATATGTGTATAGGATTGATACTGCTACAGAAGAGAACCGAGTTATGAACAACTCATGAGACATAATAAAAGTCTTCAGCTGAATTCCCTGAAACGCTGTGTGTCTGTGTGCTTGTGGCTTCTTATCGAACTTGCAGCCGAACCTCCCGCTGATAGAAGTCTGCCAAGGACCCCTCACAGGGACCCCCGAGCGGCGATTCATCACAAAGGGCAACATGTTTCTATTTGAATAAATCAAAACTCCAACATTCACCTGGGACCTGTATCTGAACTAGATGAGCTAGCGACATCATACCTTTATAAAACTCATCAATCCTCCAGGCACCTGCTTAGCGGGATCATGCCAGACTGCTCCCAATGTGTGGAACTGTTTATCAGAAGCACTTTGCTTTATTGACAGTCAGCCAGACCGAACGTGCTGATCTCCATTATGTTAGTAATGCCCTTCTGCAACTAGCTGGACTAGCACAGCCCCGTAGGGTGCAGCTCTTATGACAGGAACTGGCTTTCTATTCATGGAGAGAGAGCCAAAGAAAGAGGGAGGGACTGGCTTCACAAACGAGCTCTTCCAGCACATCATTTTATTAGCACTGTTCTTTAAAACGCCACTGGAGACTGAAGTGGCATAGTGGCAAGTGTCTAGAGCTTATTATAATGAATATCCCTGGTAACAGCTGTATCCCCTTCAGTCACTGAGTGTATAATTGGACCATGTTAAGTTTCCTAGCTACGTTTGTATTTTATAATGAATATTGTTTTTTTCAAAGTTTTGCCAGTGTAACTTCTCGAACTTCGTAGAGTTCACACAAACCTGTTTTAAAATGTCTAAAAATTCGGGGCTCCCGAGTGGCGCATCCAGTAAAGGCGCTCCGTGTGCAGTGCAGGATGTGCCCTATAGTCTGGACGTCGCGGTTCTAGTCCAGGCTATTCCTTTGCCGACTGAGGACGGAAGCTTCCAGGGGCGGCGCTCAATTGGCCGAGTGCCGCCTGGGGGGAGGGAGGGTTAGGTCGGCCAGGGTGTGCTCGGCTCACCGCACACCAGCGACCCCTATAGTCTGGCCGGGCGCCTGCGGCCTTGCCTGTAAGCTGCCTGAGAGCTACGTTGTCCTCCGACATTGTAGCTCTTGGGTGGCTGCATGGTGAGCCCGCAGTGTGAAAAAAAGCGTCGGCTGACGGCACACGCTTCGGAGGACAGCGTGTGTTCGCCTTCACCCTCCCAAGTCAGCGCAGGGGTGGTAGCGGTGAGCTGAGCCTAAAAATAATTGGCCATTCTAAATTGGCAAGAAAATAATAAAAAATAATTGGCAACGACTAAAATAAAAAATTAAAAAATAAAAAAGTCTAAAAATTCAAATCGTGATCGAAGGGGATATAATTGAGATGCTCCTCTTAATAAGAAGTTGGTGCCCTCTATCAATTTTAATATTCCGCCCTGTGTAGCTTGCATTTAATGTTTTAACATATTGGTCCATAGCTCAGTCCATCTCCAAGCATTTTAAGCATTGCTGGGTCAAACTGCAGAGGAAGTAGTTATATGTTCTCCACATCTTTCTTTGCCAATCTGTAAGCTGGGTCATTGTATACTTACTAGGGGTAAATAGTCTTCCTCTTTTCATTCAAATCATCGGACAAAGTGGCCTATTAGCTCTGTAGTCTTACCCTCTATATAGATGTAGAGTAGGCAGAACTAACAGATTTAAAAGGTCATACTGTCAAATGTTTTGAATGCATTGTCAGCTCGGCCAATGCATTAATTATTGTTGCTTATTACCTGTCATATATTCAGTTAGGGAGAAGTCTACAATGTGAGTTTGGCTGTATATTGTATATTGTAGAAATGCCTGTTGGCTGTTGGATGCTGTTATTCTCTTCAGTGGAAGACAGAGAATGCCAAATATTAAATGTTTATTTTTCATTTGATTCTATTTTGGAGGAAGGAAAAAATCCTAACAATAAAAATGTCATCAATGCATGACTCAGATACGTGAAGCTCTGGTTCTTTCCAGATCCACTGCTGTTGTTATGGGGAAATAGTAAGACTGTATATATATATATATATATATATATATATATATATATATTGTGTGGAGTAAATCACTGTATGGGACAAATACAGCTAGGTAGCTGAAAGAACATAAATGTTTTTTTTTTCAAATTAGGCACTTTGGAACCTCTTGGAATGAACATTCTATTCTGAAGTCATCATGTCATCATCCTCCAGAACTTTTCTTTTGAAAGACAACTTGTTTATAACAAAAGGTTTTTCCATCCAGTGGTAGAAGGATTCGTAGTCCGAAACGTCCTGATATCATTGACTTTTTTACTCAATTATTCACATTTTTGTGTACCTACTTAAACTATATATATATATGTTATGGACCGTTGCCGAAATCAGGCAGTTGGCGAAGTAATTTACTCCTCAGAATACATAACGCATTCAGACACTCCAGACCAGCACATAATAAAATTACCCCCTTGTGAAAAATGTATAGAAGCGACAGAGCGCAACCTTTATTGTACTGAGGAATGCAAGATACTTATCTACTGAAAGTCCCTTTTCTTTTCAGCTGTGTTGGTTCCACCCACCTCTATACTATGCTAAAATATAGAAACTTTCCAATCAAGCACAGGCACCTTTGCACAACTTTTCAATTGACTTTGAACTGGGTCACAGTGAAAGTAAAATGATGGACAGATCAGGGGTATTATATATATATTATATATATATAATACATTAAACATGTCTACTGGTGCCAGAATTTCATGTTTCTGGCACTATATGAGGTACCCTGGCACTAGAATCTAGCGCCACAGAACCAAATTTACACCCCTGACACATTGTGAAAAAAGCTGATCTCAACCACGGTTAATTCATTTTGTTTTATACGGAGCTGCCTGCTCTAATTGCCACTTGATTGAGCGCTTCATAATTAATGCCTCTCCTTGACAGCAATATCATCCTGTAAACAAGCCAGCGCTTCTCCCCTCTCTTAAATTTCTTTTATATATATACAGTATATATATATATATATATATATATACACACACACACACACACAGATAGATAGATAGAGAGATAGATAGATAGATATTAGTATATCACCTTCAGTCACAATTTTTTGAAATTTTAAAACAATTTGTGCAAACTCTATGGAGTTTGATAAGTTGCCCCCTGCCAAAACTTTGAAAAAACATACATGCATTATAAAATAGATACATAGCTAGGAATCTTAATGTGGCACAATTATGCACGCAGTGACTGAAGGTTATTTAACTGGCATGATCATTTTGAGTAAAGTTATCTATCCTAGATCTGTACAAAGGCCTGTTGGAAGAGTTAAATAAAATTGAAGAAGATGTTGGGAGGGTTACCTGGACATTTTCCCTGAGATCAGTAGCTTCTCGAAGTGGCTGCGTGGCTGCCCTAAAGACTTCATCGATGACCTTGATCCCAGTAGTTCTAGTAGACGTATACTCCCGCGCTTTTCTTCCTTTCCGTACCGACAGACCCCACTTGTTCGCTTTTCCCCCTCCTCTCCGATTGGTAATAGCTATGTGTACAAACAAGGTGGTGTTCGCCAGGAACTCTCCGGTCAAAGACTGAAGAGGCACATGCCTGTACCCAGGCTGGAGGCATTCGAAGGGGATGGTATACTGTGCGATAAACTCGTCTCCTATGTAGTCATCGTCCAGGACTACAAAGCGCAAAGCAGCCAGTTCCGGCAGGTTGATCTGAAACTCAAAAGTCTCATCAAAAATCGGATTGTCTCCATTCTGAGTGGCGGTTTTAGTCCTTTGCTCCGTGCAGTCGGCTGGGATTCCGTGAATCTCAACGTAGATGTACGGTTCCACTACGTCTCCTTTGGCACCGGAGCCTTTAGGTTTGGGTAGGTTTTGACCGCTAATGATTTTCATGTGGAGCAGCTGAGCTGAGACCCCGGGCAGGGAGTCCTTTGCGTTGGCACTGAAGTAGGATACCTCCTCCCTCATGATAGCTGGTCGAAGCACATAGCCACAGTTCCCGTTTTGGCGGAACCAGCCAATGTTGAGATCCATCATCAGTCCGTGGGTCTGGTAGTTCATGGCGACCATCTGGCAGCCGCATTTCCAAAAGTCCTGGGGGTTTATGTTACTGGCATCAATCCTCATCAGACTTGGGTACACCCTTGAGAGGAACCTCTTATTGTAGCTGACAAAGTCTTCCGGGTATTCGTTGGCGAACCTATTAGCGTCCACCTCATTGTACGAACATATCTCCCAGTATTTCTGGTATCTCTTGGAAACCTCAAAATCTTTAAACTGGACTGACTTGCACAAGGAGACCAGGTCAGAAAGCTCTTTGCAGAGCCTTAGCCTTCCGTTCATCTGGTCCTTATACTCTTCTCCCAACCTTCTAGACACCTCCACCCCTTCATCTTCGTCAGTGACATCTCCTTCTGAATCAGGGTAGTTTGGGGGGAACTTCTTACCTTTAAGGAGGATTTTTCTCTTGAGTTTCTCGGGAGAGGGCAAATAATTCTCTTCCATGTCAGGCGGATCTAGGTAGAGTTTATCCCCGAGAATCTTCTTCATGTGTTGAGCCATGACCTTCTGTTGCCGGACTGAGCAGTACGTCACCAAGGAGAGAATCAATGGGTACTCGGACGCTTCAAATGCATACTGATTGATCACGTCAATAACCTTGCAGAAGGCAACCTGTGATGACACAGAGTGTCCGACGTATATTATAGGCTCGTTATCCGGCCCATCCCACACCACAAGCTCTAAGCTCCGGCATCCCATTTTCAAGGCCCGGACGTAGCTGCTTATATCCGAGGAACCCCAGAAATGGTCCTCCAAGATGCTGGCATTGTGGGATGAGTTAATGTAGTAGTGAGACAACGGCTGGGTCATGTCCTGGCAGACCCTCTTCTGCTGGGGATCGAAGATGTGGCACTCCGAAGAGAGGAGGTAGTGGGTGAAGCCGTCGATGGAGAGGTAGCCCCTTTCCTTGCCTTCCCTGGATGGCTCATACTTGTTGACGATCTCCGCGCACATCTCCTCCGTCACCCCTTCCATGCCTTGCTCCACCTCCGCGAAGAGCATCAGATCTTTACAGTCCAGATACTCCTTGTTGCTGGAGAACTGCACGAGGAGAAAGAAGATCTCCGGCCTGGTGCACAGCTCACAGTAGGCCTCGGTGAAGATTTCATTTGTGATGTCCTCTCCGTTCCTACCCTTGGATTTCTGCAGCTCCTTAAACTTCAGCTCAATCCTGGAGGCCTTCATTCCTGGGTTCAGCCCTTTAATGATCTGGACAGCCCTGGACAAGACAATCTGGCCTTCTTTCTTGAAGTCAGCGACCTCAAACACGGAAGAGATCCAGGAGGTCCTCAGGCTCGTTGGGTTGGCCTCAATGACATCAACAGCATGCCTCCCGTAGGAGACTAAATACCTCAGACCCATCACCCAAGTGTTCACGATATCCGCCGAGCTTGCTACCAAGTCCAGGGATTCGTAATTCTCACCGTATATGATTGAGAAGGCGCACTCGTCAGGAAACTGATCCGAGAGGCCGTTGCTGCGGAGCACGGGGGTCTTCTTGCCAAGCCGCACCTCTTTGATGGTTTTGATCTCCAGCTTGGCTTTCTCAGAGTCCTTTTTGGAGGGCTCCCACCGCAGGTACCTCATGTCCGAGTCCAGGATGAAATAGCGGTTGTACATCCGGGAGTTGGAGCGCACTTTCTTCATCTCACAGCCCTCCACCATGAAGGACAAGCAGGCCGCCGTGCTGTTGATCTTGCGGTCACTGGGCATGGAGCTGAAGGAGACCGTCTTCTTCCGAACCTGCCTCTGACGGGACCCGTCCTGCAATCAGAAAAAGGGATTCAGATATTTCCAACATAGGAACTGGGCTGGTACTGCAAAGACTAACATGACACAAACACTGCATGCAGAACATTACAATTATAGGAGGCTGTGTCGTCCAGTGGTTAAAGAAAAGGGCTTGTAACGAGGAGGTCCCCGGTTCAAATCCCACCTCAGCCACTGACTCATTGTGTGACCCTGAGCAAGTCACTTAACCTCCTTGTGCTCCGTCTTTCGGGTGAGACGTAATTGTAAGTGACTCTGCAGCTGATGCATAGTTCACACACCCTGGTCTCTGTAAGTCGTCTGCTAAATAAACAAATAATAATAATAACAATTATCAAACAACTGTGAGTTAGCCTTGCTGTGATGTTATACATCTGAATGAGCACACTGAACAATTAATTATGAGGTTCTGACATGTTGAGTTTGAAAGCTTTTAGCTTTTAGCGCTGCCATGGGTGGCATTGACTGGTTGTGCTATAAATATTATATATCTATTTGTGATGGAATTTTACTTTTCATTTGAGATGTTGCAAAGTTGTGCTAACCACATCTTATGCAATAAATACAAAGAATAAAAAGCAGGTGCATGACTTTGGACTTAAAACACTTGAGCAGGAAATTGCACCTCTTTGAAAAACCGGTTTTACGAAGCACTATCAATGAGATGTAATGTAGCAATCCCTGTATCGAAGAGGTGAAAACGCTTTATTTAGGCCTCCACAAAATCACTTAACCTCCCAATCATACCTGAAAAGAGGTTAGCTTTAGGAGTCTAATACATGATCTTCAAACTTGTCCTGAGTGTGTGTTTATTAGCTGTTAACACTCCCCTAGCTGTCTGCTGAATATTTCGAAAAGTTATTAAAATACACCCATGTTCATATTTTTCAGTTTACATTTTACATAAGTTATAAATATCACCCCATTTTAACTTATAATGACCCTAGCCAGAGTTTCCCTAGCATAATGACATATCATAATGGTAGTTAGGGACAACAAAAAATAAATGTGATATAGTGTTTGAGTGGCACCTTAACTACTGTACAAAAGAGCCAGGCTCGTTTGCACAAGCACAGAGGCATGACACTGCTCCGTTAAACAAGAGTGAGCAACACGTTTGTGAATGCCTGTTTATATGCCTGTGTCCATGAGTATGTTTCTGCTACATTTTCGGCACTGTTATTCACAAAGACCAATTCGGTCCCAGCACTTTCTGGACTCACTCCTTTGAGCTGACAACAGCTCATTATTAAATACTAAAAAAAAAACAAATTCCAGAAATAACACTGTCCAAATGCTAACTAGAGAGCTGTGCAATCTGTCCCTATAGTACAAGACTGTATTCATCAGCCTGAACCCTGAAATAACTTAATTACATGTGCAATGAAAGGAGGAGATTAATAATTTAGGATTACAGCATTTTAGTGTATCAACAGAGTAAATTCAACATTGCAGAACTTGAACCATGTCCAGGTTTTAATAACCTTGCTTCAGCTGCAAATAGTCCACCACCTTTCTGCATACAAACTCAATCATTAAAACCATGTGCGATCGGGTACAGTGACAGTCTCTGCCAGCGTGCTCCAATTATGTCTTAGAGAGAGAACAGAACTGGAGAGGAATCAATTTATTCAGGCTGTTCAACATCCCAGAACACCGACCAAAAAAGAAATACACTCGTTCTGAATTACAAGGGAATTAATTTGCTTACCTCTCAGTTGCACAAGTTCCTCACACCATTTTGATGTATCATTTTGAATTAAAATTCAAATAATGGGCGCAAATTCATAATGAATTCCAGCTGAATATCACTGGAATAACACCTGAATATCTTAAGCACCTCCTCCGAGTTCTACAGTAGAACGTCGCATATCTGACCGTCACATAACCGCCCTGATCAATTAACTGCCTCGCTAAATAAATAAATAAATAAATATTAAAAGTAGGCTACGAGAGTAATGGCATTGGCAGCAAATACAGCTTCCGCGATGGAAACAGAAAGAAAGCGTTGTAGCAATCAGCCTTTTGGTGCGTTCCCCTTTAAGAGAGACGGGCTGTGTGCGTGTGTCAGTCAGCTGCGTGTAGCAGTGACGTTTCAATACACCAGTGCACGCTTGCAGATATTGGCAGCTTGTGGTTGTAGCTTTTAAATGCATTTGAATTAAACAAAGCAAGCTTCATAAACGCAAAGCTTACCGGCCATTTGTTTAAAATAGCCAAAGCAATATTCAAACCGAGCTGCTTATCAGCTGTTGGCAATATCAAGAAAGAGCGCAAAGTACCGTGACAGAGATATTAAGAAATCAGAACCAGAGAGGCAGGGACTTCTAGAGTTAAGAAAGTAGCCATCAGTTGCAGGTTACTGTACATTTACTGTTTGTTTTGTATTTTTTTTAAAGCTTTGCGTGGAGATGGCTTATAGCAACACTGTGTATTTGTAGCCTAATTAATCTCGTTTACGTTTGCTTACTTTTAAGGCAAAAAATGTCCCCATGTTTAAAGCAGTTTGTGTGTTGTTTTTGTTCGCTAACCTATTTATGGATGTGTAAATGCTTTTTCTATAGATGTTTGCAAATCTGACTTTTTCACATATCCGCCTATACCCCAGTCCACATGGGGTCGGATATGCGACGTTGTACTGTAATTCATCTTGAATTCAGCGCTGTTAATTCACGTGGATTTAATTACCCGTATTCGTTTCACGTTCCCTTGGAACAAATTTTGTTGATCACGTGTATAAGGCATGCATTCATGCATGAGTTAACTATTCTCACTATCCCCTGGTGGGCGAGTAATGCATGCCTTATTCACATGATCAACATCCTTTGTTACAAAAGAAACATGTAAAACACGGCTAAATAAATCCACATGACTTCAGAACTCAGAGGAAATGCATAAGATTTTCAGGTGTTATTCCTGTGTGATTCAGCTGGAATTCATTATGAATTTGTGACCATTATTTTAAAACCTCATTTTGTAGCCCATTTTAAAATGCCAACATGCTCATGCTCAGTTCCTGTGCAGCAGTTATTAGGACCCCACCTAAAGAGGGAGCGTGAGATTAAGGTGGGGTTCTAATACCACAAGAAGTGAACCAAGGTGTGATGGCAGAACACATTTGCTTTTGAGTGAAAGTGAATGTAACACCAAATCAAAAGCATAACAGAGGACAGATTTCTCCAGCGAAGCAGTTAGAAAATTCCACTGGTTATCAGTCTTGTAAGATACGAGTGACAAACTGTTTTGCTACTGTTTTGAGTAGAAAAAATAAATAAATCAGTTGTCAAGCTTTCTCTTGCATGTGTCACAGCCAAATAACAGGAAGTGGTTTTCACATTGAGGGAAATACAGAACTTGTATTTTCAAATTGCTGTTTCACACCAGTGCAGATGTTAAAAACAAACAAAAAGTGGTACTGATAACGACCTAAAATAACAAGCATTTTAGCAAAGCAACCAATGTGATTGTGAGATCTACTTAGATTACTATACATCCTGTGCGACCCCAGGTTCCTACAGAATCGATTGTATTTGGTAGATACAACTGTACTTGGGATCGCAAGAAGATCAATGCCTCTATTCAACACTTTTTATAGCAATAGACAGCATAAGATGTGTTTGCTCAATTAATTCGCTGTGTGTAGTGTAGCAAGCGCAGAGGCATTTATGATAGTCATAAATGCTGCTGCGCTTACATACATACATACATACATACATACATCCATATATATATATGGATGAATAATCACATTACCCCAACTAGCAGGGCAGCTAGTTTGCAGCTAGTGGACAGCAGTGTGGAGTTGTGGTTAGGGCTCTGGACTCTTAACCGGAGGGTCGTGGGTTCAATCCCTGGTGGGGGACACTGCTGCTGTACCCTTGAGCAAGGTACTTTACCTAGATTGCTCCAGTAAAAACCCAACTGTATAAATGGATAATTGTATGTAAAAAATAATGTGATATCTGGATAATTTATAATGTGATCTCTTGTAACAATTGTAAGTCGTCCTGGAAAAGGGTGTCTGCTAAGAAATAAATAATAATAGCAGAAAAAGACATTTTAAACAGGTGCTGATAAGTGAAGAACTAGCACCTCATATAAAATGCAATCAAAACGTTCACCAGCTGTCTTATCATCACAGCAGAGTTACAGGCAACTCGTAGCAAACTAAGTGCAGTAGAGATACCTTTGACCTATTGCCTTCTTCTGTCCATACTGTACATGGAGCCTGCAGATGCAGGACGCCCGTTTACAAATGTAAAATGTACCGACAAAGCAAATATTAAAACAAGACGCTCCATGGCCCAAGCTGAGATTCTCTGAAGGGCCCCAGGTATCCTGTCCAGATGCTGACCCCTGAGCTACTCTGATGTAAACAGCCGAGACCCAAGTCGTGGACAGCCAGGACATAATAGATCACACTTGGGGAAGCAAAGGAGGGAGGGAGGGGGGGATAAGTGTGGTTCATGGTCAAACTAATGATAAACCAAAGTACTGTAAAGCAGCACATTGCATTAAAGATTAGGAAACCATGGTCAACTTCAAAATGAATGGTTTATCATTTACTTTTCTGAGATCTGAAAAAAAATCGGAGAATATGATGCGCTGCTTCTCAGATTCTACCGTAATGTCAGGACATGAATTCAAATTAGCAGTCGTTATACAGGAAGCCTGTGTGAGTGTGTGTGTGTGTATTTTAAACCTTGGGCACATAATATACAAGGTGATTCAAGAAAGGTATGGCAACTGAGAGAATAATCTAGATGCAGTCTTTCAGGCCAGTCATTCTCATGCGATGTACTAACTGTCACCTATAACTGTGCGAAACTAAATAATTATTAAGAATAACATTTCCTTTTGACTTTTTTTCCATTCACTCTCAAGCTACAAAGATGCCGTTCCTGATAAACGGGTGAGCTGAGAGATCAAGGAGACATCCTCTCACACACCCGAAAAGAATGAGCCAGCTAAAAATAACACTTCCTCTAAGGCTTCAGCAATTAAGAGTGCTCGTTTCCTTCATCTCAAGCATCCTGCCTACCAAACTAACAGCATTCTCCTTAAAGCTATCAACACCCAAAACCACAAAGTATTTTCTGTTGTTGATTATCTTCAGCACCTCTCCCTGGCACACAGGTTGGCTCAACTTGACGTTTCTATTAAGTTCAGTTTCACTCTCTGAAACATCTCTCACAAACCTAGGACTACTTCATTGACATCCAATTACATTCCAATATGATCCGAACAGGGAGCATCTGGGCTTGGGCTGTTTTCTCAATTACAGGCAAAGAGACACTTAATATTTCCTTTAGATGGTAAGAGAGGGGGATGATGGGAGAGGACACACTGCACCAGAGGCCAACAGGAATTCAATTTAAAAGGAGGATCTCACATACTATAGTATACATAAGATTCTTAACCCTCAGCCATATCCCTCTCTAAAGTTGCACTTGGATTCTTAAGCTAAGAATAATTTGTAGCAATGACAATTTATGCACAGCGCATTGGTAGAATGCATACAAAACGATAATTCAGTACTGAAAAGAAACTTAGACAAGCGTTTTAACAAGTAGTCTTCAGAAACGTCCAAACAGTAGCCTGAAGTATGTGATTGAGTGCTATGGAGTATATTCTTATGTGCTCACACACGCACACAGTAGCAGCAGGGCTACCATTGAAGGATAGACTGTAATACAAACTTGGACTTGGCACAGCTTGTTACACTGCCCCTCATTCTCAGGTCAAGTGCATTGTGTTCTTTGGGTCTATCTGTTTTGCAAGGCACTTGTTTTTATCCCATTTTTTTTTCATCAGTCCAAACTCCCCACCTAGAGAAGAGCATTATACTTTTAAAAGCGTATTTCAGATTCAATCACCTAATGTTTTGCATTGAAGCATATGTTTTTTTTCTTCTCTCACTAACAATGCTGGTTTTACATGTTTTCTGGTTTGGATGTTTTTATAAACAAAAAGAGTAGTGGGATGTTTCTGAAAATGTGTCTGCAGCGTCATAATTTCAGAGAACGAAACAATGCTTATAACAATTCTCCCAAAAGACCCCAGAAAACAACCTGCTAAATGCATTGCTTGCGATTGCACATTGATGTCGTTGGCCATGTTAGACAAACATCTGTCTAGTTGTGTAGTTTATAAGCTATTTTAACTGATTCTAGCCACACACACACACTCCTTGGCTCAAGATATTGTGTTTGTGAAACAGGGCTGGAGGCTGGGCGCGAACCGGCAACCCTGTGCACTGCAAGCGTCTTAAATCACAATGCAAAAGAGCCGGGTTCGTCTGCATTAGTTGTTTTACAGCCTTTAAACTCATCTCTTCTCACCGACAGGGGACAGAATCCGTGACTGCAGTGCATCACACAACAATGCCCGTTACACTTGTGGATCAGAGAATGGAAGACTCTTACACTTGAGGAGGCTGTGTGGTCCAGTGGTTAAAGAAAACCAACCAGGAGGTGCCCGGGTTCAAATCCCGGTTCAGCCACTGTGTGACCCTGAGCAAGTCACCACCTCCTTGTGCTCTGTCTTTCGGGTGAGACGTAATTGTAAGTGACTCTGCAGCTGATGCATAGTTCACACACCCTAGTCTCTGTCGCTTTGGATAAAGGTGTCTGCTAAATAAACAAATAATAATAATAATTAAATTCTCCCTTAGCAGCCTGTGTGTCGGTGGAGCAGAGGAGGAAAGGTTGAGATGCTCATTTACAGCAGCACCCTACCTCTGTACCACTTCCTTCTAACCGTTTCACTGCATTTACTATAACAAATCAGATAGAAAGAGACAGACGTAATGAAAACAAATACTAAACAGTCACGTCATAGACAGTTCAAATGTATTTTTTAATGGGCAGTTCAGAACAAAAATGGGGTACTCCCCAAAATAATCTACTGGGTTCCAAATAAGCAACGGCTCAATTAAATTAAAACAGCAGGGTTGTAAGCTTAAAACCATAGCATCATACATGTAGAAAAAAGCTGTAATTAAAATTAAATTCATCTTAGCTAAATCTTGTGTCTGCAGTACCTTAAAAAATGATGAATGTCTAAGCAAAGTATGATCAAGATATTGTATAAAGGCTTGATACTCAAAGCTATTTACCTCAAACGACTGTCATTAGAGCAATTCTAAAATTAGAAACAACTTAAGACTGCTTTCTAGCTCCCACAGTACATTAAATCTTGGATGAGTTTATTTCTGGTTCGATAAATGTATCTGGTACATTTTTACCATTCTGAAGTAAAATTGCCCTGGTGACGTTTTTGAGAAAAAAGCTTTTAGAAGTCTAGTCGACCCAATTAGAAGTCAGAACAGATGCAAACATAGTTCAGCAAGATTCAAGAACAGGCATAATATTAAAGATTAAGAAATGTGTATATCATGCATGGACCCGGACCAAATTGTTACTAGAGGAATCAGTCCTGCACGTCCTCACGCTATGCAAATAAAGGGTTAATGAAGGTGCAGACTGCGGTCAGGCAAAGAAGGACGAGCGTTCAGGGGAGGGAGTCGATAAGCTGGAACAAGGCAGGAACGAGCAGCGTCCTCCAAAAATAGGACTCCTCAGGGCCCCACGTGTGCAAGAGCAACAGCAGTGAGATAAAGCCTCAAACAAGCAGGGCCTTCTGGGAACAAGCTGTTCCCTTGACACCTCATTCATCACAATTCAATAGAACACCACTGGACTTTATTTCCTTTATCAGAAATCACTTCACTTTGGGAACCTTTTCTACCGAGCAAGACAAGAAGTCCCATGACTACAACGCTCACCCCTATGTGTTGAAGTGGAACTTCGTGACAGCTTTCACTCAACTCCTGCCACAACAGGCAACATTCTTGGCCACCCCAGGCAACATTCAGGACCCATTTTTGGTCAATCAAAATTCCATCTGAAACTTGACCTTTGTCTTGCACAGTATATACTCCAAAGCCAAGTTGCTAGGGAAACCTGATTTATAATAGTGATCAAACATACTGTATCTACAAAAAGGTGATCACTTCTTGTAAATTAAGCCTTTCTGTGTCGTCAGGTTTTATTAACTTGCTGAAACAATTAAAACATGTTTTAAGCCCTTTCATTTTATTTAAAATGCTTTCCACACTCATAATGTAGGTGTAAATAACAAATGTGTTTTAATGCTGAATTAAAATGAGGAATTATGTCTTTCGTGGTTTATTGTTTTCCTTTTTAGGCTTGAGGCTTTTATTCATTTTATTCAAAAATTGAATCGACTGGCTCTTTATTGCTCCAACCTAAATCAATTAGTTTCCAGTCTCAGAAAGCACAGTCAGTTAACCGTTTTCTCCTCTGAAGATGGAACCCATATTGCGGTTCACTTACCCAGGAATTCACTTCATCTGCACGCTTCACAAAAGATGTTAAAACCCATTAATGCAAACCCACCAAATTAAATATATTCTCTCATCTCTAAAGCCATTACTGGTCCTGCCTGCGCTCTCTAAACAAACAGGTTTTCAAAAATGACAAATCCCTTGGCTGTTTTGTCCAGATTAAAAGAGAAATCTCTCTGGGGTGACATTTCCCCTCACATTAGAACATTTGTAATATTCATGCATTACCCATTGCTCTTACATACACATAACATCAGCAGAATTCTGTATAAATACAATAAGCATAGTGACAGTGCATTCGGTTTGTTGCTCCAAAAGTTTTCAATCTTTCAGTGTAAAATGACATATTTACAACATATATTCCTAGCGTTCTATTTTGAGGACAGTCAAGTTAGACGTGTCCGCAATCAGAGCAGAAAAATTTCACACCGGCTATGAAGCTCAACATAGAGAACATGGAGCTTTATCATCACTGTGGGGAGGAAATTACCCTGCCCCTAAACATAACCCATCATTTTTAGGCTTTGGTTTCTTATTTTATATTGAAGAGTCACAAAAGCATCTGAAGGGCTATGTTTGTAGAATTAAAAACAGTTACATTTAGACTTAACATTTGTGGTTGACAAAATTAGGGCAAGTTATTATAACAAGATAGTTAAAGAACAAAATGGTGCCTTATGGTTGGCGTTGGTAGCTGAATGCCGACCTTTGCCTAGCCGTGCTTAACGTAATCTTCAGGTTTAGAGGCGGGCCGACTAATCTGATGAACAAGAGCGATGGCACTGTTGTTGTTGTTAAGAGTGCAAGTTTTTCTGTTGTGTCGCTCTTTGGGGTGTGAAAAACTGGAAATGGAACCGACAGCAATCGCTTTGCTTGGCACATGACCACCCAAAAACACTTTGTCATCTCCATGGAAGCAGCTTAGGAAGAGGCAGGATTTAAACTGTCAGACGAAATTAGTGGATGATATGTGTACTCTTACTGTAAATATGGCGTATCCCTATTGTTTTTATTTTAGTGGTTTTTGTCATGTCTTATAAAAAGGAAGTGCATCATGTGGACAGGCTGCATATTTCCTGTTTCTAGGCCGCATACAGAACCAATCCCAGTCAAAATACCCAAGTTTAAAGATACTTTATTGTGGCTGCCCTAAAGATTTTTTTTTGGTTTTTAAAAATCTCTGTTTGGCTTCTTAAGCTACATCAGAGCTTGAGGGTGCAATTTACAGTGATACTGTAATGGTCTGGAGCAGTAGTGACAGAATGACAAGCAGGTTTCAAGGAGAGATGTAAAGAAGCTGGAGTTAAATAAGTCAAACTACACAGCAATGCAGTAAACTGACCCAGTGGAATTGCAGTTCAGGGTTAGGCGATTCAATTCAGGCTTGTCGGGGGCTGCAGCTTTAAGAAGCTGTTTGGACGCAGATTACCTTACAGTTCATAATTAGCAGAAAGCGCATCTCAGTGGGATGCAAAGTGGAGGATTAAAGGTTTAAAGCCAGTAAATACCAGTCACCAGACCTCAAGCCTAAAGCATTAGTGTTACACAATTATATACAGATTTGGGCTGTATGAATTTGGCTCGTGCATCTTCCACAACACAACACCTCCTCCCACTTGTTTTGTTAGGTTGCTTTGACTTAGCCTCTTTTATCCCAGCAACCATAGCAACCGCATCAGGTAAACATAAACGCAAAACCATCCAGGTGGAAATCAGTGGAGCCTAAAAACAGTCGATAGTATTCTTTCAAACTGAGGGATAAATACTGCCCATACATATCTCAAATTATTACAGTTTCCCTATAACGTTATAAGGAAGCTATTTAAAATGTAAAAGCTGGGATAACACATATATGCATATACAGTATGTGCTGTCGGTGTGTGGAATTATGAGGTGCACTCTGATGTATATTATTGCTTATGTTATAAATAACTACTTATGGGTCTTAATTTGGAAACAAACACCTGGCCAGTCACAGAAACAGTGCACTCTTTTCCTGAATTCATAGAGTTTGCATCAGAAATGTGGAGACAGGGCGTACAGCACGTTGCAATATTCCTCCAGAGAGCTGAGCAGGACTGCAACGAGATCCGAGGGAGTGACGGATTTTCTGTGGCAGCTTTCCAGCAGCTTGGAGGATAAAAAATAGTTTTGCAGGCAACAGAGAGAGCATACAGTCTTACCCACCAGTGAAATATCTCTGCAGCACACTGGAAAGCAAGAGCTTACCAAAAACTAACAATAGGGGTTGCAGTTAACGGCACACCCTCTACACAACTGTTACTACTAACACAGAGAGCAGGACACATGGCTTGAGGTTTTGAATGTTGAGCATTTCGAGCAAGGGAAGTATTGAAAGCATTTAATTTACGATCGGAAATGAAACTTCAAAATCAGCGTTATTTTAAACTGCATGCTCAATCTAGACTTGACCAACTGGGCCAGCACTAACTTCAGATTGCCTCTATTGCTCCCAGTGCCGGATACCCAGTCCACCCCATTCTCACCACTTGAATGAGAGGAAGCCCCTGTGAAGATGTGGCTTGAGGCATTTCCTCCAGCGCACTCCACCAGCTGCCCCAGTTCTGTCCCCAGACTTCCTCCTGTCCATCACTCGGTGCACTAACCCTCATCTCGCATGTACACTGAAAGGGACCATAATTGCTTACAGACTGATAACATTAGCAACACTCTAGCGCTAGATAAAGTACTGCTAGCCCAGATGGTTCTTTGGACTGGCATTGCTTATTCACTTGTATACTTGTGAAAAGACTGAACCTCATATTTCAAGTATCCTTTCAGGTAGGAAGACAAACAGCTTAAGTAAAAATGAAATGAATTGCCCTAAATGTGATTCTTCTATGGTCCTAACCCTAACCCTAAGCCTAACCCTAATGCTAAGGTAGGTGTATGTGTGTTGGAATGAAGCACTGATTTAAATCTTAAGCTGAATATTTGAATTCTCTCAGATGGCCCATTGCTGAAGAAACTGGCCCGTCTTTCTACACCTATGCCCAATTTTGTTTTTCAATATTACTAATTTTAGAGCTCTGCACTTGGCAGCATGTGGCCCACGTATTGTATAAATTATATAAACCTACTGATGCACCATAATAGCATTTGCTTTGGAGCCCAGTTCACCTACGATAGCCTACAGACTCCTAGGCATGCAGTAACTTTTGGAAAAGATATTAGGAGCCTCATCTTTCTGATAAACAGGGATGACAAGATCAAGCTTGTGACTGATGCCTTTAGTGCAACATGGATGGAAGTAAGAATCCTATCGCATAGCAGTTTCAAACAATCCAGGTTTTACTTGGAGCTTGATCAGTCACAGTGTATAGGTAACAAGCTCAGGTGTGTCTTATTAAACTGTTTAACTGAATTCATCTTAAGATTTATTAGATAAAGCAGAGAGCATTAGATCCACAGTAAAACCAAGAATGGATCAAACTGCTATGCAATGGGAGTCTTATTTCCATCGCTGGTGCAAGTACAGATGTTTTCCTAAACTTGTCACATTATTTTTATATACAAGATATCACATTATTTTTATATACAATTACCCATTTATACAGCTGGGTTTTTACTGGAGCAATCTAGGTAAAGTACCTTGCTCAAGGGTACAACAGCAGTGCCCCCCCCGGGATTGAACCCACAACCCTCCAGTCAGAAATCCAGACCCCTAACCACTACTCCACACTGCTGCCTGATATGTGGAATGATACAGTACAGAAGTGTGGTGCACTGTATCATACCACTACAACCGAAGTGGGAATAGTAATTTCAAAAACTTGTTAGGCTATCAACGGGAAAATCCTTAACGCTTTACTTTCGTTCGTTGGTTGCATTATAAACTCAGCTGGTGGCGATGTCATTTAGAAACAGAATACTCTCTAGGACGCAGGGGAATAAAAGTGATTTAATGTTCATAATTCCATTTGCATGCAATCACAGTATTTATAATGTCCTTTTCTTGTAATTTAATTTGAGTCTGCCTCTTGTCCCATTGTCTCACTTGAAAAGAAAATAACTAATAGAATTCCGCCCAGGGCATTACTCTTGCCATCTGGGAACTTGATATTATATGAAGCTAATCAGGGATGTGTCTGGTCTATACTTGGATGGGAGACTATCATGCACAGCTGTGATGCTAATGGGAAGGCACCAGTGAAGTTATAATCTTCTGAACATCTCTGATTTGGAGGAAACTAGAGCTAAAGAAAATCAGGACATTTTTTTTTTTTTTAAAACAACCCTAGGACCATTCCTTTCACTGTCTATAACAGAGGTGAACCGACGACCCCGCGCACAGCGAGTGAGCATCTTGGACTCATCTGCATTCATGGTTTTACAGCTTTAACCTCATCTCACCGACAGAGGACAGGACAGAATCCGTAACGGCAGTGTACCATACAGCACTGCCCGTTACAAGTGTCTTTTACTGAGAAATAATACATCTATATATAAATTAGATTAGTTTAGTGGTTGAGTGGATTTATCTTTCCTAGACCTGTATACGTGGCTGCACAGCTGAAGGAGTTAAATGGCCTGAGTATTTCAGTATAACCGAGAGTGCTTGTAAAGAAGACGCTGCATCACAGCAAAGTATTTAAACTGAAGAAATGTGCAAAGTATTTAAACTGAACAACCCTCTGGAGAAAGCAGTCTGAGGACTGTACCTTACAAGTTTATCAAAACAGGAGACCGATTCTTTTAGATGGGGGCCTTTGAATGAACTGCCTCTGGTGCACTTAATTTTAGAACTGTAGCACAGCAGACTGTAGTGTGAATTTCCCACATGCCGGCGTTAATTTGGCTTCAGAGGTGACAGGCTGGTGACCTGGGAACAACAGCAATCTGCAGTCACTCGGACCAATTTAGCCCTGTCCGATGAATTTATCTGATCCAATAAAGCAAAAACAGACGGCGAAAACACATACCAAAGAAAAGCGTCTGTTTATAAACCCCCTTGTGATTATATTGTTCTGTGCACAGCTTACAGGGGGATTTCGTGAAAGATTATGGATGCCAACACAACCTTACAGTCAATAATCTAATACACAATTCTGTACAGCAGAGCCTTAGCACGTCACTGTTAGTTATGATATTTTAACAGGATTGATCAAATGATGTTGATCACATGTATAAGGCATGCATTCATTGATGAATTAACACTTCTCACAATCCACGACTGCAGTGCTTGTTGCTTTACTGCAATTAAAATTCTAGGTTTTTGGTTTTAATATCTTAACGTTACAGAACTAGCAACCAGCACCTTAGAAGGACGGTTAATCTAAATGGCTCAAACACATGCCCAAGTCACCTGTTACTAATTCCCTTTGCACTGCAAACAAAATAGTGGCATTAATAAATCTGGTCTCAAGTTTTAGCTACAGTGGGACCAGTTTACAGCGTGGGAAATGGGCACTGGAGAAACAAACAGGGGGAAGGGAACACAGGCAGTAACCATAGTGCAGCCAGTGTGTATCTGTGTCTGAGGGAGTCTATAACTATGGATGGCTTTAATTATTCACCATAAAGCAGCCCTATCCATGTGAGCTCAGCTAATGCAGTGCAGAACCAGAGAAGCGGCGCTGGCAGCTCTTCAACACGTCTTTATCAAAGCCCAGCCCAGCACCCAGCCAAATCCTCCCAATATCATCCATCTAACAGAAAGCTGTTTACCCACAAGACAAAGTCAAACGGGCACGCCGCCAGTGCCATGCTTCTTTATACGGTATGAGACACTGCTAAAGTATTTTTCATAGTATTACGATTGAATAAAACAGAAAATAAAAACTCTCTCTGCTTGAGATCACCCACAATGCACTGCGTTGCTTCAGCTGATTGCAGTTTTTCTGCTGCGTCCTAGTGGGGACTTTTATACTGACTAGTGATTATACAGATACGTTATTGAGAAATAAAAGTTTTCGTAATGCTGCAATGTGAGGGGGGCCATTTTCTGACGTTGAAAAAGTTAGGGGGGTGGCATGTCCCCTGTGCCCCCCATGTAAATGACACCTATTTGGTGTTTTCAGCTTGCAGAGAATACGGAAGCGAGGAAGAAGTAACTGACATTTCAGCAAATAAGGTTTCTTGAGTGATTTTGTATTTTGTATTTTTCAGCTGTGGAGATAAGAACAGCAACACAGCATGTGGCACAGCATTAGTCCCAAACCACTTCCACTGTGCTGATAAACAAAACCGTTAAAAACACAATGTGCTGTTCCGTTAGAGTTACAGTTACAGCTCCTTTTCTACTGCAGGTTATCTGAGCTCAATGCCAAGAGCTCTTTAGTTTCTTAGCTCACTATTTCAGGTTAAATCTAAGGTCACCCAAGCTTGTGAGGTCAAACAGTTTTATCTGGAAGTACATAAAGCAAATGGAAAACATAACAGAAACAATGCTTTACATAATGCACACGTGAAAAGACCTTTTGAAATAAATTAGTTTAATTTCCTAGAATGTTTAAACTGTAAAATGAAAAGGGCCGATCAATGTTTCAACTTTAACGCACTTGGAAAATTGAAAACCACTCAGTTTACCAACAATACACAGCCCTTTACTTTCAAATAAATTGCTATTCAGTTGTGTAAGTCTACACGTCTACAACAGTAATGCGTGTATAGAATAGACTATGACTAGACAATGAACATGATAACCTTGTGTAACAGGGCAGTGTTGTGTGATACACTGCCACTCCCAATTCCGTACTGCCCCCAGTCGGTGAGATGAGATAAGGTTAAAGATCTAAAACCACGAATGCAGACAAGCCAGGCTCTTTGGCATTGTGGTTAAGATGGTTCGCGCCCAGCCACCATCCTCTTACATTGGTGCCGTGACCCAGATCTCATAGATTGGCTGGAGGAGTTTAAAGGTGGAAGACAGGGATGGAAATAAGACTGTTGCATAGCAGTTTCACCCATTCCAGGTTTTATTACAAGCTTAGATTAGACCCAGTGTATAGGTGTGTGTCTTATTAAACTCATATTAAAACCAGGACTGGGTCAAACTGCTATGCAATGGGAGTCTTATCTCCATCCTTGGAAGAGTGTAACAGGCAGTGTTGTGTGATACACTGACATTACGGATTAAACTCTAAACTATTAACTACCCTAATTTGAAGTGACGTACCCATCCAAATCCATGTCAGAGTTAATTACATATGCTACTCAATGAAAGTGAACAGTGGTGCTTTAATAAAAAGACAGACAATTGATCTTAAAACTAGCCAGCAGGTATAACGACTGCAGGGGAGAATAGGGCTGGCTGCTAATTCAATAATCAATCAGAGGAGATTAGTACTTGGCAGCATGATCAATGAATCAATATTGGTTTTGGAACTACTTGCTGAAACAGATTGTTTCGCAGTTACATTTTCCACCCGATCGATGCTTTTTGACATTCGGTGATCACTCTGTTTTAAGAAAGCATTGTCACTTTAAATCTAGTGTAACCCAGTTTCACCCATCCCAGGTTTTACTACAAGCTTGATTAGCCACAGTGTATAGGTGACAAGCTCTGGTGTGTCCTTTAGTAAAGCTAGGAAAGGATCAAACTGCTATGTACATATATATAGGGGATGTGTTAATTCCCTTGGTAGCGTTGCCATGTGTTTTATCAGAGCTAGCTGTAAGAGGTAATGAAATTAATACCAGCTACCACTCTATTTTTGCTGTTCGCAGAATTGCTACCCTTGAAGGACCTCACTGAAAATAGATTCTTGGGAGTCTGTATCACGGAAGAGTTTATTTGTCACAAGTGACACAGGCTATTCCACGAAACATGTTTGTACAAAGAAATACCGGTACAGTAAACACATTCCCTTCCTGCATACCTCTGTTATGATACAATATATCACGTAAAGAAAGTATCACGATTAACTTTACCGTTTCAGTTCCGAATTCTTGTTCGATCTCAAGAATGTGAAATTATTATTTGTTTATTTAGCAGACGCCTTTATCCAAGGCAACTTACAGAGACTAGGGTGTGTGAACTATGCATCAGCTGCAGAGTCACTTACAACTATGCCTCACCCGAAAGACGGAGCACATGGAGGTGAAGTGACTTGCTCAGAGTCACACAATGAGTCAGTCGCTGAGGTGGGATTTGAACCGGGGACCTCCTGGTTACAAGCCTGTTTCTTGAACCACTGGACCACACAGAAATTAAGTTGCATATTTTAAAATAATAACTCCTGTATTGAGTGCACATAAAATATTTTTTTACATATATTTCTACACTACCTCAGGACGGGGACGTAGGTATCCTGTGAGGTTCCAACGTTAATTCTCTATGGCAGGTGTCAACACACACCAGCACTAAGATAAGGCGTGAGCTTGAGGTTCTGCCACGACTGAAGAGGTTAAATTAAAACATCCACAAGAAAAACTCCAGACTTTGTAATGCGGTTGCTGAAAAAAAAAAAGGCTGGGAAAAAAATTGCTGTGTTCCACCTGTCTGGTTTCATTGTATACTTCAATCCACTCGTGGCTTTACCTAAATCCCTACTTGCTTTTGCTCGTAGCGTACTGAACCGACAGGATGAGAGGAATTAAACCCTCAGTTAAATAGATGGCGAGGGCTCCAAACTTCAATCTTACTAATACAAGTAACACTTTCCAGAGGTAGAACACAAAGCCTAAGAAATTCATTCAAATGAAGCAGAAGGGAGGATAAGACTCTCACTGAGGATCGTGATTACGAATGCTTGTTTATGATCATCCGAAACAACTGGGTTTAGATTCGAGGATTGTGGTGGCCACTGAAGACGAGCAGGTCTCTGTCATACCTCACACACAGGCACAGTTCCAGCATGGGTGCATTATCGTCTTGCTATCACCATCAAGACACAAGTGCAGAATTGCTGGGTTAACTTGACCTGCACCGATGCTAAAGTAAACAACTGGGAATTCATCCAGTCTTCCAGATTACCAGGGTATACCAGGGGAACATGTGCAGAGTCAAGATGCTAACAGGAAGCTTACTGAGTAAGGAGCTTTCACAATCTCAGCTGCATTCCTTGGCAGGGGCTAGTTTTTTGTTTTTTTTCTGTGTTTCAAGGTGAATACAAGACATCCCCATTTCAACCCTGCCCTGCTCAAACTTAATCAGATCTAAACGAAACCGGCGTCTGTATCAATATTTTAAACGGGCAGCAGGGCAAATCCCATTTCTTAATTTCTAGGTTGTACTGTGAGTGCTGATCTAATACAAGTCTGCTTAAGACTGCACAATGCAAATTACAGATCTTCTCTCTGCAAATGTGTTTTTCCGACACATGTACCAGATATAAATCTGTGTAATACAATCTGAAATAAACCCTGCTGAATTGCATGTAGAAAGGATCCAGTCAGCTAGAACAGAATAGATATGACACTGTGTCAATTGTATATATGTATAAAACAAGACACCACTGTACCCTTGCCTTAGGTCAATAATATCAAGGTCTGTATCTCTAAATGAGCTAAACTGGACTCCAAACCAGCTTGTATCTTTACAGTGACTTTGAACCCCACAGCAGACAAAAAGAAAGGTATTATTATATAGAAAGGTTTTGGGTATTTGTTTTAGTAATGGATGATGTAGCATTTACAAATGCTTTACAAGGGAAGTGTTCATAGTTTTGTGTAGGGCCAAATCAGATACAGAGTTGACATAACTCATTTATTGATTGATTTACGATCAACAATACTTGACAGATAAATGTATAAATCGGTTTCACAGATGCTGAAATGTTTACAGCTACATGCAAGACATTTCTCCTTGATGGCTCTTGTCGTTGCAGCAGTTCATGCCTGGGGATTTCTGTTCAAGGTTTTTTTATGCTATATTATACTGTGTGTTGTATTAGAGGCCACTTAAGTGTTTCTTGACAACTTTCCTAGAAGGCCTTGAACTGGGAACACCCATTCTGCGGCATTAACTGCTCACAGATGTTGGTGTGCACAATCAGTATCTCTTCTCATTTCATGCAGATATACTGTATATAGATATTTGTTATCCCATTTCAAAACCCTCAATCAGCACGTCCCCACGCATTTTAAATTCGGATCGGTATTCCGCAAACAGGGAATTCTAGCGGAACAGCGTATTCCATATCAGGCAGACAATAAGCCCAATACATATTTCCATATGCCGCATATTTCCATAATATGAAATAAATGACCCCACACTGTATAGGCACTACAGTATTATTATTTATTTCTTTGCAGACGCCCTTATCCAGGGTGACTTACAATTGTTACAAGATATCACATTATTTTTATATACAAATACTCAATTTTACAGTTGGGTTTTTACTGGAGCAATCTAGGTAAAGTAACTTGCTCAAGCGTACAGCAGCAGTGTCCCCCCACCTGGGATTGAACCCACGACCCTCCGGTCAAGAGTCCAGAGCCCTAGCCACTACTCCACACTGCTGCCCTTAAAACAGCTATACCTCACATGCATATTTCTGGGGTACAGCATACTATGTTTTCTAAGTGTTCGGTGGCTATCTCTAATCAAGTTGAGAGTGTATTTCTCGTAAGCCCTATGCTGTGTCAGGCCCGCCAGCGAAGCAAGTTGTGCAGTCCCATATACTTGAGCCTTTCCTTGAAAGGCGTGCGAAGGACAGCCCTCTGATTGCGCAGTGGACCTGAATGCCAGTCAAGGCTCCAGATGGGAGATATATTATTATTATTATTTGTTTATTTAGCAGACACCTGTATCCAAGGCGACTTACAGAGACTAGGGTGTGTGAACTACACATCAGCTGCAGTGTCACTTACAACAACATCTCACCCGAAAGACGGAGCACAAGGAGGTTAAGTGACTTGCTCAGGGTCACACAATGAGTCAGTGGCTGAGGTGGGATTTGAACCGGGGACCTCCTGGTTATAAGCCTGTTTCTCTAATGCTCTTCTTTGATGACACAACTGAAAATAGCTCAAAAGGGTCATGAGTCAGTGTAGGCTGGGTTGGGAGGTTCTTTCCTCTTATTACTAAAAAAAATATAAACTGGGCCAGAGGTCACTGTTTCACTATGACTCTTTACTGGAAAAGGAGTGAGAGCAGACGTCATCACCACGTTCGAGAGGGGAATTCAAAGAAAGGATGCACGATCACATAAACAGCATGGGCCCCCGTCTTACTCTGGCACCATAAACTTGAACTTGATGAATACAGTTCTGCAGGCGGCAGCAGAAGCACCTCACACCTGTTCATTGGTGCTGTTATACCAGTCAATTGCTTATTGTCTTGAAGGACAAATTGTAGCAAACATGGAAAATGGGCCTAACGTTTATGTACAAATGGGGTTTACAGTACATTTACAACTGCAGTACTAATAGGCCATATGACCTTCAGAGTGCCTTTTACATATACAGTCCCAGATATGTACTGTACTAGAAAAAAAGGTAATTAAGAAAGTGCTTTTAAAACACACACACACATGATGTTTACTTGATAAATCAACTGGTTTGCAATATGCAAGAGCCATTCAGACTCATTCTTGAATGCAAGCAGATAGCAGCTGCTTCTCTCTGCAACCTGAGTTTTATCAAGTGGCACTCCAGTGCGGCCGGGACCCCACTCTGGTGGACTGTGGACCACAACTGAAATAGAAAATACTCTCCCGTGAACTCTGATACATTTAGAGAGGGTTCTCCAGATATCTGATCAGCTTTGGAGCCAGACCTGCGCTTACAGTGCCTTGCATAAGTATTCACCCCCCTTGGACTTTTCCACATTTTGTAGTGTTTCAACCTGGAATTAAAATGGATTTAATTAGGATTTTTTGTCACTGATCTACACAAAATAGTCCATAATGTCGAAGTGGGGAAAAAAAATCTACATATTTTTCAAAATTATTTACAAATAAAAAACTGAAAAGTCTTGATTGCATAAGTATTCACCCCCTTTGCTGTGACACCCCTAAATAAGCTCTGGTGCAACCAATTGCCTTCAGAAGTCACATAATTAGTTGAATGGAGTCCACCTGTGTGCAATTAAAGTGTTACATGATCTCAGATTAAACACCTGTTTCGGGAAGGCCCCAGAGTTTGTTAGAGAGCATATCTAAACAAACAGCATCATGAAGACCAAGGAGCTATCAAAACAAGTCCAGGATAAAGTTCTGGAGAAGCACCAATCAGGGTTGGGTTATAAAAAAATATCCCAAACTTTGAACATCCCCCGGAGCACCGTTAAATCTGTTATTAAAAAATGGAAAGAATATGGCACAACCGCGACTCTGCCTAGAGAAGGCCGTCCACCAAAACTCAGTGACCAGGTAAGGAGGGCATTAGTCAGAGAAGCAACCAAGAGGCCAATGGTAACTCTGAAGGAGCTGGAGAGATCCACAGCTGAGATGGGAGAAACCGTCCATGGGACAACTATAACCCGGACGCTCCACAAAGCTGGGCTTTATGGAAGAGTGGCGAGAAGAAAGCCATTGCTGAAAAAAAACATATCAAATCCTGTTTGTATTTTGCCAAAAGGCATGTGGGAGACACAGCAAACATGTGGAAAAAGGTTCTCTGGTCTGATGAGACCAAAATTGAACTTTTTGGCCTTAGCGCAAAATGCTACGTGTGGCGCAAAGCCAACACTGCTCATAACCCTGAGAACACCATCCCCACGGTGAAGCATGGTGGTAGCAGCATCATGTTATGGGGATGCTTTTCATCGGCAGGGACTGGGAAACTGGTCAGGATTGAGGGCAAGATGGATGGAGCCAAATACAGGGAAATTCTAGAGGAAAACCTGTTTCAGTCTGCAAGAGACCTGGGACTGGGGCGGAGGTTCACAATCCAGCAGGACAATGACCCTAAACACACAGCCAAAGCTACACTGGAGTGGTTTAAAAACAAGAACCTGAATGTCTTAGAATGGCCCAGTCAAAGCCCAGACCTCAATCCGATTGAGAATCTGTGGCAAGACTTGAAAATTGCTGTTCACCAACGGTCCCCATCCAACTTGACAGAGTTTGAGCAATTTTGCCAAGAAGAATGGGCAAAAATTGCAGTATCCAGATGTGCAAAGCTGGTAGACTTACCCAAAAAGACTCAAGCTGTAATTGCTGCCAAAGGTGCTTCTACGAAGTATTGACTCAGGGGGGTGAATACTTATGCAACCAACAAATGTCTTTTATTTTTGTTTAATTAACTTTTGTGTCACAATAAAAAATATTTTGCACCTTCAAAATGTTAAGTATGTTGTGCAAATCAAATGGTAAAAATCCCAATTAAATCCATTTTAATTCCAGGTTGTAACACTACAAAATGTGGAAAAGTCCAAGGGGGGTTGAATACTTATGCAAGGCACTGTATGACAAGTCTCACTGTGTACTGTTCCGGTCCTGTGGAACTCTGTCTGTGGAATCTCCAGGAATTCTATCGAGTTCTGTGGAATGTGGTTCAGCTAAGGAAGTCTTATTGAGAAGGGACAATAATTACATTTGCTGTAATGAAAGTGATAGGAGTAGTGAGGAATGTATTCCCCCGGATTTTTATCCCACCCCTACCTAACCCCTTACAAATCCCTCTTTTAGTATAAAAGGATAAAACAGTAGGTATAAGTTCTCAATGAACCTGGAGTTAAATCAATGTAGTACAGATGCTCAGAGGTATTGTAATGATCACTCATATGTATATTCTAGGTAAGTGAAGCGCACGGCAGTTATCAGAAACTCATTAAAAGCAAATATAATCCGATTGCATTTCGGAGCTGGTGCTAAATACAGGATGGTGAACTTACAGTACTATGCATATAAGTGACTATCTGCGGCTTGTGTAACCAATTCTGAGGATGGGGTAACGAAATGTGGTCCAGTGGTTAAAGAAAAGGGCTTGTAACCAGGAGATCCCCGGTTCAAATCCCACCTCAGCCACTGACTCACTGTGTGACCCTGAGAAAGTCACTTAACCTCCTTGTGCTCTGTCTTTCGGGTGAGACGTAGTTGTAAGTGACTCTGCAGCTGATGCATAGTTCACACACCCTAGTCTCTGTAAGTTGCCTTGGATAAAGGCGTCTGCTAAATAAACAAAATAAACTAAGGCCCCTTTGAAAAGCCACATGTCTGGGCTCCTTATTCAGTGAATATTTCTCTCCACAACGTTACTCCAGTGGAAACCCTACAGAATAAAATAGCTAGTATCACATCCTGGCAGATCTGTGGTGCATTAGTCAAACTGCAGTGGCGATTCCATCCAAGTTACCTAGCAAAGACCGAATCCCGCTTTTAATATTTAATGGTCTGCTCCGTCACAGGATAGTGCCGGCTTTATCCTTTAATCCAGTTTCAAGATTTCTTATCTAATAATCTAATTGACCACAGTCCAAGAACAACCAGCTCTCCAGGGCTGTACCTGACATTTGGTTTCCTGCGTTCTGTGGTTGCTCTTTGATTTTTAGTCACTGTTCTCTGACAGTGCAAGAGTGAAGATATTGACTTGCATCCATAATTTCAAACAGTCACAACATTACAAGTGACTAAGTCAAGCAGACACAAAGTTCGTCTGGCAACCTTCATCAGAGTTGTATAAGCTGCAGTTTAGACCATGAAAAAGACTCTCATGAATATTTGTTTTATAGGTGAGGTTATAGGTGTTATTCAGTTCAGTAGCTGCACAGTTTTCAAATGTGCAGTTTTTAAAAATGTTATAGAACACATTTTCATTTTAAAATGTGATAGCTGGTACACACATTGAGTTAAAGTTCTTAGTTTTTATATCTTACTCTCAGGAAGTCTGTTACACTTGCACTTCCGAGCTCTGCAGTGTCTTCTGGGTCAAAGCATGTTACTGGCTGAAAACATGTCAATCAAAAGAAGCAGCAGCTGGTTGGTTAATTACACGAATCAAGCCATTGAAGGGGTGGGGACTATATCACTTTCCAGGTGAAATGACCCAGGAAGAGCAAGACTATCATGTCTTGCAAACAGAGATTTTTTACACTAACGTAATACCTGATATCATGTTTTTAAAAAAGTGTGATTTGACATCCATATAACCAAATGAAGGTCACAACAGGTACAATTTATATAAAAAAAAATGTTTTGCTATGACTGTAAGTGAACACATCCCTCAAGAACATTATTTAGTTGTCTAGCTTCATCCAGATAAAAAAAAAAAAACAACGACATGAAACGTTCCTGGAAACATGATAAGAAACAGCAGGCCTGCCGGACGGAATGCCATCGTTGAAAACGAAAAAACAAGAGGCCTCCTGTGAAGACTCCTGTAGCAATTAGAACATTCACTTGTTGCTTTTTCATGTCCAACATGAATTATGGATCTTAGCCCGGGGTCGTTCAATTTGAGCAACAGTACAATAAAATATTTATGCATGGAGCGTTAAAAGAAGTCAGAGGGGGCGATGCCGTTATTTCAAATCGATTTCAGATACACTGTAAATTACAGACACTGTACAGTAGCTATCATTTAATATTAACTACATGCACTTAGCACACAATTCTGTGATGTTATTAACAAGTTTTCAGCATACCCTTTTTTGTAAATACATGTATTACACAGCATTAATAAAGTGTTGCCACAGTATCTTGAAGTGCGTCTTGGTACTTGGAGGTATTTAAATTTGTGGTCTTTGCTGCAGTTGCAATAATTAACAACCTGCTGGTGCAATGCAAGAATGAAACCCTGTGCTAACTCAACAGAAGAAAATATAGCAAACAAGCCTGCAACACTCCAGCAATGAAAAAGCAAATCCAGTATTATGCATATTAATAAACATGGCAAACCAGGGTAAACAGTGGTAAATGCGTAGTATAACCATGGGAAAAGCATGGCACAAATGCCGTGCAAAAATACTGTGGTAAACTTTTTTAAGGATAGTTTCAAAAAAGGCAAAACATCTTGGACATATAGAATGTACTGTATATGTCACTATTAAAGACTGAGGTCTCTTTTAAAAATATCTGCTTATCCTGCATTAATGTAAAAAAAAGAAGATTCTTAGCTCAATAAAATTCTTAGCTCCATTCCTTCAGGCATGAGACACCTACTTGTTTCTCAAATCGCACATGAACTGCATTTGGAGGGCTGAGACTGCAGCACTGAATATTCAGTATTCATCTCTGCTGGATGCAGGTCAGTGTCCTGGACCAGGCAGAGAGAGTCAGTGCTCAGGTCTACATCAAAGCGACTGGGACAGATGAAAATGATCAACCCTTCCTGAATACTGAGTGTTTTCACGAATTTGCAGTACAGTCCGATTGTGGAATCAATAATGGATGGAACACGAATTGATCATGGCGCTATTATCGTGGGAGACAAAATCTGTATGGCTGCATTTTAAAAAGCTTGATCCTTCAAGATAGGAAGAACTACTAATAAGGGAGAAAGTCGCAATAACTGGAGTTCAAACATGATTTAAGGTATTGTTTAGCAAATAATAGATTAGTGATCTCAATTAAACTGTTTAAAGTGCAGTATACCATGTAGTACTTGTATTGTAAGCATGTCAAAATAGGCTAACATAGATCTAACATTTCCACACAGGGATTACTGATCGAAAACTGAAATTCTCACCCCCTGAGGTTTTCATGCAGGTAGGTATAAAAAGGATATAAATGACCAATATTGAGGTGTTCTCATAAATCTGCAATCTTCTGTACCTAGTCATCACATTCGGATGAGCAGTAAGTCCTTGAATGTTATAATTTAGTCCTAGTGACAGCAAATACCTCCAGCTCTTTTACAATGGTTTCAAAGCCATTAGATTTCTAGGAGATATTTGTAAACCGCATGGATCATGGCATCATTCGAACAACATCACAAATCCGATCATACGGGAAACAATAGATTACAAATCTGATGAGCAAGAAACACCAAATGCATGGATTTGAGATGGGCAGTTCGATTTGAACATGGTTTTAAGATCCTCATGTCCCTACTGGCCTGGCTGTTCATAAGATGCAAGAATTAAGGACATAAGCTTATTTCAGATGCTGTTTATATAATAGAGACCATGTAACTATGCTAGATCGCAAACAAGTAAAGAATACACTTGAGTAGCCATGTCGAGAGGAATATACATGCCTGCACGTTTATAGAATATCGTAATGGGTGCTGTGTGATAAGAATAATTAAACAGAACAGCTAATCCTACCGTGACGTGATTTCAATCTGATATGAGTAGTCTGTTACAAACAATCTGAGGAAGACATTTCAGAAGGCTGCATCACATCATTATCAAGGTCAGCTACAGTACTGCGCTATTTATATATTCACCATTGCATTCTGGTGACACTACGCATCGTTGTTAATTGTTCATTGTTTATACACAATCAACATTGTTTTAATGGTCGGTAATCAGCCGAGACATGCCTGAACGTGTTACCTGTACACTGTGGCTAACCAAGCTTGTATTAAAACCTGGAATGGGGTGAAACTGCTGTGCAACAGGAGTCTTATTTCCATCCCAGTTTATTACTAATTAACAATATTTTTTACATACAGCGGTCCAGATAAGCTGTGTACCTGCTGTTTTTACGCATTCAAAAATCCGAAATACGCACTAAATTTAAATTGAATGCGTAAAAATAAGCATAGCAATTTTGCTGCACAGCTTGACTGCCCCACCTCCCGCCTCCCCTAAAACTTCCACTAACAACTACATCTCCCAGAATATAATGTCTTCAGTTACTAGGAAACTACACAAGACAAAACCAACCCAAAAACATCATCCAATCTCTGGCTAGCCCTGTTGTCTTTGCAGCCAATCACAGTAAGCATAAGAAAAATTCGAAGCTACACAGGTTGAAGCGTAAACACCCCAGTCCAGCTACAAATCCAACTGGAACCATCGTCAGAGGCAACCGCTAAAAAGTAAGGTGCCTATAATATTAAACAAACTGTTTTATAACTTACTGATGCATTTCCTTATTTTATTGATCTGTAGGCTTTATATTGAAGTTTTAAAATTTTCACTGAGTTTAAAAATGTAATGTTAAAATATAAGTAACGTAATTAATTTGCAGAGTCAGTGTGATACCTCGAAAAAAAAAAATGCGCTGAGCCGATAAAGAACCTTGTAGAACACACACATGGCTGTACAGCAGTTCAAAGTAACATTACAGTTAAAATGGAAGGTTCTTTTTTAATGCCTACTGCTTTACCATTAAAGACTGTACAGTATTTAAACAAGATTACTCATGACTTCAAGGTAATGTTGCATTTTACCCTCTGGAAATACATTTTATTCTCTCAGTGTTAAAATTAGAGGGTAAGTTACTCCCAGACCCAAAACCTTACCTGGAGCGCTGATTACATATATACAATATTATTTCAATCCCTGAGACTTGTTTTAGAAATCTACTTAAAGGCACTATCTTCACATACAGCAATTGGAGTACTATAAGTATAATTACAGATTTATCGTTCATAAGTGTTTGCACAGTTTCCCATTGTGAATGTTACAGTTTAAATACCTTTTGCAATGCCTTTCGTTTTGATTCAGAAATCCAATTACATGAAACCATTTTGAATTTGTAAATAAATCACACATCACAATTAATAAAAATGCTCAGCTAAAAATGGTGTTGTGGTTTATTTCAACCTCTACGGAAAATATTCCAGTTGGAAAAGAAAATTCTAGTTTATCATCATCGACAACTGTTTGTTAAAGCAGAAACGTCCAATCAATCTAGATTTCCAATCACTGACCCAACACACTAATGCTAAACATAGACATGTTTAGACTTACTGCACTGGACAGTCTCTGAATAGCCACTAGAAATCTGAAGCAATATCAATATCTGTCCAAATTGCTACAGAAACGGAACTTTAAAATACCCATGATGATTATTACATACTGTACAATCTTTATCCGAAATCATTCATATTGATTATGTAACATTACGGATCAGCGCTGATAGAATTTCCGTCCCACAGGGAAGCCGTTCCCCAGAGGGTGTGCACTTCAATACTTTTACATTTATTTACAGGCTTTCAGCTCATGCATCCCCCCCTTTGCAAACTGCAGAACCTAGGCACCCCAATGAGCAGAGAAAACAGAACAGCTTTTATCTTTTGTCTGTGTAAACAGCTGAAGCCGATCTCCAGAGCTTTTTGCGCCACAGAATTCTGTAACTGTTACATCTAGATTCACCCTCATCAGCACTCATTTTGGGCTACTTAAATTTGACCTTAAGGTAAGGTATTCCACAATGAGTGCTTATCGAGATCTGTAAAACCAATGGTTATAAGAATTAATTTATAGCTGATCTGCTGTCTCCTGAAAGTGTATTATTCCTAATTATTTCAAATACAATGTTATAAATAAACTGCCCATCTCTGGAACTTCTGATTGCTGTTTTTTTTGTTTTTTTGGGTGTTTTTTTTAAGCATGCTTCTTATTTGAATACATTGTTTATAATGCTTTTAACTTAGGACAGCAACCTGTATAAAAAATATTATTCTGGAATAGGATTGTTGATTGTCTGGGGCTGTTGCAAACAGTCAGTTTAAAGTAAAACATGTGAAGTGATTAGGCACCAAAAAGCAGCAGCATTTCATCAGTGCGTCACACAGCACTGCACGTTACACCAACAAGAGGAAAGGACATACATTCATAATACTTGCCGTTTGCATATCCTGTGAAATATTAGTATTAACTTAACAAAAAAATTTTAAAGCTATCAAATGTCTGTCTTGAGCATGCCTTTGAAGAAAGCAGTTTGAAAAAACCACGCGGCAAGACTGAGAAGTGATGCCGTGTTTAAATACGGCTAAAGCGTGTATGAACTAACACCTTATTATAGCAAGCACGTTTTAAAGCCTTTGTTTCCGCCACTTCCCCTACACGTGTTAACACAGTACATAACACTGATGCAACCCAAAATGATCCACCTGTAAACTCTTTCAGTCTCCTATTCAAAATCCACACTTCGCTAACACACACAAACCCATAAAGGATGCAAGCCGTACTGATAATTATTATTATTATTATTATTATTATTATTATTATTATTATTATTATTATTATTATTATTATTATTACCTGTCCTGCACACTGCACACCACACCAGCAGCGCTGCCTATGCAGAATAAGAAACATGATGGCTAAAGGACTAAATTAAAAACATTCTTCGTACAGAATGTAAACCACATCGCTTGGTGTTCTATTTCTATGCTTGTCACTCTGTATTGTACAAAGCCTCCTCTATATGCTCAACTAACTTCCTTTTTTTTTGTTTGAAGTGGCAGGTGCTTTTAGTGAAGTCACACTCATTGCTTTAAAACACATTAGAAGGCACTCTGTGTACAGCCTTCATTTCATATCTTGTAGTGCTAGGTTTTCACATTCGAATATTCTTTCAAAATTTAAAATGGATATTCTTTCATGTTGAATTAGCTGGAAAACCACATTGTAAAAGCACAAACATCTCTCAGGGGTAACAATAAACCCATACCCCATCAAATTAATGAAAGAAGAGAAACACTTAAGCACAGTAGGATGTGTGATATTTCTTTCACGTCTCACTGATGCACTGCTTTCTTTGCAAGCCATCACTTTTTGCAGTCATTTATAAAATCTGTTGATGAACGAACCAACATTTTTGCCACCAAATACATATTATGCAGCGTTTGATCAGATATTTGAATGTTTGGCCCAGTTCATGTATCTTTCCACTGCGTGAAAATAATAACTAAATAATAAAAACAATCTGGCTCTATTTGCTGTTTGAGTCAATATATTAACAGATATCCATTAGTAACAGTTGTTCAGCATCTCTAACCCCTGTAGCAGTGTTCAATCACCCAAGAGCAACCCAATGCCAGGATGAGCAAAGTGCATTCCCCTTTCTTTCCCTCTACTGCAAACCAGACATTTACAATTAGAGCAGAATTGTTTGCTGAAATTTCAATTGCAATGCTGTTCAATTGCAATCCCAGTTACAATAAGGTTGCAGTAATTGCAATTATTATTACAAATACACTAAAAAGTAACAGAAACAGCTGCACACATGGAACTGCGAATGATTACGCTTGGAAAGGTGTGCAATTGAACTGGAATGGATCCGTTAAATGGGACAATTACAATTATGCATGCGTGCCAAGGTTCAACCACAATTACAAAATTCAATTACATTGTAATTGCAATGAATTAGAAATTACACAATTACAATTGTAATTGAGCCCAGGTCTGGCGGAGAGCATTTCGCCCTTCGTTTCCCTCGACTGCAAACACATTCTCAATTGAATTGTTCCCAATCCCTTTCACCCAGAGCTGACACATATGTTTTTGCGTGGGGAAGCTGACAGGTCAAAGCACACCAAGAATCTCATCTTATCATCGTAATGCATTCGGCTAGCCTCCTACAAATACCAGCGTGCAGGAAATTAATCTCTTCTATATTTGGGCTCTTGTCACCATAAAAATAGCAGTACAACATAGTATCCCTTTTAAAGAATACGTGCTTATTATTTGGATGACTAAATATAGCATCTACATCTAGGGGGGGTCAAACTCCTGGAGGGCCGCAGTGTCTTCTGGCTTTCGTTCCACCCTGCGCTCTCAATGACTTAATTGGTCTAATTATTTGATTAATTGGATAAATGTAACACTTCTCTCCAGGCCTCAAAATGTTTCATAGTGTACCTTGAATCAAGTCCATCAACTGTAAAAGACTCTGAGAAATATGAAATATGTCCAATTTAACATATATAATTTCTTACCAGTTTAATTTTAGTTTACTAACAATTTCAGCAAAAAAAAACAACTGCTTCTGTAAAGGAGATTTTGGGATAGTCTGCCAATGTAAGACTGACCATTCCTCAACAATTAGCCTCTGTTCCTCATTAAACACCTTCCAACCAAGCACCTACTACTGTATCAATAAAAATGGTCCCAGTTTTGCCCACCGGGACATAAACTGTAGCAGGGAGATGCAGCTTTTAGATAATACAAAATATTGTCAGGGGTGACATCTGTGCAATGCAAACACATTAGTTATTCCACTTACACAAAAGTAAGTGCCACATATTGCAGGTCTTTCTATACTCCATTATAGTCCATTGTGTCCAAAACATTCAGCAGTTCAGGGGTTAACTATAAAGTTACATAACACAGCTGAAGCTTAGCATATACTGTGCAGTAACCACTGAGTAATTAGCCATTTAATTTAATTATTGTTAAAGGTAAAAGGTTTAGCCAAAACATCACTTTAATCCCTAGTAACCATTTTTAAAAGTCTTTTTTTGTCATGGGTACTTTTTCTCTTAAGCACAGTACAGCACCCTAACACAGATGTAGTTAGTTCAGTTAGCCATTTTAGATTTGCAATTTGAATCAAATGTCGACAGAATTAAGAGATTTCTGCCAAGTATATTTCTGTTGTCCTGAGTAAAAATGGTGTCTATAAATATAATTTGAGGTGTGTCATTTATACAGAACCAAATCTCTCTTAAGTGGCACCCACGTCTTACATATACACCATTCCATCTTAAAATGCAAAATACACAATTCAAATTTAAAATATTGTGATTCAAATCACCTTAAAAAAATCTAACAAAACACATTAGAAGCACCTTCACTGCGATATGAAGCAGGCACTGTTATCCAAGTGGGTTATCGTCAACATGACTGATATTATGCAATATATAAATGCTGCATCTCCCTGTTGCAAGTCAGTTTCACTTTCAGATACCAAGACAGCAGATCAGACTGATTAACATGGGACTGCACATGGTTACTGCTGTAGCAAACGTCTTTGCTGGCCGTCACTCACTGGAAGTGTGTCACTTGTATTGGTTTTTTTTTGTCTCTACCCCTAATTTACCACGGTTTACTCTGTGTTCCAATAACATGGGACACCCAGGTCGAAAATGAAAGCTGGCCAAGAACACTATCTATGCGGCCACACACGCAACAAACTTCTAGAACAGGTTAAGGTATCATGATATCTTAATTTATAGTATGGCATTAGATAGGGCAGCGGTGTGGAGTAGTGGTTAGGGCTCTGGACTCTTGACCGGAGGGTCGTGGGTTCAATCCCAGGTGGGGGACACTGCTGCTGTACCCTTGAGCAAGGTACTTTACCTAGATTGCTCCAGTAAAAACCCAACTGTATGAATGGGTAACTGTATGTAAAAATAATGTGATAGCTTGTAACAAATGTAAGTCGCCCTGGATAAGGGCGTCTGCTAAGAAATAAATAATAATAATAATTTTAAACTGACCGATGAGTATATATATATATATATATATATATATATATATATATATATATATATATATATATATATATATATATACTCATCTTTATGAGTCTGGCTTATCACAGTTTCATTGTTCATGCAACTAAAGCGGTCAAATAGCACAGTAATTAGGGATTTCAGAAACGGTTTGGGAGATTATCAGATTAGAGGTAGGATGAAAGTCTGAAGCATTACTGGGTTTTTTTCATATTTTATATACTTGGGTGACACCGTATTTTTACGATGTTTTTTACGATGTATTTTTTACATTTCTGCTCGTTGCTAATGACTTTTCTGCGACTCGTAGTGACCACCACTGAATATAACTGAATTAGACATACATGATAACTATATTCTAATAACGATACCGCTGATAAGTGTGCAAGTTTGTTTTCTACTGCAACACAGTACTGAAAGAACTGCAACTTTGTAATGCATGGCACGATAGTGTTATTGCAATAGATGTTACAATACTGAATTATGTACCTCATTTATGTTATGTTCAGCTAACACTAAGTTTGAATGTAAGTCGCAGTGTATCGCAATAACAAATGCACGAACATTGTGTTTTCTGACATAGAAAGTAAGAAAAACAAAATAAAGACAAAAAATGAACCTTCATGATGCTGCTTCGAGGGTTAGCCGGATTCCTTTCCGCAGAATTGTCCCAGCTGCTGCTGCTGCTGCTCCCGGAATGGGGGCTGCCATCCTCCTTACACCTTCCGTTGGAGACCAGGGGCTCCGCTCCTCCGGCACACTTCCCGATCGCCGCCGCCGCAACCTCTAGGAAAGCCCGGGTAGTGGAAGGATGGCGCGGCTCTGTGTGCTCAGTGTTGTACCCAGTCAGTTCGGACGCTGAATCTGTTGCCAGTATAAGCAACGGTCCAGTTCCAGGTAAGATCGCCTGTCCCTCCGCCATCATTCAAACATCACAAAACAGCATCTTGTGTTCGAGTATCCGGGGGTCTGGTTAGAAATGGGAAATAGGATGTTTAAGGAAAAAAAAAGAACGGATTTCAATGCAGATACACTAAAGAAAAAGCGTGCGCGGTGTGTGTCTGTGTGAATGCTTGACTGTGCTAACGTGAAGCTAACCATATGGTCTTGCTTATCGTGGTCTGATCAGCATAGCTGTTCGCTAATAACTATCCGTTAAACTGCCACACAGTATTCTTAACAGATTTAATCCCCCCGAACTTCCTGGCTAAAGAAATTACCATCGCGTCTCCCTAGTTCTGTCTCTGTATCGCTCGTCCCTCTCTCTCTCTCTCTAGCAGCGCTTTCAAAAGCACACTGGAGAAGCTTTTGACGTTTTTCGATCGGAGCGTTGCTAGCTGCAGTCAGTCTGAGCATTGGGACTTCCTTATTTCCACACGTGTTTCCCCAAGCTGCAGCTATTTTTACAGCCCGGCTCTACTCTCCAAACCGCATCGAGGTTTAAATATGCACTCACTGCATGGTGTTCAAAAAAGGGGCGATATATAGGACATTATTTTAAAGAATGTTTGTTTTGATAATTCAGAAACATTTTCAACTGTTCTAGAGAGAGTTATAATCGTATTCGCATGTTTCAAAGCACAACAGAATATTCACAAGAACTGTTACAAATCGGTAATACAACGAACGTCCTTAACGTTTTATGAATAGGGTCCGTATGTAAAACATACATCCACCGTTTATAAGTAAAATAAGATTCAATAAATCAATCTTTATTTTATATAGCGCCTTTCATAGTGGACCACCATCACAAAGTGCTTAAGAAGAATATATTACACAAGAATCTTACATAGGATCTATATATAAAACTTCAACCATTGTGTTATGATTAAATATTTAAAACAGAGTGTACTTGGCAAAAATGCTGACAAAGCTGCATAGATATAATTTTGCATACTTACCTATTTAATGCATTAGATATATTTCCGTTTGTAAATGTACGTCAGTGCCGTATACAGATGGCACTGCTTGTGGGGGCGATATTGATTATTCTAACATAACCACCCACACGCTCCTCAGAGTCGTGTTATGCCATATGGAAGCGCCAGTCCGTTTGATTGTTTGTTTGTTTTGTAATTTTAGTTTCCATAACTAAAGTTAATTTCAAACACATTCTCAATAATGCAATATTGACTTCTGGGGAAAACTTGAGGCTTGATTTCTGTTTTTTTTTTTACGATATTACTTATAGATCTAGAGGGATGTGCAACGCGGACAGACGAAAAACAAAACTTGTATACACAACGTAGCTAAACCCTAGTCTGCGTTCAAACGTTATTATGGTAACCAGTGAATGTCAAATTCTATCAGTGAAAGGCACTAATAATGGCTTAATCGGTTACTTGGGTGACATTAGCACCCTCTGGTGGTCATATCTTGATACGTCTTCAACATCGTGGTGATATCTTATCGTTTCTCTGGTTAGGTAATTTACTAAGAACTCTGCAAGCAACTCGAACTCTTTTATATCAAATCAAAGTCTTGATTATGTACATTTAAACTGCTGAAAGATAGCGTTACACCGACTGTGTCCCTAAACAAACTGTGCAGTATTGTATGCAACACTATAGGGATGTTTTTTTTTTTTGTTTCAGTTTATATATATATATATATATATATATATATATATATATATATATATATATATATATATATATATATATATATATATATATATATATATATAGGGCTCCTATCCTAATAAGGATTGCCTATAAAGCATAAATATAAGAAACACGTTTAATAATAATAATAATAATAATAATAATAATAATAATAATAATAATAATAATAATAATAATAACCATGTTAAAAACATGCTGAAAATGTTAACCGTTGGAAGAACACATAATCTCCGTTTGAATGTTCTCCCAGAAGGTAAACTATGGGTTAAACGATTCTGTCTGTGTTTAATGTAAAAACTGAACGAGACTATACAACACCACACCACTTTCACGCAAATCGTCCTTTACTTGAGCATTCCTACTTACAAGCAGGCGTGGGCAGTAGGCCTATTGAAAATACATGTAATTGAAATACTTATTTTCATTACATTTGTATTTTTGTAATTTGTAATGCAAATACGCATGCTTCCCTATATTTTGTAATTTCAAAATACATTGCTGCTATGCCATTCGGAGCAAAACGGGGATGAGATCAAATCAGATATTTATGCATGTGATTTATTCTTAATGGTGGAACAAATATGATAAATTACATTAACGACGATGTAAAGGACTGGAGTATAGGATAAATTCGATTGGGAGGGAAAAAACGTACCAGATTTGAATTGGCACGTCCCTGCTTTCTTAGTGGAAGTTATTTAGGCATGCGCGAGCAAGCAGCAGTAAAAATAACTCTCCACCAGTAAAACATACAATATAATCTCCTTTTTAAAAATACATACGAGTCCACGCGTATTTGTCTTACTGTTGGTACTCCTCTCAAGGAAAGGACACAATATGGTATCGTACTGTACTACTCGATAGGAAACTTCACTGACACCCTGGGATCCTTCAAGAAGCTGCTTGATGAGATTCTGGGATCAATAAGCTACTAACAACCAAACGAGCAAGATGGGCTGAATGGCCTCCTCTCGTTTGGAAACTTTCGTATGTTCTTACTTTCCAAACACATACACAACGGACAGAACCCCGGCCGCGACAGATATCGCTTCATTCCCAACCTCATTCCACGATCCACAAAATGTGCTTTGTGTGCAAAGTGTAACAATGAGTATTGCATCGGCGATTAAAATTGTCAAATTCTACGACCCAAGCATACAGCACATGCAGTTAAAATGTTTCTTGTCTTAAGTATCTGCAGATCACACTACGTGATTAAATATTAAACCCAATCAAAGATCAACCCCCCCCACACGGAGCCTCTTCAATGAAATGAAAGACATAGACATATATGCGGTTCAAAATGCTCCAATGGAGCTGTTTATTAAAATACATGTTTAGAAAAAATGATGAATGTATGTTGTGCGATTCGAGTAAGGTAAACAGCGGCAATTCAGAACATTGATTAGATGTTAAGACAACTCGAGACAGTAGTACACAACTGATACTATCCAGTAGCAGAGACAAGGTACTAGGTTAGTGTAATTGTATGCAAAATATCATGTAGCTAGTGTTTAATAATTATTCCCTTAAGACAGCGACAAGGACTATGTAGCATAAATGCAACACTGATATCAGTACCCTAATTTAAATGCACACACAACATTGGATCAATGTCCAGCTTGTTTATATAGTATGCTAGATTGTTAACAATTAAACAATTAGTCAATTAAGATATAAGAAAGGAAAGCAATGAAAGGGTTGATAGAATTAAAAGGATTCCCCTGGGTCCTGCTATCCTGCGCGTTGCAGTCTACCTGCTACATTCATATCAGCGTTCTGTTCTGACTGATGCAAAATCTCTGCGTCTTTGATGACTGCCACTTCTCCCACTTACTGCGAGTATTAGCCGATTTTAAATGTACTGGAGGTAAAATGACTGCGTTTTTTAATTGTTTTTAAGGTACTTTTATTTTTAATTCACTTGAACGAGAAAGCACAGTAATTTTTCAGTTCAGTTTTTTTCTTTTCTTCTTGTGCTTCCGTTTTGTTTGCTACAATGTGCTTGGTTTTTCAATGGTGAAACACAATTCTTGGCCCTGCTAACACAGACACATAAGAATACAGTAGTTATACAATTCTGTTACGACAGGGAAAGAAATCATGCAGTAACAAGTCAGTAAAGAAGGCAGACTAGTGAAAATGAGACAGAGTTTTGATTCCCCCCCAAAACTCCTTTAAACCTAGTGAAGAACTCTCAAACCAACAACATGTGTAAAACTATATGTGTGTAGCTCTGTGTTTGTCTGTCGTAGTGGGGATGGGAGTGAAAAGGTGCTGACCTTGCTGTAACCAAGAATTTCGGACCTTCACTCAAATAATTGAGTTCCCCTGTTAATAATAATAATAATAATAATAATAATAATAATAATAATAATAATAGTGACAGCCTTGCAACTGGTACAGACCGGCAGTGGGTCTTTGTGACGATATGATTCCCGAACCATAATACTCCCTTAATCGCACTATCGTAATGCATCGATCGGTTTGTACCACAATCACAGAGAAATTAGAAATTATGAAGAGTGGTATTTGTTGCGAACTTGCAAAGTTACTGATGAAGAACCAAAAGCAGCTGTACGGTTGTAATGGGGTAGTTCTCTGCTGTACAACAGCTGTTCCGGATGGCACACGGTTACTGGTACGCCTGGTGGTCCCTGCTGGAAACACTGGTACTTGAGATGAAAAGGTTGAAAACCGCTGCTCTGTTGGGCCCCCCTGGTGGAAACAAGGACCCACTGCATGTTTGCTTAATGTAGCTAGAAACTTCACTGTTTCAGTTCCTTTATTGACAAAATTGATTTTTCTTGACGACCTATGGCAATCTCGGTTTGTTTTATTAAAGGTATTTTGTAATTTCAAGTGGGTATTTTCCAAATACAATTGCATTTTGTATTGAAAATACAGTTTCCAAAGCATTTTGTATTTTGTATTGATCATACATTTACTTAAGTATTTTGCTTATAAAGGGAGGTCGTACTCTAAACTGGCCCCCACACGCTGGCACATAATTGACGTTGGCTGTGAAGTATTTCCATTGCCGCTGCACTGAAGAGGGGAGGAGAAGCGAAGCTTGGATGAATTGGACAGTCACCCGTGGAAACGTGTATCTACTTCACGGTGATTTTTCATTGGGGTAGGGTGGTTCGATGTTTTAGTGTTAATCACCCCATGGAATTTTTTCAAAATTCGGTCTTAACCAGATGTCGATGATGTAAACAAAATTATGAATCCCTGACAATGCAATTGCAATGTAGTTAAATGCGAGACAGAAGACGTACTCAAAAAGTATGTACGCTCAAAGTTGCTCAACACAATCTCCTCATTGTATAACATTAATTTGTTACCAAGACACCTTTCCGTGCACACGTAATGTAAACAGAACCACACAATTGCGTAAATGGAAACCACTAGACCATCTATTACTGCTTATGCATTGTGAACAAGCGGATTGATGTCAGAGCTAAGAACTGTGGTTAAACGCGGAATGTGTCAAAGATGTTTCGATGTACTGTGATCACGTGAAAAACGTGATTCGTGTACATAAATTCACCACCAAGTAGCTATTTTAAGACTGTCTACTGTTCAAATACTTTAGCCTCCGTTTCCTTCCTTTTGTCCATCAATTTATTTTTTGAAACTTAATTATAACTCCTTATAATTTCTATTCCTTATCTCACCCGCAGGACCGACCTTGGTGGTCTGAAAAGCTTGTGTATTTGAAATCCATCCGCTCATAAATACATTCTCACCAACGAAAAGGAAGGAATCAAAAATAACCTTTTTTTTGTTCTGGTATGTGGGCCAACATGACATCTTTTACTGAAATGTTCAAATAAAAATACATAAAACTTTGCATGACTTTTAAAAACGGTAAGATTTCCCAGAAGACTTGGTGCTAGCTCAATCCTGCGGATTATGTTAGTTTGGGGGACACCTAAAGCATGTACAGTTGTTATAAATCACTATTAGGGCAGAAGTCCCATGATTTTTTCTGTAAGTTATTTTGGGAACTGCATTTATTCAAACCTTTATTATTTATACAGAACACAGGACATGCAGTATAGTTAGGAGCTAGTTACTGCATAGTAAGTAAAATAAAAATAAAATTATATACAGGGTGATTAGAAAGTAAGTTTACCACATGAACGCACCGTATCATTGATGTGGTAAACTTACTTTCTATTCACCCTGTACATATATAAACACACACACACACACACACACAATAAGAAATGTATAAAAGCACAGTATAATTTTTCGAGGAGCAGTGATCTTGATATACAGTTAACAGTGCAGTTTACATCAGCTGATAATAATGATATGAAAATGAACGGTCTTCAGTCATTAGCAAAAAAGTCATTTAGTGAGCAAACAAGTTAAATAGCAGTTAATCACGCCTAAGAATCTATTAACGCATTTTGATAAATTCTTCAATGGCAATGAAGAGGCTGTGTTAACATTGCTGCTGTGTTATTTAGGCCAGTTGCTGCTTCGGTTCGAATAAATGCTGATATATACTGGCATTGTTCCTTTAACAGAAACAATTATATTCTGTAGGGCAGGCTTTTTTTTGCAGATTTCAGTCAATCATATATATATATATATATATATATATATATATATATATATATATATATATATATATATATACAGTACTGTGCAAAAGTTTTAGGCAGGTGTGAAAAAATGTTGTAAAGTAAGAATGCTTTCAAAAATAGACATGTTAATAGATTATATTTATCAATTAACTAAATGCAAAGTGAGTGAACAGAAGAAAAATCTAAATCAAATCCATATTTGGTGTGACAACCCTTTGCCTTCAAAACAGCATAAATTCTTCTAGGTACACTTGCACAAAGTCAGGGATTTTGTAGGCATATAGTCAGGTGTATGATTAAACAATTATACCAAACAGGTGCTAATGATCATCAATTCAATATGTAGGTTGAAACACAATCATTAACTGAAACAGAAACAGCTGTGTAGGAGGAATAAAACTGGGTGAGGAACAGCCAAACTCAGCTAACAAGGTGAGGTTGCTGAAGACAGTTTACTGTCAAAAGTCATACACCATGGCAAGACTGAGCACAGCAACAAGACACAAGGTAGTTATACTGCATCAGCAAGGTCTCTCCCAGGCAGAAATTTCAAGGCAGACAGGGGTTTCCAGATGTGCTGTCCAAGCTCTTTGAAGAAGCACAAAGAAACGGGCAACGTTGAGGACCGTGACGCAGTGGTCGGCCAAGGAAACTTACTGCAGCAGATGAAAGACACATCATGCTTACTTCCTTCGCAATCGGAAGATGTCCAGCAGTGCCATCAGCTCAGAACTGGCAGAAAACAGTGGGACCCTGGTACACCCATCTACTGTCCGGAGAAGTCTGGTCAGAAGTGGCCTTCATGGAAGACTTGCGGCCAAAAAGCCATACCTCCGACGTGGAAACAAGGCCAAGCGACTCAACTATGCACGACAACACAGGAACTGGGGTGCAGAAAAATGGCAGCAGGTGCTCTGGACTGATGAGTATTATTGGCTGTATTTGGCTGTAGCAGAAGGCAGTTTGTTCACCGAAGGGCTGGAGAGTGTACACGAATGAGTGTCTGCAGGCAACAGTGAAGCATGGTGGAGGTTCCTTGCAAGTTTGGGGCTGCATTTCTGCAAATGGAGTTGGGGATTTGGTCAGAATTAATGGTCTCCTCAATGCTGAGAAGTACAGGCAGATACTTATTCATCATGCAATACCATCAGGGAGGCATCTGATTGGCCCCAAATTTATTCTGCAGCATGACAACGACCCCAAACATACAGTGAAAGTCATTAAGAACTATCTTCAGCGTAAAGAAGAACAAGGAGTCCTGGAAGTGATGGTATGGCCCCACAGAGCCCTGATCTCAACATCATCGAGTCTGTCTGGGATTACATGAAGAGAGAGAAGCAACTGAGGTTGCCTAAATCCACAGAAGAACTGTGGTTAGTTCTCCAAGATGTTTGGGCCAACCTACCTGCCGAGTTCCTTCAAAAACTGTGTGCAAGTGTACCTAGAAGAATTGATGCTTGATGCTGTTTTGAAGGCAAAGGGTGGTCACACCAAATATGGATTTGATTTAGATTTTTCTTCTGTTCACTCACTTTGCATTTAGTTAATTGATAAATATAATCTATTAACATGTCTATTTTTGAAAGCATTCTTACTTTACAGCATTTTTTCACACCTGCCTAAAACTTTTGCACAGTACTGTATATATATATATATATATATATATATATATATATATATATATATATATATATATATATATATAATGTGTGTGTGTATATCTGTAGTATTTTTTGGATGTACTGTATAGTAATTGTTTGGAATTATTTTATTGTTGCATTGTTATTTTATTGAGTATGGTCTACTTAGGTCTCTCTTTGTATTAATGCATTACTGAGATGTACCTGTGCTTGAATAAACTAAATCTAAGCAAAATAAAATTAAAAAAAAATAAAATTATATATAATCTTAAATAGTTACTGTTTAACCATTTACTCAGTAAGAAATCAGCCTTAGATCTAACAAGGTTGTTTAAAAATACTGACATCAGAAACCGTCTGCATTGTATTTATATTAATCATTCACATTATAAGACTATGATCAGGCGAAGATCACTTCACTATTTTACTTTTCCTACTGTAGAGGACTCCCTAGTTTATTTGCATTAACAATACATGATTAAATATAACCTTGGATAAATCCCAATTTTACAGTGCAAATTAGCTCATTTACAATCTGTCAATTTATAGAAACTGTATATCATCCTAGTCAGTGCCAGCATCCATAACATATTTGAGTGTACTTTCTCTATTCTTAGAAGCATCCCTATTATGAAACCCCGCTTAACATCTTAAGGGTATCCCCAATCCCCTTTGTGTATGCCTGAAAACAGCTTGCCATCTATCACAATATAAATAAAAGGCATACACCAGCTACAGACCCAGCAATAGGGACCTTGAGAAGATTAGGCTTACCCTAGTCTTTCGAACTAATCACTGCAGCTGACAGGAGCTCTGCCAGTTCCACCCTCATTTATCAGCCATCATTCATCCCTCAGCCTGTCAAGGTCAGTTAAATACACCACAGCCACCTTAAAGAGGCACTGATAAATGAATGGGTTTGGACAGCAGTTATTATCAGAGCTACAGGTTGTGTCTTGACACGTACAACAGGGTTCGTATGAGGAGAAGGGAGATCTGTGGCTGCTGGGAATGGCTTTGCATGAGCTGTTTAAAAGACCTCCACCCTGCTCATAAAGCAACTGGTCACTGGGATGGTTATTTGTCCAAAAAAAGAATAGCGAGGCATCAGAGGAACTGTCTTCCATACTTTTCCTATGCCTATACTGTGAATTTAGCTTGCTTTACCATATGCTTTACTATACTTTTACCGTAAACAAACATTACCCGTTTAAGGTTGGCTGTAACACATAAACGGGCCTGTATGGGTACAAAATCAAATAAGTCCCTGCTGTTTAGAGGCTGTAAAACAGCTGTTGTCATTTTCCCACCCCAGTGGTTAAGAGCAGGCTTTTTAACACTGCATCACTTCCGAACTGATGGCCCAATCAAACGCCTAACAAGGATCATAAAAATACACGCTGCCCAACAGCGGTTTTCTAGTTATTATTTCTCCACTAGGAGACAATCTTCCCCTGGATGAATTGCGCAAACTCGTTCCTGTGCAGCACGCGATGCATTTTGAAGGTGTTGGAGGAGGAGGAGGAGGAAGCCAGCATGTGACTGCGCAGCTCCCGGAAAGCCCCACCTCCCACCAGCTGCACTCTCATTGGCCCGATGCTCCCCTTCAGCCTGAATGATTTATACACGGCAGAGTCTTCTTGGAGACAGCGGTCGAGCTGCAGAGAAAAACACAGAGAGGTAAAGAGCCTCCAATTCCAGGAGGAGCCTCCCATGCATAATGGATCCTCAGCAATAATTTAGACAAACGGCTTCTAAAAGCATCTCGCTCTGATGCGCTATGCTCACTAGACTTCAAGGGATAACATTTTCTTGAATGTTTATTTTAGCACATGTTTAATATCTTATCGGGTGTGCGTCGTGTGTTTCTCGGTTGCTGATTCTGCTTCATTATTTGCCATGCTTACTACTAATCCAGTTTCCAAAAAGAGGAAGTGAGGTGGGGAAGCATATTAGTGCTGCGCTCTCCCATTGGTGAAGGTCTGAGCACTGGAGCCTGTACAACACTAATATGCTTCCCCACATTAGCCTCCAGGAGTCTTTTTCTTAAATTGATTTTTTTTTTTATGCATTTTGCTGGAATAATTTGTAAACACGGCAAAAAACTGAAAAAAAGAAGAATCATACATACATAAGGTATTGTTTGTAATTATTTCAGCTTTTTCTTTATGTTTACAGACCGAATTGATTCGTTTCAACTTGCATTCCCAAAATCAGTGTAAAATAATAATAAAAAAATGCTAGGGAGGACAAAACCAGTTGAATCATTTGTAACTGAGGATTTTATCTTGAAATCATGGTTTCTCTCAGCTTGTTTTTGTTTTTAGTAATAGGACATCCTGTGGCAGGAAGCACACTTGTGTGAATATATCTTCATATTGACTCACCAGCCCATCCAAGGAAGACTCGAGGGAGTGTGTATCTCTTACATATACCAGCACTGCCTGTCACTCACTCCCCAGGACAGGCAGAGACGAAGTTTCACAGTCCTACCACTCCTCAAGCTTTTAGGAACATTAGAACCATAGCACTGATCCATTCCTGGTTTTACTAGGAGTATTAAAACCTGGAATGAGTGAAACTAATGTGTCTTATTTCAATCCCTGAAATACCATAAAACGACCCTTGTTTTGTCCTTCTCAAAACACAGCTTTTAATTATTTTCGATGTATTTTAGTGATTTTAAAAAAAACTTTTTTTTTTTTTTTAATTAAGTATTCTCAATTAAAGAAACACTCATTTCTTTCAGTTCTGTTTCTATCACCAATGTGAGATTCAATCCTAAAAAGGTTTATCAAAAATCAAGGATGCCAAGGTATTTTACAATACAAAACATGATTTTATGGTTCTCTGTTGATCATTCTGTTAAGCTCCTTATTTGCCATGCTTCAGATTTTGCATTCCCTCGATAGGAGACACAAAATAATCTAAGACCCACCTTGTAGCGCTGGTCTTCAGACAGGTTCCGGACTCCTTTGAGCTCCACAAAAACTTCATAATGGGGGTCTGAGCCTCCCGAAAAGTGGCCTGCCAGAGAACAAAAAACTGAGTAAACATTTCAACCAAGGATCACCTTTGAGCCACAAGAACCAGGAAACAACCCACCTTTCGGGTCGTTGGGCTGAAATTACGAGGTCAGTGGGCGTTTTAGATTTCGTCCCATTCTGATGGGGTCGAGTAACCATTTCAATGGGAAAGGCCACTAATGGTTGTCGCTCAAGAGCCAGGCTGTTGCGTTGCGCTGTCTGTCTGGCTAGCGAGCTGCGGTTCTCTTACCCAGAAGGCCGCTCTCCACACAGCAGTAGTCAATCAGCTCAGCCCCAGGCCACAGCTTAACGGCCCGCTGCAGCGCCCGATAAAACACTTCCTCCGAGGTCTTCTCTCCACGTACATTCAGCATCTGACCGTGTCTGAAAGCACAAAACAACACCTTGCCATTCAAGAGAACGCCAACATCTTTCCGACACCCACTTTGCAATCTTTAATTATACATACTGTACCATAATGGAAAATTCAGCGTGCAATAGCTGTATCCAGAACTATAAAACACTGTACTAGTCCAAAAATAATAAAATACAAATATATAGATTGAAGACATTAAAATTTCTACAGTAGGGGATTTCTACAGTAGGGGAAACACTTGTCAAAGAATTGTATACATTTCTTTTAATGGTGCAATAGTTTTAAACAAGACTCATAGTACACCAGTTTGCTGTGCAAGTAATACTTTGCATTGCAGTTTGATCCATTCCAGGTTTTACGATGAGCTTAACAAGACACACGAGCTTGTTACCTATACACTGCTGCTAATCAAAAATGGGTAACCTGAAATGGGCGAAACGTCTACGCAATAGGAGTCTTATTTCCATCCCACTGAAGTGTTATAGTCTCCAAAGGGTGGACAGTGCGAGATGGAAAATGAAACCAGAAAATCGAGGTTGGATGACATACCTGTACCTGAATTCCACAATGGGGCACTGATTGTGGAACCCAACCACCTTCACGACATCTCCAATGCGATACCTGAAAATGAGAGACGGCTTGTCATTACTACACGACTGATCGTGAAAAAAAAAAAAAAAAAAACTGGTCAATAGATAGATAATGCTGACATCTAGTGATGAGAAGATAAAAATACATGAAGTGTCTGTACTAAAATAAAAAAGCATGCAGCTACAGTGCATACGTTTGGAAATATAAAATTAGTATTCGGAAAGAAAGAAAAAAAAAAAAGACAGGAAGAGACAGACACATCTTTTCCCCCGCAACAGCCAGATGATATACATCAGTAAGAAATACTATGTGGGACAAAAGTGGTCCATTCGCTAGGGGCAGGGTGTTTCAGGGGGACAGGTTAACGGTTGCACTCTGGTGTACCATATGTACTCAGAGGGTAGATTTGATTCGGAGAGCTGCATTGAGGTTACAGGGGCGATTTAAAGAAAGAACAAAGAAGTTACTTGATATATTTGTCAAGCTGTGTGAAACCGCTCTGCATCTCTGTACCTGCACAGCCCCGCTGCGTTGCTGACAGCCAGCTCGTAGCACTCGCCCTCCTTCACCTGGTGCATGAGCAGGGTCTGGGGCTGCTGCTCCTCCAGGCTGCCCACCGGGATGAACTCACAGAACATGGAGCGTGGGCACAGCAGGTATTGCCGCTCGGGGCTCCCAGGCCACAGGTTCACTCCAATCAGACCTGCAGGGCACACACACATAGGAAAGTGTTCTCAGGATAGCATGACACAGCACAGCTCAAAACAGGGAAAGTCATACGGTGCTGAGGATCAGAATCCTAAACTTCTTTTTTGCAAAGCGGCGATATAAGATTTTAACCTGGCGGAGTAAAGGAGATCCAGAGCAAAAGATAAAAGCGTATTTATTTTTATATATTTTTTTTTTTTTTATGTACCTTACCTTCCGTGGCAGCGTAGACTGGGGAATAGAAGGGCAATCCCTGGCAGCAATGACCTTTGAGGAGGTCTCCATAGAGCGAGTTTGAACCCGAGTCCACCGTTAACACCAGGTTGAGGTCGGGCCAGAGCCTGCGCGCGATCCCCCGGAAACCCTTCTCAAACTGGGCGCCGAGCTCGGCGGCACGCCAGGGGTCCGGTCGGAGGAGGGAGTCCAGCTTCTCGCGACGCACGGGCGATGCCCAGCTGTGGGTTCACTCTGCCCTGCCGGATATCCTCCACCAGCTCCTGCCAGCGCTCCTGAACAGCAGGGAAGAGGAAGAAGGATTTACTGACGCGCCTGAAAACTCTGGCATCTCTACGGATGGATTCCATTGCAAGTTGCACTTTTGAGTGTTTTAGAACAGCTTGGAGAGATTCAAGTATGGATGTTAGATTATGTTTAACTTCCTTAACCATGCTAATTAAACATGCTTGTAACCAATCAGAAAACCCACCATGATAAACCCTCCATTAGAGTGCTGTTACGATGTACTGCACGGATGGAAACAAGACTCCTATTGCATAGCAGTTTCACCCCTTCCATGTTTTACTACGAGTTTGATTAGCCACAAATTTACAGGTAACAAACTCAGGTACGGCTTATTAATCTCATAGTAAAACCAGGAATGTCTCAAAATGCTAAGCAATGGGAGACTTATTTCCATCCCTGTTCTACAACATTAATGTGGATGAAACTTCACATACTTTGAATAAAGATTGAATACATAACCTTACACTGCACTCATTTTTTTTTTTTTGTAAATGGCTCTTATGAACTCCATGGTAATAGATGTGTATTTTTTAACCAATCAGCCTGGACAGCTCTGTATCAGGGAACTCTCAAAGCCAATACCCTCAAGACATCAAAGGCGTCGTAGATGATGGAGGCGAAGTTAGCCTCGAGGGTCCCAAGTGTGGGATCTTTGAGGGCAAAGAGGAGGTGTATGTAGAGCGTTTCGGGCTCCGTGGGAATCTGGAAAGCGGGTGCCGGTGTAGAGTAGAGGTTCAGCATGTGGCGGGAGGAGTTGTGGGTCGAGGAGTTGGTTCCGATTGGGATGCCCGCCTCAGATTGCTGCCAGGTCGGGGTGTAGAAGAGTTTGGCTGTTTTCTGCAGGCTCTGGGTCTCCGGGAAGGTGTTGAGCATGACATGCAGGCCCACTGCAATCCCCTGCCATGAAATACACAGACCCAAAAAGAAAAATCTGTAGTGTTTGTTCATTTGGTCAGTGATCAGTCGCAGTTTCGTCCTTATGGTGTGTGCAGTACTGCCAATCAACACGTGTGGGAGCTAGGGTAGTGTATATTAGGAATGTGCGGGGACTTTTACATTGTATTAAGTGCCATCCAGTGGCTGAATCCTGTAATTACGCCAGGAAAGTCAAATGCTAATTTTCTGGAGCAAACCATGAACCAAACTCATTCCCCAGATAAAAACTGTTTTTTTTTGGTTGTTGTTTTTTTCCCCAGAAATGTATTTTTATTTTAATCAATTATCACTTGACGACACAAGATGCCAACTCACACTTTGAATTTTATTGATATTCAGCGGACAGACCATATCAGTACAACATACTGTAATATCATAGTGGGCACCACTCAGTGCAGTACTGATGCTTTCCTATAATGTTTAGAGAGAGATTCGCTGTTTGAAAGCTGTACCCAGTTTTTATACCTACAGTAGTTTATTGAAATGCATCTCAAGTCATGATCAGGTACCAGCAATCAGACTCATGCTAAACTGATACCTTGTTCTCTTCAAGCATGCATGATAAAGAGTAACAGAAAGCGAGACTAACTGACAGCTGGTTAACTCCTGCAGTAAGTGAGTTCGGCTGCATGCAGATCACAGGCTGCAGACAGTGGCTGGTTTAAATCACCAGCTGCAGACAGTGGCTGGTTTAAATCACCGGCTGCAGACAATAGCTGGTTTAGATCACAGATTGCAGATAGTGTCTGGCTCAGGGACTCACTGACCTGCATGAAGAACTCTGTGTCGGTGGCTCTGGTGCTCAGGAGCATGCTGCTGGAGCCCGAGGTCATGGCCAGGATGGACGGCCTCTCTGCAATCAGGACATTCTCCTCCCCCCGCGCCACTCTCCTGATGAACTGACTGTAGTGATCATAGCTGGTCAACGGGTGGCGCTGTTGGAACATCTCAGCATCTGAAACGAGCTGCTCAGGTCAAAACAACGTTCAATGTTCGCTGGTTTTTGGTGCTCGCATGTAGGGTATTTGTTCCTGGTTTTACCCCACGAGTCAGATTACAAATTAAGCATTCTAAACAGCTGATCTTTAAAATGTAGGCAGATGCTTTTAAAGCCGTTCGGAGTGGAATCCCAAAATGTTATTCACTTTCTAGGAATAAAGAATCGGGGTTCTCCGCCACTCAAACTCCTTGACTGTTAAATATCCCTGAAAAGACAACTAAATGTTATTCACTTTCTAGGAATAAAGAATCGGGGTTCTCCGCCACTCAAACTCCTTGATTGTTAAATATCCCTGAAAAGACAACTAAATGTAGGGATAAACGACGTCAACGAGATACGCAGTTGTTTATTAAAATCTATTCTGGGGATGATCACTTAAGAAGGGATAGCAAGACATTTAGTGAGAGGTGTATACAGAGAAATTGCAAGCTTTTTTTTTTTCAGTGCAGTATATACCTGAATCTACAACTTCACTAATCAATTATTGGGAAGAGAAGTGAAAATGGGATCAGGCACAGCAGGGTGGGGAAAACGCATATTCAGAGACATGCATTTACTTTTAATCTCAGCGAATCTGTACAGCTGTCCATACTCCGTGTTCTGGTTCTTGCGGATGCGCTGCAGTAAGGTCTCCTCCTGCACCCTCTTTATATCCAGTGTGTCCGTTTCCAGTCGCTGTCTCTCTCGCCTCCCCAGCCAGCCCACCACCCTCAGGGCCAGGTAGTGGCTCAGCAGGCTGCCCAGTGGCCTCTTCTGACCCTTCAGCCTCCAGCTCACGTTTTTCTTCCACAGTAGCAGCAGCAAGGCTACCCCTGAGCCCAGAAGGCTAGCACCCACAACCACCAGAGGAAGCCACATGACCAGGGTGCGCTACACAAAACTCAACACCAGGGGGCGAGCTATTAAGTGCTGAGGAGCTTCAACCGACTGTCAAAGTTGGTGTCACGCTTTACCTGACAAAACTGATGAGAAAAAAAAAAGCAACACAAAAAAATTAGTTTTATTTAACTGGTAAGTCTTTGTTTAAGTCAAAGGTTGTTTTTGCACAATCCGTCACACCAGAGCAACGAACGTGAAAATACGGTGCTTTCGTTAGGTATTATCACAAAGCAAAAATATTGTATATTCTACATCTCCAAATACCCCTTTTAAAAATACACTTGCCAATCTGAAAATAAATGCATTCTTTTTTTTCTCTTCCAATTATTATTTTTAACAAAAAAAAAACGTTGGTCACTAAAACCTGGAAATTAAATATAACAACAACAAAAAACTTACGTCACTTGTACTGCACATGTATTACGGGTTTATTATTGTTAATAATTATTATTATTATTATTATTATTATTATTATTAACAACATTATTATATTGATATCGTTGTTACACAATCTGGCTGAATTAACACACAACTCTAAAATGCATACTTGGATAAAATTCGTTGTCTACCGTGTAACTTTTAGAGTGGCGCATATCTTTATTTTAATTTAGGCAACACTATGACAACGTTTTCACCGTCGAATGAATTTGTTTATGGATAGAACCGTCATAGCTGAGTAGCTTCTTTTCATAAGAGAGAAGCAATATAACTAGTTATAAAAACCCTTGTTACTTCGACTACAATACATTTCCAAACACACAACATAAACACTAGAATCACAGTCTTACCTTCCCTTCCCATTCGCTTCCTCTTTCACAAGCCAGTGACCCTGCACGTCGCACGCTTGTCGTGATGTCATTGAGAACCGCCCATAAGCAGAAGCTTTATTGCAAGCTTAAAACTAGCGGAACTTGGCTTACAATTTTCCTTCGTTGGTTTTAGAGAATATTTGTCCTTTTTTTTTTGGTTTCGCTTATATCAAAACAATGACAAATGTTTGTGGTTAATTCATGCATAAAAACTGTAGGTTTGCGGTATCAGTCTTCCACGTCTGCGCACTTAGGAGCCTCAGACGCCTCCCCCACGGTCCGCTTCTCGCACCGTTGTCGTGCCAAATTCTGCCGTCTTATTTTTAAACTCCTTTGAGATATGCGTATGAGGCATTGTTTCGTTGAAGTTTGTGCGTGTGATTACTTTCATTTATTCATCGCAGTGGTTTACTGTGAACTTTCAGTATTACAAATGAAATGTACATGTTGGAGATTATATATATATATATATATATATATATATATATATATATATATATATATATATATATATATATACATACATACAAAGAAAGCAGGTGAAAAACAATGGGGCTACACTCGATCATGTTTTGAGCTATTCATTTGCAACACTTACAGAACAGGTTTTAGGCATGCTTGAGATTACATTGAGATTCAAAACTCTTGTACTCGCCTGTCGCTGTCTCGACCTTTCTGCTCCCACCTATCTTCTATCATTTCTCCCCACACCCCCTCTCGTCTGCTCCGGTCCTCCAACACCGCTCCCCCGCTTCCAGAGCCCGTTCCTTCTCCTCCCTCGCCCCTCAGTTGTGGAACGACCTACCCACGGATATCAGGACTGCTCAGTCCCTGACCACCTTCCGGCGCCTCCTCAAGACACACCTGTTCAGACAGCATCTGTAAACCTCACAGCTCTCCACTATACTGGACTATATGGCACCCAATTGTACCAGTACTTGCATCAGCCTGTATTTGCACTGAACTGCTCCATAACTTGCTGTATTCAACTACTGCTCCTAGCTAGAACTACTTCCTGTATCTTGTACTTGATTTTACTTTTACAGGTATCCGTATTTTTTTGTAATTACTCTTACTTGAAATCATTCTCCTCCATTCATCGTACTTACTGCGTGCTCTTACTGGACTTTACTCGCATAAGCAAATATTTTTTTTACTATAAGTTAACTGCTCTTAGTCAAACTCGTTCTAAAAGGTAATTATTTACTGTATTCTTTATTTTGCTCTTATTTGAATTTTATCTTATTGTCTACTGATTTTGCTGTGCTTTATAACTGCTCTCATCTGTAATGTGATATTTTATAATATGATATTTGGTAATGTGATACTTTGTACTGTGATATTTTGTAACAATTTAGGTCGCCATGGATAAGGGCGTCTACTACTACTACTAATAATAATAATAATAATAATAATAATAATGCTGCCTTCTTTAATTCAGTAAGATGCTGTCCTGTTTCATTTGGTTTATCAAAAGAAACATACTAGAGTTGGATTACATTTTTCAAGATTTTTTTTTTTTTTTACATAGCTAGCAGAACAGTAGGAGACAAATCCATAACAAATATTGCTTCTCTGTAACATGTTAAAATACATATATCATAGGCCAGTGTTCAAATATTTTGGCAGTAAATATAAGCACTTTTTGTTTTGAATGCAAACCAAAAATAAAAGCTTTAAAATTAGTTTTAAAGTTTAGAGTTTTTCTTACAGTATGCCTTAAAATGATCAGGTCACTCAGCATTAATTCAGCACTTTCATTAAGCGGAAGCAGAGATAAGACTTGTCCTTACAGCATATATGTTTGCATGGCGGCTTTCAGCTGTCCTCACATAGCAAGGATGGAATAAAGTGTAAGCAGAAAATAGCCCCTTCCCCACGTCATAACTATAGTGCACACAAACAAGAAATATCAGGATTATCTTTACAGGATGGAAAATCCCTAACAGAGTTAGGAGTACTTGGCAAACTGCTCAGACCTTTACTTGATGCCTTTCCTGTGACTGAAGTTTTAGTTTTTCCCAGAAAACTGATAACGAAACTGGCATACTGGCAAATTCTCCTTCCTGGTAGCACGGTTTGGAGCCGCTCAACATCAGCTTACCAGAAGCCATTCCGAAGCCCTGTTCTTTCTGCCTCAGTTCAAAAGAGGCCCTCAAGTTTAAGAAGTTCAGACATTAGGAGTTAATAAATCTGAAAAGGTCTACAGACAATGTAACAAGACACAGCACAACAGAGTAAGTGACCTGTTTTTCCACATTGGTGCATGAAGTGGAAGTGTCTTATAAACGACTCGCTTTCAATTCAAAATGTTGACCTTTCTCGTAACTGTTCTTCAAGTTCATCATTTGGCAAGAATCCAGCGCTATATTTGTCTTACACAAAATATTTGGAAACTTATAGAAATTACAAACAAGAAATAGTGATTTTATTATTATTTAAAAAGAAGTCTTTTATAAAGGCCTTACCACAATAAGATCTTGAGACTGGGGATTGAACACTTCTGTTTTAGCCTTTTTCTGGAGCTCTCATTCAACAGGAATCAGAGCTTGTATTAGTTCGATGCAGTTTGCTTCTCTTCCAGAAGGAGGCGATATTGAATTATAAGTTTGTTTTTATCTGTTCATTGTCAGGTTGATGATTAAGGAACTGCATTTCCTTTGCCCTGGTTGGAGAATACCCCAAAGAAAATTAAATCCAGTTTTTGCTTCTTTCCAGTGTGCTAGCTTGGTGAGCTCTGCCAGATTTAAAACAGAAGCAAAAAAAAAAAAAGAGTTGCTAGCTAAGTTTTTAAACACCTTGCCATTCAATAGTTAATTAAAATGTTTAAAATGAGCAGTTTTGAAAGACACACATACTGTATTGTAGCTAGTTTAAAAAAAAGTTCAGTTTCCATGCCTTTAGGAAGTCTGTTACTGCTCGAGTTGTTTCACCACAGCAGTGTCTTGTGTCAAAGTTTGTTACTGGCTGAAAGCATGTCAGTCATAAGGAGAAGCAGCTGGTTGGTTAATGATAGGAAAGAAGGCGTTGATGGGGTGGGGACAATTTCACTCCCCAGGCGAAACGATCAAGGAAGTGCAGCACTGGTTCTGCAAACATACATCTCTTTAACCAAGTGTAGTACCAAATATCAGGTTTCTTTTAAATTGAAAATACATGTTACTTTCAAAACTGCACATTTGAGTGCAATATGAGAGAACGAAAGTGCACAACGGGCAAGGATGTAATTTTATTTTTGTATGATACAATCACTTTCAGTGGCCTCAGTATTCACTTTTGACATTTGAACATTTTACAAAAAGTCAAATTAAATGGGATTCCAATACCTTTGAGCATCATTGGGCATCTGTCCACAACAGTACTGCTGTAGCATTATAACAAAAAAGTTTCATAAAAGTTTTTGTATAAGCACTGTTGTATTTCAATACTAATCAAACTTTTAGAACATGTTTTAGAGCAGCTTAACAAACCTTCAACAAAATAAAGAGCCGTGTTTACATTTTTTTTTTTAACACCATATTATGACTTCAATGTCATATCAACACTGTATTGAAAACTTTTTTAAATTTGCAAGCCATAAATAAATGGTTGCTATATATGCTGAGTACAGGCGCGTCACATCCAGTTATTAATTGAGAACTATAAAATCAGACACATATCCTGCAATTTACAGATTATTTTAGAAAACTTTATTCCAATTGCTTCATCTTGGTTCAAAAGCAAGAAGCAAACCAAACACAAGAAAACATACTTAAAACAGAACTTCACCTAATTCAAATTACACAATGTATTAGGTAAGAAAAAAAAACAGCAAAAAATAATAACTTTCCTGGTTTATTGTATCGTAGTAACTGTATAAGGGAGGAAAAATCCAACTCTTATGTAGACAATGTACATTTATTTTAGCACATTCAAAATTAAACTAAAGCTTTGTACGCGTCTTTCTGCAGCGATCGTCACATTCTTCTATATGGCATTTAAAAAAAGAAAATGCAATTCAGAAATAGGGGATGGTGGTTTTTTGTGTGCGTCTTGATTAGAACAATATGCAATAGATATACATTGTACTAAAATAGCAATATTTTAAAAATATTAAATATATATATTTTTTAAAAACTCCCTAACACTGTATGTTACAATCCCCATGATACGGTAATCTGCAAATCAGTCACATTCCTGAGATCTTTATGGCTTTTTCATGATAACCTGAACAAATCAGGAATTAATTTAGTTGGTAGTTGGCTCGTTTGTTGGTTATGGGGGGCGTGGATTATTTGCCGCTTCATCCTGCCATGTCAAGCAGCTTAAACAGATGTCTCACATACGTATTTAACTGTAACATTTACAGTACAGCAATTCCGTAAAATAAAATAAACACAAAAACAGGGAGATGTTGCATCTAATAAAATTTGGGCACAACAGTACACCCCCCCCCCCCCCTCCCCCCAGACCCAACCCTTTGTGCCCAGAAATCGGATAAAAGTGAAGCCTGTATTGGATTTTGAACCCTGCTTCATACTGTGTCCAGTCCACTAAGTGGATGTGGTGCACCTTTTCCACATGTAGCTTTAACATACCATTAACACTACTTTAAAACACAGAACCCACACAGAAACATTTAAACATTTGTAACTAAATATCAAAAACAACAAAACCTACATGAATTTCGTAAAGAAAAAACAAACAATGTTTTTTTTCTTTTTTTCTTATTTGTAAAAGGGCAGTGAATTGAATATCTGCAGTAGAGAACTTCAGTGAACCATTCAGTCGAATGAACTGTTTCAGATTTTGCACAGTAGGTTTTTCTCTTTCTCTCACTAAAAATGAAACACAGCAGAAAAAAAAGAAAATAACAAAACCATGCAAATAACATTTTGCCTTTTTACAATATAATAAGCTCTGTATCTCCCTGTAGTATAAACTGCAGCGTTATTTGTTTTGCAAGTAAATAACGAGACATTTCCAAACAAAAAAAAAAAAAGAATAAATTGCATTGCATTATCATGCTCAAAAAAATATTTGATTCACAACCATTATTAACATTTCACATTATAGTTCTTTAAAAAACAAAACCAAAACAAAACAAAATAAAAACAAAAACAAAAAAATCTATGGAATTAAACCATCAGAAAATGTTGCCGATTTTCTTTTGGGGAGACTAAGAGGTCACGATTGGGTGTGTCCGATCCATTGACTTTCCATTGGCCTACGTAGCAGCTCTTCCACATGTCTCGCTACATCCATTGTATCATCCAGGTCAAAGTCACCATCTCCATCCATTATTGAGTCAGCGCTGGGGAATGAGATTAATAGGAGTTCACTCATTTAGTTTGGAGCAAAACCAGGGATTGTAATAGGCGTTTATATATATTATACATGAGAGTAGGTGTTAAAACTTCATGCTGATTTGAACTCAGCTCTCACCAAGATGAGCACCAACTAAGACGTAGCTTTACAGTAAACTCATGTGATCCACCTGTGTCTCTATTTGCATTTCCTTCCATATGATGATGTAGATAACCTTCTGCCTGGTGTTGTTTGGCTGAAGCTTACTTTGCCTCCCCAGCGCATCAGCACACACAACAGTGGCTATGCTGGCTCCGGGGATCAACCACAGTGCGGTCTCCCCAGCGCATCAGCATGACAACTGTCTGGATTGAGCTAAGTAGGGTACATCTCTGGGGTCTTCAAGTGGGCACCTTCCATCCTCGGTCTTTCGTCGAGGAGCTCGACGGTGATTCTGGCATCCCAGCATCACCCCCCTCCGTCCCCCACTCAACTCAACCCAGTACATCAGCGTTTCTTTCTTTCTATTGTGCTTGATTAATATATATATTATAATATAATATAATTCTATTGTGCTTGATATATATATATATATATATATATATATATATATATATATATATATATATATATATATATATATATATATATATATATATTTATTTATATTTCAGGCTACAACATTTTGTAGATATGAGTGTACAGTTTATTAAAGCGATAACAAGAGGGAATCAATCATACATGACAAAAAACTTACATCTAGATTGAGTAAGCGATCCTGTTTGCAACAACCCTTTTTACCTCAGACCAAAAGCACATAGTTTTTTATACTACAGATCATTTAAGTGTTAGTATACAGATGTTGTTTTAAGGTTGAAAAATAATAATAATAAAAGTCACATGTACAGATGTTTCTACTGCCTTCTTCAGTGTACTAATTAGGAAACTAAAGTGATTTTTTTTTTTTTTTTTTTAAGGACTATTATGCGCATTGAAAATAAAATACTTTAAAACTGCAGGTTAGGAATTTAGATTTGGAATGGAAAATGATTAAGATGTTGTAACACAGCAGGGAGGGGGTTAATATCCTCCCTGCATAAAACATGTGCGTATGCACGGTTTGTTTAATTGTTTTATTAGTAATTAAACAAACCGCACCTGGTGATCATTGTAAATTAGAGCCAGGTGCAGGGTATTTAAAGGAAGCAGCCAGGCTGTTCAGGGCTGCTGGTGTGTCTAGAAGCTTGATAGTGTGCTCAAATGTAAAAAGAAAAAGGTAGTGTAAAAACCTTTCTGATCTGTGTTAACCCTGTGTGGTTTGTTTTAAATGGCTTAGCCGTCCTGCATGATTTTTAGGTTCCTGTGTTGTAGTTATTGCTCGAGTAGAGCTAAGTGTTTGTTTTCGTTTTTTGTTTGGTTATTAAAAAGTGCGTTGGCGCTTAAAAAGCTATTTCTGGTGTCCTGGGTCATGATTTAAAACAGGCAAACGAATGCCTGTGACATTTACAATGTCTAGCAGGAGACATTCAGAACAGATGGATCGGCTAGCATATAGTGTAGCATTTTTGGGAGTGTTTCATAGACTATGATCCAAATAATACCAAATAGTTTTTTCTCGAAAAGGATGGCTAGCTACAGCCGTACAAGTAGGATTACCTACCTTGGTGGATACAAGCCGTATGTGTGTGTATGGCTTACAGATGGTGAAGAGGCTTGATCCATGTACTGATTTCCGCTTGCAGAATCTGAAGAGGCTGTGGCAAACCTAGAGAAAAAAAAAAAAAAAAAAAAATTGGTTACATGTGTATAATTTCACTCCGTCACATTAAGTAGTGCAGGATATTGACGCAGGAACATATTCAATTAAACTGTAATGGGCAATTGGCATTTTAAAAGTACAGGGATAATGGCAGATCCTAATTCAAACGCAATGGGTACACAATTGAATTTTCAACACAGACCGAAGACGATCCTAACAGAATTAATGCCCCTGTTTAAACCGACAGAGGAGACTGGAGCCTGGAGCGTTGACTAGCAAAGGCAATAAAAGAGATAGAGGGGAATACAGAAGAGGCAATTAAAAGGGAGAAAAAGCACATTAATGTTAATGAAACTCCAGGGCCATTGCCTCACGGAGCAGCTAATGACTATCTACTTTAAATAAGAAGGAGCTTTATTAGGAGCTCAGGCAGCATAGATAATCTTAAAGTATAGTGAACGAGAAAAGGCTGCTATAGTAAGCCATTTTAAAACCAACACTAAAGAAATTAATGCATATCTTTCGTTGCTTATCCTCAGCTCTGTTGACAGCATTTTGTAATTTGACGCGTCAAGTTACTGGTAAATGAAAAGAAAAATCAGCCTGCTGCTATAGATGTCAATGCAATTGCAAAGCGATCAGCTTACTCAGGTACTACTTGTTTGATCTGTGGCTTTACGTATCCATCCACTGCTTTAGCTGCAAAGGAAAGAAAAGTTGTGTTTTAGTCATTTAAAATAACACGACTGTGACAAAATATTACTCTTGACAATAGCTGGAAACAGATAACTAGGCTTACACAAAGGAGGGGTGTAGTATTTTGAGAACACTTCGTCCTTCGGTCTGTCAGGATATAGAAACAGCAGGTGATTCAGGTCACTGATACGGTCTGCCAAAGATCGGATAGAGAAATCTTTGGTTGTGTACGGCATTAAATTCCAGACCATCCTCTCACCTGAAAACAAAAAGATATATAACAATAACATCAGTTTTCCATGAGTAACCCTATACAGAATTGTTCCACAAGATGGCACAATACCAAGTAAAACTTTCCATTACAACCATTATCTCATATGCAAGCAAACAGTGTCAAGTCAAGCAAATAAGCCAAACCTACCAGCTTTATTGGGATTCTCCGCCACCCAGGCAATCGTTATGCCACCAATCTCCGAGTCGCTGAACCTCAGCAGAAACGTGCCGTTCGGCTTCGACATGAGCATGTCCTGCGCCTGCTGCTTGTTCACAAACCCCAGGATGGCTCTGCATCAGGAGACAGAGGTCACACTTTAATGCGTTAATATGTAGTTTTAGTGCACTGGTCTGTACCAAGACCCCCCCTGTCCAGCAAGCGGCAAATGGTTTGAATGGAACAAGGAAGTCTACTAAATCTGTTAAGTGTTTGGAATTCTCAAAGAACTTCAAAACAAGTTTATAAGCCAAGTAAAAAGAGAAAACTAACAACTGGAGCCACCGAATTCAGAACCACTCACAATGACTGCAAACAACATAGAGACAGGAAACGTGGGCAGGCTTGGTTTTTTAATTTCCCACAGTGTGAGAAGTTAGGAATGTCGAGTTGATTAACATGCTCTGTACAGACAAAAACTCTCTTTTGAAAATAAATTGAAAAGTTTAAAATCACCCATCGTTCCAATGAGGTTTCAGGTGCTTCTTTGTGAGCTCCATGACTCCATCAAACCACTGCCAAAATGTGAAGTTCCGGCCAGGTAAACTTTCCTATATTTAAAAAATAAAAAAATAAAAAATAAAAACACCATTCAGTGTTGTTAAAGAGATGATGTTCCCCTTTTGTGTGAGAATTCATACACAGATTTGACTTTACAGATGAAAAGTACATCCGGATTGGATTGCTGTTATATTTCAGAGATGCTACTGCAAGTCAGTGGTTTATGTTCTTAACCTCCTCCCTCTGTTGGCACATCGGAAAGCCTCACCCTATTGAACTGAGACCAGGTCATGGTCAAGCTGCGGTACTCCTCTGGGTTGATGCTAGAGCTGCTGAAGGCTTTCTGTGCCAGGAACACCAGGTTTTCCTCCGACAGTCCCCTGCTACTCTGTACCTCTGCCTTGAACTTCATGTTGAGAGCTTCGCAGAGCTGCGGCCAAAGCACTTTGTCAGGAACTGTGAATGGCACCCGTCCCTGCGGAGCGACAAAGGAGAGCTGTAATAAGATTCGACACTTCAAACGAAGAGCGTGTTGTTTTTTTTTAGGCAGAGCTCAGCATCTATGCTACAAAGACAGTATTCATATTCAAAGAGGTATGATCTTCGCACAGAGCAAGAGTTTGTGCAATAGCGTCTCCAAATAGCTGTCCATACATAGTTATATCAAAACTGGTTCCCATTACAGAGCCTTCATTGGGTTTAACAGGGTATGCTAGAAAAGTGTATTGAAGGTATAGTAAAAGATGTAGTTTTCATTATGTCAAGAAATCAGCAGCAAAAGGTCATGTAGTAGAATATAATTAATTATCTTGTTTAAGATATCCTGAAGGAATGCCCAAGTTCCAACATACTCGGATGAGCGGTATATAAAATAAAAAAAATTAAAATAATAAAATAAAATGAATAAAATGTACCGCTAAAAATGAAAAGATAAATGCAAACTATTTCCTGACATATGCTGTAAAGTGTAATGGGTGACAATTGCTAAAGAACAAAAGCTATTTTGCATTACAGTTATTTATTTCTAGTTTAAAAAAATAAAAAATAGTAATTGAAAAACTCACCGGCTCAGCAAATGCATTATCCCAGAGGACTGTGGCTGTGGCATTGTTGTCTTGGCTTCCATGTACTATCACTACTACAGGAAGTGATAACGTCTAGAGGGAGAGAAAAGGTTATAGAGAACAAGTAAAAAAAATATATATATTGTGAGATAGCAGGGAGGGGGTTAAAGCCTCCCTGAAGAAGAAAAAAAAAAACCATGTGAAAATGCACGTTGGTTTATTGTTTAATTGTTTTGTGTTTTGTTAATCAGTTTTGTTAATTGTTTTATTATGAATCATTCCCTGCACCTGGTGCTTATTATTAAATTAGAGCCAGGTGCAGGGTATTTAAAGAAAGCAGCCAGTCTGTTAGGGGCTGCTGAGGAGAAGGAGGCAGAAAGGAGTGCTCTGCTTCCTGGCAGTCGTGAGGTAAAAAGTGCTGTATTAAACCTGTGTGGTTTTTGTTTATTGTTTGGTGAGGAAACGGCTTAGCTGTCCTACTTGTAGTCAGGGTGTTCCTGAAAGTTTGAGTTAGTTCTCTGAAAGAGCTAGGTGTTTATTTGGTGTTTGTTTGATTTTTGTGTTTATTAAAAATAGCGCATCAGCGCATAAAATCCATTCCAGTGTGTTGGGTCGTATTTTTAAACGGGCAACGAACCTGAGTGGGTGAATTCATTTACATTTTTTTTTTTTTTTTTTTTTTCTTCTTCAGGGAGGCTTTAACCCCCTCCCTGCTATCTCACTATATATATATATATATATATATATATATATATATATATATATATATATATATATATATATATATATATATATATAATCTATCCTGATTATTAATTACTTACCAAGTTACAAAACCATTCAGATTTAATATGTTGTTTTCATGCATAACATACATTATTACATTAAACATAAAATTATAAATGACAGCTCAACCTTATTTTTCACCCCCACCAAACAAGCAACTCCAATCCGTACCTTTACTTGAAACATGAGCTCATTTCCACCAACACTAAACTGTGACTCGAAGAGGATTGTGAACTTCTCTTCTGTTACAGACTCTGCTCCACGCCGATCTGAGCGCTTGATCCTTTTCAGGGACTGGCAAAGGAAAGAAAACGGCTTGAAAACACAGAATACACCATTCCAAGCTATCGCAGGAGACCATCCTCGCTTTTGGATAAAAATGGTCTTGTATGCTACAGTGTCCGTCCCCGTCCCCCCCCCACCCCTCCCTGAATCACGTGCAATTTTTAAATTAAATTCCAGTTTAGTCTGTTTACACAACAGAAAAAAGTAGCTACAGGTACACACACAAGTTTCCTCTGCCCTATCAAAATGTTTGCCCCTACTTCAGTCTAAGATCCAAAACTAGCATGCTACCACAACTACAAGCTGTGGTTGAAGGTCCTAAAGGAAGGTCTGCTATCATAATCAAAACACACAACTCACCATATTTCTAAAGTGGGCACTCAGGGTTCCAGTGGCTTGGTGATATTCCATAACACAGTTATTATTTAGGATCTCTCCACTACTGTCACTGAAACAAAGAAGAAGATTATAGCTTGCTTTGATCTGTTTTGCATGTACTCTAGCTGAATGAAAAAAAGGAATAGCAGAAGTAAAAAAAAAAGAACCACTTCCGACTTTCCAGAAGTACAAATCTCAATCAATTAGTTCAAATGGAAATGACACCCCCTTTAAAATTGTCAGGACATCTTTTTTTTTTTATGTGGCAAAAAAAGAACCCCTGGTGCTTGATTACTTTAACAAGGCTACCATTATTTCCAGGTTTTTAAAAGGGATGGTCAATGTTCTTCCACTGCTTGCAGTTATTTTACAACACATACAGGCAGCCACCAATACCTGGAAAAGAAAAGGCAAGGTGCAACAAGGGTGTGGGCAGCAGTGTGGAGTAGTGGTTAGGGCTCTGGACTCTTGACCAGTGGGTCGTGGGTTCAATCCCAGGTGGGGGACACTGCTGCTGTACCCTTGAGCAAGGTACTTTACCTAGATTGCTCCAGTAAAAAAAAACAACAACAACTGTATAAATGGGTAATTTTATGTAAAAATAATGTGATATCTTGTAACAATTGTAAGTCGCCCTGGATAAGGGCGTCGGCTAAGAAATAAATAATAATAATAATGCACACTCCAGCTGCAGTGTGTCAGTCATGCATATTTGTAACGGAATGTCTGAGCACAGGTGGAAAATAAAAGGAAATCCTTACTTCCTGGTGTTCTCCTTTTTCAAAAGGCCCTTGGCTTGCTGTTCGCTGATTATCGTGGCTTTCACCTGGGGTGGGTTCATGTGGACATTCAACTTCCCTCCAACCAGCAAGCGCACTGTAGCGGCAAACTTTGTCTGCGTTTTCAAAACCTGGGGGGGCTGCTTCTCAATAATAAAGGTGCTGTTCCAAAACAAACATACTGTAACATTACATTCCTGGCGAGAACACGCTGTAAGAACCATTAGAAAGATCAACACCAGCTTGTCCAATAGCATGCCACTGCATGCACATCTGAAAAAACTATGTCATTCTGACATATGTTAACAGTACAAATAGGCAAATAAGGCATTCCAGGTTTTACTAGGTGTTTCATAAGCCACAGTGCACAAGTAACTAGACAAAATGTGTATTACTGAGTGCTTTGTGAAAAAAAAAAAAAAACTGAAAAGGACGGTTTAATCAAATTTGCATGTGCTTTTCAAAACAGGGTCTACACAAAAAACAAGCAATACAACTTTCTGTGCAGGCCATTTTTTCATTATCCATGCAGGTAATGCTCACTGCATTGTGTAAAAAAAAGAAAATTAAAAAATAGACCCAATTCTATCAGCAGCTTTATAGGTACTTGCTCATCTAAAAACTTGAATTATACCAAACAAATGCTGCTTTCTACCCTACACGTTTTCCATGCAAGGCTATCGCAAGGGCAATTTTTTTATGGTCCCATCTACTGTCGCAGTGGGATTAAAACTCATTCAGCACAGCGGCTTGTCTTATTTTATGTTCACAACTAATAACAACAACCGACCTTACTTCTGATTTATGTGTCACTGATTCTAAGAAACAATGATCCCTGTGGACCTGTAACTCAATTAGCAGCGGCTTCAAATCAGCATACATTTACAGCCACTATAACTGGCCACACAAACATAATGAAATGAGGATTAAACAATTGGTTGACTGGCTTGATACAAGGCTGGTGTAAGGTTTATATTCTACAGTGTCTTAGCACAGCTGTACTATGGTAATGCTGCCTGATATAAAACAATAGTATATATTAGTAACCTTGATCTTTGAATTGTATATCCTCTCACAATGAAAAGAGGCCGATTGACCCATTGGTTGTTCCTTGCTTGGGCAATATCGAATTCCCAGCTGTTACTCTGTTGGGAATAAACTCACCTTCATCCAGACTCCTGTTTATACTTATTCAATTGGCCAGAGCAAATTTATTATTTTGTTCAGGATCGAGGATGTAAAAGATGTTAATTTGGGATAAGCAGGTTCCCAACAACTCGGTATTCTTTTGGAACCTTATTCTCTCTCTGTAAAATGGAAGATCAGAAGGCAGCACAAACCTGGTCACGAGCGCGGATATAATGTCTGTGATTTGCTTGTTGAGATCGGTAAGTAACTCTTCTATTGGGCCCGGAATGGGCAGCTGCTGTCGTAGGTGTTCTGCTCTCCTGATCTGTTGTCGGTTCTGCCAATTCGTCTCCGCCAGCTTCTCACACCTAACAGAGAAAGCCAGATCAAAGGCAAAGAGCAGTTAGCCTGAGCAACGTACACGTTTGCTTTAAACATCTTTAAAAACTGCAAATGTGAAATCTACATGGTGAATCTAAAGCCGAGGGAACACAGAGCCACTTTATCAGCAACGGTGGCTTGAAACCTGGTTCCAGGAGGCCAGGAGACTTGGTTTGAGGCAACTTTGCTGTAATCAAACATGAGTCTCCCCTGGTGTGCCATGCAGTGGCCTGAAACCAAGTTCCACCCAGCAAAGTGGCTTTGTGTTCCCTCAGGTTAAGTGCGCAACAGGTGATATTTACAGACTTAGTTTATTTGCTATAATCCCTTCAATGCCGCTGTTATTCTTGGAAACATGCTTGGTACTAGATCTCCAAAGGGAAGCGTTTCCCCTGCTGAGCCACGAAGATCACTTCGAGCCCCTGAATTTCCATGGAGATCCCCTATGCAATTACTAAGCAGGCCCAGCCTTATACACTGTATAAGGCTGTTTACTGTATTTTTTTTTTTTTTCTCTCATTTGAATTTGCTCTTACTTACTACTGATTTTATTGTATTTTATAACTGTTCCTATCTGTAATGTGATATTTTGTATTTTGTAATGTGATACTTTGTAACAACTGTAAGTCGTCTTGAGATACCCACCAGGACTGCACCACGTCCAGGCCTCCCTCAGGAGGTCCCCCGTTGCCTGACAGTTGCTGCCGCCGTTTCCACTGGATCAGCTCGTCGTCCAGGATGATCGTCTGCTGCTTGTGGAGCAACTGCAGCGTCTTCTGGTGCTTCTCAGCCAGATCCTGCGCGACGTGAGCCAAGCAAGCGGACAAGATATCAAAATGTGATTCAAAACGTGATTCAAAACCTCACTGAAGCTAGTAGTGAGGTTCTTCAGACTTACTGAATTTGATATCGTTACATCTCTAGCTGAGATGTACATATTTGACAAAACTTTTAGGCAAACTTCAAAACCTTTAAAAACTACAAAATGCATATGCATTATTTTAAGACATCGCACACAGTACTTACCAGTCTGTATTTCTGTAGTGTATTAGCTTCCCTTGTTAACCAGGCCTCCACAGTGGCTCTTTTGGTCTGTAGAGCGGGTTCTCTCAAGAGACGGTCAGCGGGAGGGAGCGTTGAGAGGCTGGACAGCTGAGCTGGGGAGCAGAGGCAAACAGTCACATTTAAAACCAGACTCCTGCATTTTTTTGCATTGGACAGTTATTAGGGAACAAAGAACCTTGAATTCAATGTCAAACGTTTTGACTACTTTCATTGTCTTCATGGAAGCGTGCTGTTTGGATTGTAGATTGCAGATGGAAAAGGTGCCAGCCCCAATTTGATAAGATAAGCCTGGTATCATAGTGCAGGTGCCGTATTTGAAGACACTATAAAAAAAGACTTCTTGTTTGTTATTTTAGCACTAAATACGGTGTAATAGTTAAAGATCACGGTCACTGGATATTTGGAGAGACTGAGTTCTGCCATCCCGCAATCCTAACAGGGCCTTACAGGCGTCCCAATTTCAACCGATTTCATCTCGATATGCTTGTGATGTAGATAAAGAAGACTTAATTCAAAATTGTTTTAAAAGGTCAGTCCCAGATGGAAACTAGGCATTGGGCTCCCTAGTTCTGGAGTATGCGCTCCCAGTCTGCTGTTACATCAAGCAGGAAGGCAGCTCACAGCAATAACAGCAATAACAGCATGCCGTTTCACTGCTTACAGATTAACAACGTGCCACACATCCATCATTAGGACCAGAGAAACAGACACATTAATCGGCATGCCTTTCCCATGTGATTACTGTACTCTACCTCACGATATTGACAGAAATATGGTCTCAAAAAAGGGGGAAAGTTCAAAGCCTTTTACTTCATTTGAATCCTTCTCTCTGATAAAGAGAACACCACTCACTAATGTGTGTAACTCACCCTGTATGCGCAGGCTCTCCTGGTACTGGATGATGAAGTACTCCTGGTTGTGCTGCAGCTTGCGCAGGTCATTCTCAGTGTCTTGGGTCATCATACGCAGCTCCTCGAAGGTCTGGTTGATCTGGAGGTGTTTCTGAGACATGCTGTCTAGTAGACCTCCACCTGGGGAGCTAGACTGAAAACAGGATAAATTGCTACTTTTCTACAAGACCTGATAATCATAAGATTTAAACAGGAACATATTTGGCTGATTGTATTATAGTTTGAGCCTTGAATGCAAATAATATATGATATCTCATTGTGTTATAATGTAATGGAATCTCAATATATATCTTTGCTTTAAATCTACGGTAGCTAAATCATTTTAAATCATCTTATAAAACATAGATCCTCTTAAATAAAACATTTTTTTTTTCTTTTGAAAGTTTAGGTCAATATCTGCCTTTTAATAAAGCATAATATATATATATATATATATATATATATATATATATATATATATATATATATATATATATATATATATATATATATATATATAAAAAGCTGCCATTCTCTTCCTTTTAATTATAAATTAAAGGAAGTCTTTAGTTCCTTAAATATAATTTTAGCACAAACCGGTGAGGATCTTTAAAAACTGCTGAATTGGGTACATAGAGCAAGACTGGATTTTCATATGACGGATACAAATTCAATGCATTACACTCAGTATCTCCGTAAGAGATCAACAATAATGTGTTGAATCAGTAAAAATAATTCACCGTGGATTATTATTTTCTTACTGATTCAACACTTTGAGTTGTTTCTGCCACTTCAATTGATTGCTCATTTGGTTATTGGATTTTGTTTTTGCTGTTTTGTGACTATTAAAATGCTTGTCACTCACATTGTGGGAATGTTGTCAGGAGTTCCTCAGAGTTTGAATTTCAAATCCCACTTACACAGACCGCATTGTCTGTTGTAAGTGAAGACAGTAGTGAGGACTACTGAATATTTTAGGATGTAGAACATGAAACTGGCATTACATTTAAAAAGCGATCAGTAATCAGGCAAAATGTAAGTGGGGTGTAAGCTTGTTTGAACAATGGTTAAATGCAAAAACAAATTTACACCTAATGTCCATGTAATTGATAGAGATTGACTAAGGTATATGTCTTAAACTAAAATGGCTCAAACTAAAAACTGTTGGGTTTTTCCAACCACATTTGTAGTATCACAAAACTATGTTAAAGTTGCTTCTGGTACTGTAAGTTATTAGAAATGTGTTAATCTAAAACCATATAGTTTAAATTGCATACCTTACATATAAGAAATAATAACGAGGACACACATACAAACAAACGTTGTATAAAATAAGAAATACTTACATCATTCGCTTCCCGTACAAGTCTCTGCTCAGTGTAGAGAATGTGTTTTATACATCTAACCAGCTCCAATGGACATCGGTCATAGGTGCTCTAGTAAAACAAGGTCTGTCTGAATTAAATGCTTACAGTACCCTGTACAGGTTTTACCGAGCACGGACTTCGAAAAAAATAATGCATCTCTAAACAAGACACAGTCACTATTTGTATGTGATCCATTGGGGAGAGGCTACTTGTGCTACTTTCTACATGGGGAAATAGCATGCTAAACATTAATCTGTTATATATGGTAATGACTGTAGCTCATCTATAATCTAGTATTGGTCATTATAAAGCCTTTCGTGCTAAAGTAAAACACATTCTCTTAAAGCTAATACATCAAGACAAAAGGACTGAACATAACGATGGTTTTGCTTTACTAAAAAAAATTTTAAAAAAAAACCCAACAACAACTGCATTGTTCATGCAAACACACTTATTTTTAATAGGGAGTTGCAATATTTGGCAGAAATCTGTCTCATCGAACATGTCTGAAAAGGATTAATACCAATGCTAGTGCCAAGTAACAAACCTTCAGTTGATTGGCGTAGTGCCCTAGTTTGATTTTCAGTAGAAAACCATCCTCCCCAACTTGATGTTCAGCTTTCTTCTGCAGCTCCTGCACCAAACTTTCCAGCAGGCGTTTTGCTCGAAATTCTTCCTGGGGATTTTCCAGATCGATCGAGTCCCTTCAAGCATAAATAAGTATGTTAGTTAGTAACATACATCTCCAGCCAAAATCCCCAAACCACAGCCGTCAGCATTGCGAAAAGGCATGCCATGTCCTTTTTGTGTATTTTGCACAATCAATACGCTACAGTCTAGTCTACAAAAACATATAGGTCAATAGAGACACAATCTGAATTGGTTTTGTGGACCACTGCGGACTAGATTGAGAACACCAAACCCATTACATTTGTGGCAGACAGATTTGCACGCAGATCAGTTCCTAGCTCACTAGTAACTTCCATTGTTACCTACCATGTTTGACTTTCAATCCACTGCGATAGGTAATGGCGAACCTCTATGGGAAAGTGCTGCCCATACAGAGACTGCATCTGGTGCAAGGCCTCCCCCTGCAGCTGCTGGGCTTGGATCCACACTGCCATCTTCTACACCCTGCAGAGAGAGGGGACAAGAGAAACAATCCGAAAATAAAACAGGTGTAATACTGCACCAAAGCAGCATAACAGCAACACACACACACACCTTTACCGTGACAATACAGAACATCAAGTAACTACAGAGGGGTTGAAGCCAGCAAGTTATGAACCTCGCTAGCCTATACAGTCCAAACTAACGCAGGTTAAAAAAAAACACTTTACTTATACCACTGTTATTGGGTAGGGGTCCGGTTAATTTTTTTATTGCCTTCCGGATACTTGTCAATACTGTACTTACCAGCTCATGGAAAAATCTGATCTCATTACTTAATGAAATTTCAATTCATTACAGAATGTTATTATCCATATACAGAACCTGCATGCCTCCTTTAAATATAGTTTTCACTTCTCACCCAAAGAATCTTGTCTGGTAGTCTGAAATCGATTTGAAATATGGTATACTAGATTTTCATCTAGTGGCTTTACACAATCAAACCCTTTGTTGCACATGTTTCATGTACAGTAGACCAGCATGGCTTAACCCTACGTGTTCACAATCAAACAGGGAGCTCTTTGGCACTGTCTTAAGATGACGCTCTTCAAAAAGACATTGCCAGTTCCATCTCCATTCCATAGGGCAGCAGTGTGGAGTAGTGGTTAGGGCTCTGGACTCTTGACAGGAGGGTTGTGGGTTCAATTCCAGGTGGGGGACACTGCTGCTGGGTTATTGTATGTAAAAATAATGTGATATCTTGTAACAATTGTAAGTCGCCCTGGATAAGGGTGTCTGCTAAGAAATTAATAATAATAAATTGACAAAAGGCCATGCTAACAAGGCTTATTAACAAAGCTAGCTACCATCTTGACAACCTAAAGGAGATACCAGTAGGAGGGATCCTTTATATACTAAGCATCAAAAGAAACGTATCACTTATATTTGAATAAAATTCACTAGATGTGATCGAAAAATGACAAACTCTCTTTTAGAGCAGGTGCAGTGACTTTTTATTGTACGGATTAACAATTGGCATCACGAAGATGCTGCAAAATGCTCTGTCGATGTTGGGCAGGTGTTGTGACTCTCCCAGTTCGTGGCCTGTCATTGACAGAGTGTGTCTGGTTATACAGTCTCACCAGGTTTGAAATTGCTGGCTGTGAGCACCCAAGACAGCGAGCCACAGTACACTGCCCTAGTCCAGCCTCCAACATGCCAATTGCACGAAGACGCTGCTCTCTTGACAGACGTGGCATATTGTTTTTTATTCTGTTATTTTCTTTATTGCTTTTATTCAAGCTTGCAATTCAACAGCTGAAATCACTCCATATCCAGTGTCCAATCAACTGTCTCACTAATTAGGTGATTAAGTGCATATGCTTCAGTCAAGTTTCTTTTGAGGCTCGATATATACACTGCCGTTCAAAAGTTTGGGGTCACTTAGAAATTTCCTTGTTTTCTAAAGAAAAGCAAATTTTTTGTCCATTAAAATAACATCAACATCAACTTGATCAGAAATACAGTGTAGACATTGTTAATGTTGTAAATGACTATTGTAGCTGGAAACGGCTGATTTGTAATGGAATATCTACATAGGCGTACAGAGGCCCATTATCAGCAACCATCAGTCCTGTGTTCCAATGGCACGTTGTGTTTGCTAATCCAAGTTTATCATTTTAAAAGGCTAATTGATCATTAGAAAACCCTTTTGCAATTATGTTAGCACAGCTGAAAACTGATTAACAGAAGCAATAAAACTGGCCTTCTTTAGACTAGTTGAGTATCTGGAGCATCAGCAATTGTGGGTTCGATTACAGGCTCAAAATGGCCAGAAACAAAGAACTTTCTTCTGAAACTCGTCAGTCTATTCTTGTTCTGAGAAATGAAGGCTATTCCATGAGAGAAATTGCCAAGAAACTGAAGATCTCGTACAACGCTGTGTACTACTCCCTTCACAGAACAGCGCAACGGCTCTAACCAGAATAGAAATAACCAGAACCAACGGCTCTAACCAGAATAGAAAGAGGAGTGGGAGGCCCCGGTGCACAACTGAGCAAGAGGACAAATACATTAGAGTGTCTAGTTTGAGAAACAGACGCCTCACAGGTCCTCAACTGGCAGCTTCATTAAATAGTACCCGCAAAACACCAGTCTCAACGTCAACAGTGAAGAGGCGACTCGGGATGCTGGCCTCTAGGCAGAGTTGCAAAGAAAAAGCCATATCTCAGACTGGCCAATAAAAAGAAAAGATTAAGATGGGCAAAAGAACACAGACACTGGACAGAGGAAGATTGGAAAAAAGTGTTATGGACAGACGAATCTAAGTTTGAGGTGTTCGGATCACAAAGAACATTCGTGAGACGCAGACCAAATGAAAAATGCTGGAGGAGTGCTTGACGCCATCTGTCAAGCATGGTGGAGGCAATGTGATGGTCTGGGGTGCTTTGGTGGTGGTAAAGTGGGAGATTTGTACAGGGTAAAAGGGATCTTGAAGAAGGAAGGCTATCGCTCCATTTTGCAACGCCATGCCATACCCTGTGGACGCGCTTGATTGGAGCCACTTCTCCTACAACAGGACAATGACCCAAAGCACAGCTCCAAACTATGCAAGAACTATTTAGGGAAGAAGCAGTCAGCTGGTATTCTGTCTATAATGGAGTGGCCAGCACAGTCACCGGATCTCAACCCTATTGAGCTGTTGTGGGAGCAGCTTGACCGTATGGTACGTAAGAAGTGCCCATCAAGCCAATCCAACTTGTGGGAGGTGCTTCAGGAAGCATGGGGTGAAATCTTTTCAGATTACCTCAACAAATTCACAACTAGAATGCCAAAGGTCTGCAAGGCTGTAATTGCTGCAAATGGACGATTCTTTGACGAAAGCAAAGTTTGAAGGGCACAATTATTATTTCAATTAAAAATCATTATTTCTAACCTTGTCAATGACTATATTTCCTATTCATTTTGCTATATTTCCTATTCAAACTCATTTCATGTATGTTTTCATGGAAAACAAGGAAATTTCTAAGTGACCCCAAACTTTTGAACGGTAGTGTATATATATATATATATATATATATATATATATATATATATATATATATATATATATATATATATATTATATATATATACACACACACACACACACACACACATATATATATATATATATATATATATACACACACACACACACACACACATACACACATACATATATATATATATATATACACACACACACACACACACACACACATACACACACACATACATACACACAGTATATATATATATTTATTTTTTTAAATGTCATCATTTATAGTATCCTGATGCATTGTAAACCTGTGTAGTTAAATAACATATAACACAAAAACACTATTGAATAACAGTTAACACAGAAAGTATTTATTGTACACTTTTAAATTAAAGAAGATGCACACTCACAAGTGCCATCAATCAATAATATTAACAAACTTACTATTTTACTTTAAAACATTACAAATACTTCTGTGTAGAAATAATAAAAAACTAAATAGTATTCATATTAGTTTAGCTCCGAGTTAGTCTTTGTCATTTGGAAGGCTATTGCCAAAGTCATTGGCCTGATCTTTAGGGGTGATTTGTTATCGTTTCTAGCATCTTCAATAACAACACACTGGATCCTGAAGTAAACTGCAGCTACGTTTCAACATTTATCAAACAAATAAAATAAAGCCTCAAATTTATCCGACAAACCTAGAAAATCTGCTTTTTTCCCCACAACAAAAGGATTCCTAGGATCCCTGGTGATAATCAATGTCAAATTTGAAACGAATCAAATTTAAATATAAAAAAGGTGACTATAAACACTTCATTATCAAGTCAACTTTTTCATTGAAAATGTGTAGGACACTTTACACAAAATGTTTGAATGTTTAATCTGTTAAACATGGATTTACAGCCTTTGTTAAAATATGGCAACTGCTTAATGTAAATCAAATATTGAAATACATTTTAAAATATGATTTTGTTAGCGGTCACTGACATGCAATTACAGTATAACACATACAGCATTCAGAATTCAGCCTGTCATGTACAATTGCGTCACAAACATCCTATTGTGTTGCCATGGCATTCTTTCTGACACATTTTTACCAACATTACACATGAGTCTTGTGGGGAATTTTTTATGACTTCCAAATATAGGCTTTTGTACTGTTTTGGCTAGTATACAGCATTAGTAAAGTATTTTTAATTTGTGGTCTGCAGTCGACCACATTATTAGCGGTCACAAAAAAAAAGTAGAGAGAAAACCAATCCTAAATTTAAAGCAGTATGATCAAATACTTCATGTAGGCTATTTACTCTATACTTCTTAATAAAACACAGGAATCTGGGGGAATTTTATTCGCCAGGCTTATTTCTTTTAATTCTAATTAAAAGGGAAGTGAAAGCGGAGTGTACAATATCGTTTCTTGTGTTTAAATCCCTCAAAATAAAACTTCCCTTGTCTACAGTTTAAAATTAACTGAAAACCTTTCATTTTAATAGAAAACAGTTATAATATCATGATCGTCTAAAAACGACAACTGGGGAGCACGGTCCTTAAATGTGGTACATTTGTAGTTAAGACTTCAGTTTACCATGGTGTACCATGTTTTTTTTTAATACGCTTTACTATTCTTTTATGGGACATACAATGCTTACCTATGCTTTACTGTGCATTCACAATGCTCTTATACCTTGCAATGCTTTTACTATGCTAGACTATTGTAAGGGTGAATCCTACATCACGTAAAAAAAAACTGCATCTGCAGGTGACTAATGTCTAGCACAATCTGTGGCCATCATAGCTTGCCTACCGACTGATGCCTTGACCAGACTCCACCCAGCTACCTCAAGACCCTCATCTCTCCCTACACCCCCACCCGACCTCTCCTCAACACCTGTACTAGAAGACTGGCTGTACCTCCTCTCACGCCCCTGCCTCCAGAGCTCGCCTTCTCCACCCTCGCCCCGCAGTGATGGAATGATCTTCCTATGGATGTCAGGATTGCCCAGTCCCTGACCACCTTCCAGCGCCTCCTTAAGTCTCACCTCTTCAGACAACACCTGTAAAACTCAACTCTTCCCTTCTGGACAATATAGCACTCTGCCTTTAATGAACTTTAAACTTGCACTTATCTGCTCCCTATTTTACTGTATTTAATCCTGCACTTAACCCAATCTGTAGTACTTTGTATTTCACCTGCACGCGTATCTAACCTTGATGTAACTATCAACACTGTTACCTGCTCTTGAACTGCCCCAATATCAAACCACATTTTGTTTTGTATTTGATCTTATTAGGACTAAAGTCATTGTATTTTGTATCTTGATCTTAATTGTACTGCAATATGTATTTTTTGGATACAACTGTAAGTCACCCTGGGTAAGGGCGTCTGCTAAGAAATAAATACTAATATTATAATAATAATAATAATAATAATAATAATAATAATAATAATATGTGGGAGTAATGAATGGCCAGTTACTTTTTAGCATCACGGTGGAATTTGAGTTTGTTATGTGGTCAGCATTTCCAAAACGGTGTGTGATCTTACATCAACCGACGGAGTAATTAATCCCAAGTTTATGATACTGCACACTCATTCTTCCTAATGGGACCATGAATCGTGCTCTAGGCGTTTAAGGCTTTGAGTCAGCCTAGGTCTGAATCACTCACAAAACACAAGAGGGGTGTTCTCTTAACCGCAGAGTACTGTAGCTCTTAAATTGTACTGCTCTGTGCATACTTTTATCTTCTATTGTTGTATTCCCAACAACATAATGTCTTCAATCTACCTTCTCGTACAGCTTAATGATGGCATGTAAAATATACAGCGTTGCAACTTGTATTGTAAGTGGTCTCTCCGCATGGAGAAATGCAACATTAACAATTTCTTTGAAGTGCAGTGTTTGGATGAAACATCTACAAATGAGAGGAAGAAGATTTCAGCTGCTGCAGTACTGGTACAAGTCCCCAGACATCAAGCAGCAAGCTTTGCTATGCTACAGCCAAAAGAACTTCATAAAAACACTGTTCATCTTTTTGGAAAGGTATTGCTCAAGCGTCCTGTCTTTTTTTTCTTCTTGTTGTTGTTGCAAAAGAGCAGTTGAAAAACAGGAAAGAAAACAGTCCACTTACTGATCCAAATAAAGCAGTACTCTTACCTCCCCCGGCCCTTCTCTCATGCACAGTCTTTCGAAATCCAAATCAGAGGCCTCAACGGGCAGCCATTATGTTCAAATGGTTTACAGCACGTGTGCAGCAACTTTTTTTTTTAGGGGGGGGGAGAGGGGGGGGCACAACCCTCTGAATGAATAGGGTGTCTGCAGGGAGTGGTTAAGCGTTCAGGAGATGGCAACGGTAGCATTGATCGCCGACATGGTGGCACCCACTAGTAGAGGAAGAAGGCAGGCGCGGATGAGCTTCCTTGCGAGATGTCAGCTGATTCAGACAGACCAAACAGCAGCAGTAACCACAATATCAGCTTCCTTCCACCCCCTGAACCAACATAGCCCAATTGCGCAGAAGCAGACTCTGCGTTTCCAGTAAGTAGCTGGTGAATGAGTGAAAGTGATAGTGACTTTAACGATGTCAGTATTTCACTGGTTTGCAGGCTGCCGTACTTTTGTTTACTGTTGTGATTTCACTCTTCGAGGCTAATAAATAGGACACCACGATGACGAAGTATCAGAAAGTAAGAAGAGAGTTCTGTAAGCGTTGTATATTCACCATTAAAAAACCAAATAAAAATCACGATGTCCTATTGAAAGCTTATAGGTTCCGTTAAAATGTCACCAATAAAGAGAATTATCATTTCTTACCTCTGATCTGAAGTCTCTGTTATCATGTAAATGCAGGAGGTTCTTTTGGAGATTAACACCACAAACCTAAAACTAAAAGAAAAACACATATTACAATCGATGTATACTTAGGTCATGGCAAAATTGCATAGCCACTAAAAGCACTAAAAGCCACTAAAAGTACAGCAATAACTCTCATTCTCCAGATTCACATGTCCAGTAGTCAGCATAGCTCACTTTGATTTTCAAAGTTCATCAATTATCAAAAAGTAATAAAAAGGTGGTGCACACAGCTCTAATGTCATCATGCCAAAACGTAGCCCATAGGAGTAATTTACATGGTAGACATGTACCCCTTACTTTTTCATTATTTCAGATAAAATAATCTTTATGCATGCATCAGCTACAGAAACTGTCCCCCCCCCAACTTTTGAAACCAAATTTACGCCACTGCCGTAGCCAGTGCCATTATCCCTTACCTTTTCATGAGCACTAACATAAAACTATACAGAAACCGTATAGAAATCTATACACTCTGTGTTTATTCCACAGCCTTTGTAGCAAACCACAAACGTATGTTGTCAGCCTGGAAGTGACAGACCACATCCTGTACTGTACCGTTACTCATTACCCAGCAGAGACCATTTACAGAAAAATGAACTTCGGCCTGCGTACTTTACAGTAGTTGTCTATTAGGCTGCAAATCTGCACTTGAATATGTATTTAAAGGGAAAAAAGCAGACTAGTATTTATAGTCATCTGTATATTTTACTTCTGTATTTAAACTATGTTGATCTTCACATACAGTATTCAATTACAGTGGTTTACAATCCATCAACATGCTGAAAAGTATGAGAAAATTCAGCAGCTCACCCAACAGCACATTTTCGGTTAAACGTAATATAGTGAACTACTATTGTTATTTGTATATAGCGTTTAAAATGTTTAAATCTCTTTGTGTATGTGGGTATGTTGTGTTTTATGTATTATTATATTGGTGTACGGGGTATAAATGGGGATATGTAGCACAGGTGATGTAAAATGTATATCTGTATTTAGGCACAATGCACAATGACTTCACGTGCAGATTAAAGTGGGTATCTGTAGGGGGGCACGGGGAGTGCACAAGTAGTTAATGTGCTGAGATTCAAATTGAATGATTGAATAGCAAATCGAGTCTCGGTACAGCTGCATAAAAGATCCAGTGTTGCACGCACACACGGTTGGGTGTGCGAGGTGGAGAACGGGCGAGAGAGAAGGAGACATTAAATAACAAATAATAACAAATGCTACTCATGCGGGAGTGCTCGCACGACACTTGTTTTGAGGTTTGTCCACTGTCTGTTTTGTCTGTCTGTTTATTTTGGGCCAACGTACCTTTTTGTTTTGTGTTCAAGTGCTTTGTGTTTAAACCTTTTATTTTGTTCATTTATAATAAAATGGTGTAACAGCACAATTCATTCTGTGTCCATTCTCTTCCTGGTATGACCTCACCACCAGCCAGCCCGTTCACAATGTATTAGACTCCCTGGCCATTAATGAGTTAATATTTTATCTGCTAGTGACTATAACTTTGTGATGCACTCTATACTGAAACCCTTATAACTTTACCAAGCCCATCTACTCTACAGCACTTCATTTACATGAGGTCATTATCTCCCTCCAATCAGCACGGTGCTGCTGTGAAAGTGAGAAGCCAGAAGAGCTCTGTCACCTCAACCAAACAGAAATGAGAGAAGTACTGTGCTGCAGATGTGGTGTTACTGGCTTCTCGATTCATACCAATACAAGAAATGCCTTCTCAGCAACTCGCTGCAGAGTATGAATGGGTGGGGAGCGGGGGCGGGCGGGCTGGCTATAATATCAATGGCAGTTTCCTTATAAGGGCAGATTTTAAATTCTACCTATAATTACTCTCTAGCGCTTTCTTTTTATTGTTTGTTCAAATCAGTAAGTTCAATCAGATCACCTAAACATATTTTTTGTATGCAAGAAGTTGTTCTATACGATTTCTATGATGTTTTTATGAAAGCTTGTGACTTATAATTTGGGAATGAAAATGTAGAAGCATAATTATTTGGCCTCTGTTCTTAATTTGTGATGGCTTTGGACTAAAAGAATGCTTTCACTTTTAAGGTGTTAGTGACCTTTGAATCTAGGGACATTTTAAATCAAGAGCATATTTGCTTATTGATCTGATTGCACAGATTTAGGAAGGGCTGTCTCTCTGTCCTTAATTCCATTGGCCTCTGACTCCCGGTAAAAGTTGTGACGGACACATTCTGGTTAAGAAGAGAGCTGAGATTACCAGAACTCATTTCACAAACACCCCTATGGACATGTCTAATGGAGGAGATTTTGCACAACAGAAATAGCTTGCAATTCCGCAAAAGAGTCCCCGTGGTAAAAATCAAGTCACATATTGATTTACTTTCAATGGGGCACCTGTTCCAGTTCCTTATTCCTAACATAGATCACTGCTAATTGTTCACCGTTTCTCTGGGTGCTTACTGTGTTCTTGGGCTGCTTTCATTAGCTACGAATTCTAGTAAAAAAAGATAAAAGGACAGACAAAACATGTACTGTATGTTCAAAGCATTTAAACCTTAACCCACATGGTCATCTTTTTCAGATTACAGACACGAAGCAGACACATTGAAAAGATTACACCACTTTAATCTATTCATATTGCATCGGAAATACACCATACAGAACTATTTTCTGGGGGTATTTCTATTAGCAATGTACATGTACGTAAAGTAAAACCAAAAACAGTGATGTTAAAGTGATCCTTTGGGCAAGATATGGGAAAGAATGGCCTATGGGGGTTTAACCTGCAAACTAACATTACTTGTGCAAGTCGCTATACAGGACTGCTTGTGTGCATACATCTCTTTGATAGTTAAACCATTAGTTGCTCTGCACGGATGTAATAGACCCCATTGACACTGCGGAAGCATAGGGACCAATTTACAGTTACCAGTGAATTTGATTGAGAAATTTGATGCTTGAGGCTTTCACAGCTCCCCCTTTAAAATGTGACTCCCCTGTACCAAATGGTCTTGGGGTGCTGTGAAGTGGTGAGACCCCCAATTCAAGCTGAGCTCCCGCAGTTAAAATGTCAATTTAACATTAGGTTTAAGACAGTAGAGCTGCGCTGATACTCCTACTCGTAACTGCCTTTAAGTAGTATTAAAAAAAAAAAAGCATCAAGTATTAAACAAATCCATTCATGGATTATTTCTGGCCTTCCTTCACCTTTACAACCAAGTACCTATTAAAAGACAATAGCCGACTTGACGTGAATCTTCCTCTCATCCGAGGCGCTGACATTTTTACTGCAATAAAAATAAATCAGCCTTTAAAAGACTCAATACTGAAGTGAATTGGCATTGACTGGTACTCAATTGTAAAGGTGAGGGAAGGACAACTTTTCTTGTTTTGAAATCAACACATTAAGGAATGGATTTTTTAAATCCCTGCTGATAAATACTTCTCAAAGGCAATTATGAGTATAAGTGTCAGCACCCCCTTATATCTTCTTTAGCTTCACTTGGGGATTTACTGTCATGTTTGTAAATGGTTCCCCTTGGCGTATGATGTGTGCGTGCGTGTAGTGTGAGAGACACAGAGGCATGCTTGGAATTACCCCAGTCTTTTTAAGGGGGTGGGGTAAATCCAAGCAAGCCATGCTGAAAGTGAAGAAATCCCGTTCTTTTGTCTGCATGTTAAATCGTTTGGTTTCTTTCAGTGCTGCATGAACAGATCATCACATTGTTCTAAAATAATAATGCACAAATGAAGGCTAGAAGTTACGCTTATAAGGCATGAAGATACAAGCGGGATAAGCGGAATTAAAATTAAAATTACTTTAGCAAGGCAAAAAAAGAATCTTGCATACTATACAGTATATACTCAAACATTACAGCACACGTGTTCTGTTCTTTCCTATTAACACCTTTGGCAAGCAATTTTATCGCAGTTTGATATGCCTGTATTTACAACCAGCAACAATAGGGTCAGGTTAAAGTATCCACCAAAACATATTTGCAAAATGCTAGGTTCCCATTGAAATACAGTAACGTCTGGGAGAAGAAATCCACTCAGTGTAGCCTGGGAGGCAGAGTGACTTTGACGGCATTGGACTTGGAGACAATGAAGGAATGAGAGCCAAGCAACTCTGCAGGATGCTGAAGTCCAGCTGAATTATTACCAGGCAATGCTGGGTTTAGTAATACAAGATAACAATAAATGGTTTTGGAAAAACTCCCACTGCATAGCAGTTTGATCCATTCCTGGTTTTACTATGAATTTAATAAGACACATCTGAGCTTGTTGCCTATACACTGTGGCTAATCAAGCTCGTAGTAAAACCTGGAATGGGTGAAAACCAGGTCAGGGATCGGCTTGATTCCACCAAACACCTACTATACCAAAAGACAGCCTGGTCAAGTATTGTATGGTATGCCCTTATTTGAATCTATTACAGAGACAAGGAAAAGGATGGCTAGTACTTTAAGGGCTTCAATCATTCCGTTCTGGACAAAATCTAGCATACAGAATCAAATGAAAGCGTGTCTGAAAGCATGCACTAAGACTACAACCCCACCCACACTCTCCCTGATATTATACTTCAAACGTCTGTTACCCTTCCATAGCTACTGCAAACCAGAACCCAGGTCGTGAGGCAAAAAGGTCTATGCAATCAATGGCAGTTTTATATCCATCCCTTTATACAGCCTCTTCATATACTGTACACACCACTGTACTTAAATACGTATGTGAATTTAGTCGACAGCACAGACAAAATCTTAAATTTAACATGGATAGTCTAACTATTCTATTGACTTTCTGCCTACTTTTTCTACTACTTTTTTTATTACTGTTTTTCACACATACTAAAACAGTCCAGTACTTTATGGAAGTTGTACGTCGGCAAAGTTTTCTGTTTACGCGGGCTTGAGCTCACTGTACAAGGACACAGAGCATGCAATATACGTTTTAGGGCATATTGTAAGGTTTTATATAAATTGTGATACTTTTATGTCACCCTTTAAATGTTAAAGAAGTGAGAAATCATTGAAACTCTATCCTTGAACATTCTGTGATTTTCCTGTGTTTAATGTAACCTCTGAATCAACACAGGCAATGAACTCTTAAAATCAGACTGTACATAGCTGGTTTACATCAGCAGTTTGCAACCACCAGCCTTGTCGTTCGACCTTGTGATGCGTGGGTATGTCTGTGAGAATTGAGCAAAACACATATCACATCAAGTTGTTAATTTTTGCTGAATTGCCTAGAACCTTACAACATTCAGAAAGGTTTGTGCCTCCTCAATAATAGCAATTCATGATTAATGCTTAAGTAAACTCTTGCTATCAGGGTTTCTGCTGACCTTGGTGAAGTGAAGAAGAAATGCAGATCTTATCTGTTAACGTGTTTGTCTCACACCATGAATCGCGCTCGGGAAATAAGACCAAATTTGGTCAAGGAAATTACATAAGGTAGTTGTATATCTGTGCTGTACAAAGTAATTTTGGGGCTCAGAAAACTACATCTACACTGACGCCAGCTCAGACATACCATCTCTGTGTCCTGGCAGCTCAGACAACATCTTGAGGCCAGGGCGAGGCTCGAATACCACCTGCCGAGACCTGTGAGTTCCCTTACAATCAGCTTTGTTACTCAGATTCCATCTGCCGACCTAGAAGTTTGCTTGTAGTACTGTTGTGACTGCGTCCTGTACTGTCTTCGGATTCGCTTTGTTGCGGAATACAACTGATTAAACCTGACCTGAAGAACACTGGCTGATTATTATTAAGAAGAAAACTAACCTTCCAACATAACAACTTTGTGTACAAATTCAATACATTTTTTTTTTTTATGTAACAGCTGTTTGTTAATACAATTTTTCTCTGGACCTACAACTAAAAGTGCAGTCTGAAACTTCGCCATGGCTGCCAAAAAAGACACTGTACAGTGCAGTCCATCAGATTAAAGACACAGAAGATGGATTGTAAATCTAGGTGCTACAGTAGTTTTGTTACAGTAGGCATGTAATATTATACAAACATTGCCTGAGATTGAGGCTTACAGTGAAAAACTGTTGCTGAAGGTTGAAAAAGTAAGTGACATATGTTTTTTTTCAGCCCAAAGGGTATGGTTTTCCATTATATGGTAAAATGTGCAGTCAATATACATACTTCTAAACGCCTATTTATGAAAGTCATAAAAATGATTTATCCAGAGAAATATGTGATGCTGTGGCCATGTTATTTAATGTGGGGTGGCATCAGAGGACACAACTGACATCTCGACTATTTTTCGGGCAAAAGTAAGAGCTTAAGAAGAGCTCAAATCTGTACCAAATCTGGGGCTCTCCTGGTTAGGCACAACTGAGTGGTGTGCTCCGTGAGTCATGCAGTCAGGGAAGCACAGCTTCAAGTCCTGGGTCCTTTCTTGAAAACATAAGAAAGCTAGTAGTTCCACTGAATTGCTTTGGGAAGCCCCTGTCTGGAATCCAACTCAAAAAGATGACTGCGCAGTACAAAACCTCTGTATTTTCACGCTCACTCAAGTTCTCTCAGTTTTTAAAACTCAATTCTGGAAGATAAAAAAGCAAAAGTCTATACAACAACTCTGATACATGAGCGATGGAATTTTTCAACTAGAACGAATACTCAGTGTGGTTACATTATGGGGGATTCCCCAGCCATTCAAATTCAAATGAACAGCACATGAAGCACTTACATACCAGGAACTTGCTGGTTTCTGTTTTAACAAGATCCTGCCCAACCCTGGGGTACACCACTGTAGCTCAGTTGAGGTGTCTACCAGATTGTAATTTACAAACTGTACAGTCATAGTGAATACACAAATACTGAAACTCACCGCTGTACATAAAGGTCAGCTGTTCATGCAACAAATGTACCTTCCATTGATGTCAGTAAAACCACAAAACAAAACCACCCAGCATCCTACATGTTGTAGGTGCAGTGGTTATAACCCTCATCTCTGAGCTCAGACAGCCAGGGCTGGTTCAGGTGTGGACTGACAGTTTCATGCAGTTCTGTTGCCATGCATTTCAGCATATTCCAAGTGTAGTGTTTTAGTGGTTTGAGACCTTTATCGATACAAAATTGTCAATTTAATGGAAAGGAACGGCTCAGGAACAGTGCAGTGGAAATAAAAGTAAAATATATTTTAAAAAGCAACAGAACACTTAACATACGTACTATAGAGCAGACATAGCTGACCTGGAACACATGTTTTTTTTATATATATTATCAATCATAAATCACACGCAACTGCCTGGGATATTATCTACAGTGCTGTAGGCAAAGTTGTTACATCATGCAATTACAGCCTGAGCACCGTGACTTTCCAAGATTTTCTATACAGTAGCAGTAGCCTATGTAAATTCAAATTAAGTTTAGTTTTTTTTTTGTTTTTTTTTTCATTTCTTTAAAGTTGCCAGATAAATCACTCCCAAGTTTCTCAATTTTATCCAAATAATGCTCACAGTACTGTAGAGTAACTACAGTATCTTATAGTAGGTGCAGTTCTGTATCAATCCCTCTCCTTAAAAAAAAAAAAAAACAACAACAATAACCATTACCATAACAGGGATACTGTAATGTGAGTCATAGGAGACCTCACAGATTATTAAGGTCTTCCATTCACAAATGTGAATGTTACAAAACCAGTGAACACCTTTGGCACCTTCTCAGTTGCTGTGTTGCATTCAATTTAGAAATGTTGTTCATTCTTCAGTAAAAAAAAGTTCTTTCTTCAGTAAAAATGCCTCAAAAGACTTTGCTAAATCTACCCTCTTTCGACCTGGGGTTGTTCCAAGGTTGTCAAAAGCTGCTATTCAGTAAATGCATACAAAATAATTTACATACAATAGCGTACATATACTGTAGGACTAGATTCTCAAAACGCATTTACTCCAAATTTTCATTTGCACAATATTTTCTGGTCAATACAGTAAGTATTTATGGTGAGGGTTCAAATGGTTTTGGGTGTAGGGGTTAGTTTTTCAGCAAGTCCTACTGGATAGCCTAAGACAGGCTCAAGCCCAACTAATGAAGGCCAGAGAAGGCACACAACCATAATGAATATCTTGTGACATGTTTGTGACTGGAGAGAGTACCATGTTGAACTCATGAATGGCATAAAGCTCAATAGATTTCTTTCAAGGAGACCTTAAACCTAGGGGCTGGTTTAATTTACTAAATATGAACTTTAAAAAGTTGAAAAGGACATAGAGCCCTCATGGAATCATTGCAACAGACGCTGCACCGTTACCATCTACCAAAGACTGGCGTAAAAAGTGCAATAAAAGACATTTTAGGCCGAACTAATATTAAACTCAAAACTGAAAAGCTAGGCGAGTAGGGTTTTGGGGTGTTTGTTGTAATCACACTGTTTTTAGCTTTAAAAATTTTTTAAAAAAGCAAAAATAAAATACAAAAATACATTAAATGAGACACTGTTAATTAAATATTATTGTTTTATTTACAATGTCCCTTCATGAAAAAAATGAGGCTATTGTTTTAAATGGCTAAAAACAAGATGCCTAGGTGTCAATAAAACTAAATTAGGACACACCACAAGAGTCCACAAGATTATATTCCTGCACCAACCAGAATGACATCATTTTCATTATACTGCTGAACAGCCCGCACTGTGTACTGTAGTGCACATACAGCATTTCCCTACAGTGCAGTAGAACTTACTGATACAGTAGATACAAGAACACTGTGTACCGACAAGAGAAAACCCTGCAGACACACTAGAACCCCACCCCAATTCTTCTATTGATACGTTTCACTGCCATCACATAAGGTGTAGGTATATGTAATTCGAGCAGATTGGGAAAGCCACAAAGCAATACAAAAATATACCATATTTATTTTGATTCAAAATCAAGGACATTTTTGTATTTTTAAAATGTGCCTTTTTATTTTACTGACCGGCCTTAAATGTATGGACGGTCGGCAACCTTAAGTCACATGCAGTTCGAACATTTTACTTCTTTCTCAATCGGAGGTGGGCTTTGACGCATTTCGTTAAGAAAATGCTCTTTCTCCAGGGACGGGGATTCTTCCTGTTTCTTATGCTTCTGCTTTGTTGCCCCCAAAAAAGTCATCGCTTGCTGTCAAGCAAAATCAAAACTTACTGACCTGGAATTTACTAGTGTCGCAACACGGGTCAGCCAGTTTGATTCTGTGTGAACACAAGTGAGATACATTGCCTCGGCTGAAATGTCAGTGAGTGAAGTTCTTCCAGGTGGTGCGCAATGCCGTGTCTGTTTGCATGTTGAACGCTGTGTTTTTGCTGCCCACGTTCGGATTTCATAACAGTAGTCCCACCTTACTTAAAAGTAATGCCTGCACTGTTGATGCCTTTAGTTAAGGCTTCAAGCACAATGCAAAAGACTGAGAGCAAAAGGACTAGAGTAGACAAAGAGAATGCAAATAGCTTGGAAAATCCTAATGTGCAACAAGGCCTGAGGCAATAAGGATCACTGATAGGCAGAGAGGAGCTGTAGTACAGTATCTGCATTGTACTATGCAATAGGAGCAGATGGAGCCAGTAAACTCAATATTTTTACAGACTAATCCCAAAACAATAAGCATGTCAAAGTAAGCTTACAATTACCACAAAAGGGACCATTTTAAAACACTTGAGCAATAAGCCAGTATAATAGCTACCAGTAGTATTGGCCAGGCATAATAAACTTCCAAAAACAACAAAAGGATTGTACTTTATAACGGACATTAGATAAACAGGTTCATGACCAGGAGTTGTAGTTTTCCTGGCACTCGCACACAACTGATGCATGCTGGCACGAAATGCAAACCATTTAGAGTCAATCCACAATTGCTTAATTGTTCCGACAGAAAACCACAAACACTGCAACAGATTACTGGACTTCAGACTACTCTATTTACAGGCAGCTGGCCCTTCGAAGCAAAGAGTAGCTGGCTGGCACAATAAGGCATTACTCCTCAATACAATATGTAGGGGATAGTGACAGCACTGTACAGTGTTAAGGTGCTTTAACTAGGAGCTGGTCTTCAGGTCTAGTTGCTTGCCATAGACATAGCTAATGCAGGCTAGATCAGTCAAAGGGTCTTTATATTAAGTATGATAAGCACCAGCGCCCTCTAGTTCACAGCAGTGTATTGCCAGCAAAACAAAGATCACTAGAGGGCGCGGGCATATGGTAAGCAATTCCTGTCCTGTACAACTAAAGAGAGCTCATGAACTCTGGTGAATGCACATTAACTAGGGCCCGATGGAATCCGTGTTAACGAAAACACGGACAGAATCAAAAGAATAACGCGGAATTAAGTGCTGTACGGAAAATAAATGTAGTTGGCAGTAGAGCATTAAACTTGAGATTTATATATTTGAAGGGAAAATGTGAAACTTTAATTGTCAGTACAGGCAGTGGCATAACTTTGATTTCAAAAGTGTGGGGGGCAGTTTCTGTAGCTGTGTAATAAATGAGGTGGGGTATTCTGTAAGGGATAAACAACAAGAAGGGTTGAAACGGTGAAAATAATTCACCGTTCGAGTGTGTTAAATAAATGCAATCATGGAAAACAGGACTTAAAATGAACAGGAACTCAAAGCGAAATGGAAAAAAAGTAGAAGCATGTACATTTATGGTTTTGTGTTGTTCATCTTGCCTGCGGTGTGCATAAGTTTACTCTTAACATTTAACAAAAAAATGAGACAATCTAAAATAGCCTACATCAGCTGCACCTGGTACATTAACGTATGGTAGAAATCATCAAGCTGAACACTTCCCTAGCAAGGAAATTGGAGAAAACTCAGGTTAGCATGCTAGAACAGTATACATCTTTACTGTATTAACAAAGCAGTCAGGGCCTACCTTTTGTGCACAGATAATGTCTTTGCCGCTAGGAATCAGTTGACAGGCAGTTGCATACACCTTACTTGAATTTTGCTCTGGATTGAGTGTACGGTACAGTAAGTACCCCCTGGCTTACAGTAGTTAATACATCAACTGCTTGCCTGCGTTGTCATTGCAATAGATTAAAGCAAATGCCTTCGTCAGGGAGTTGGTTGATTTATCATAAATCGCAAGACCTCCATAAGTTAAGGCGCCCAGATCTATCGTAACAAGGCTTGCAGCTGCTTTATAATAAAGAATGCAAACTCATTCTATTCATTAGATGCTGTTTATATGTTACAGCATTGACGGATCATAGTCTGCGGCCTATTTTAGTGTAATTCCATCTTGTTTGTATTATTTTTGCTTAATATGAATCATTTTTCTTAATGCAAATTAGCCATTGTACGGCAGTATCTGTGTGAACAGAGGATATTTGATTGCTAAAGTAAAAACAGAGCAAATCATTCTCTGCAAAACCAATTTATTTTCCTCACCAATCAAATGCCACAGCAAGCCGCATCCACAAAGGAAGAATATAAAATGGCGTAGACTCTTATTCACAAAAGGACTATTTAAGGAATGGTTTGACAATTACTTTTTAAAAGTTTTGCCGTTGTCAAAATGTCAACTGCTTAAGAAAATGTTTTATTCCCCAGTCTCAAAAGTACTATTTAACCCCAGAGTGTTTAATTTTTGCAAACAAGGCCATACTGCATAGTAAGTTCAAATCATAGACTTAAACTAAAATGGGATTGTGTGAAATATTTCAAAATGTTACCTCACTTGGATTTCTTGTAATGAAGGAAAACAAATACAATCAAGGTTTTATTTTCAAACATACTGTAACCCACGTACACATCAAGAACTGCACAGTAAAAAAAGGGTAACAATAAATTGCACTCCCTGCTATTTAATTGCATCAGTGCAGCACAAGATCTATTACTGTACCACAGTATTGCGCATTCAGTATAATGGGATGTAAAACCCAGCATGCAAACAATCAATGCTAACTAGGTGCCTCATTCCCACTTACAAAAAGTATAAAAATGCAGCCCAACTGACATCGATCCATGATAAAAGGCACAGGCATTTAGATACTGTGATGTGTCCAAAGCGTGCAGAGAATGACATTTACAGCATACTATGGTAAAAGTACTTGTACAGTACCTGCTCCATATCAGGAGCAGCTGATGGTAGTAACAGTTTTTTTTTCTGAATAGAGTGGTTACATTGACCCTGCCGCCTTGAGATGTCTCAGAAGAATATAATAGAACTGAAAACGAGAGGAGGGCATTGCACCCATCAATGCTCATCACTTAATCTACCGTTAGCGCCAGGGCAGACTCAAATATTTTTTTGAACGATCCCAATGTTTGAGCGGTCACCAGGTTAGCTGTAATAGGTTATTGTCCTGCCTTGTGCTTCGATTGGCTTTTCTTGAACTTGTCCTACTATTTTGATAGTACATAGTGCATAGGATAGTGCATAGGATTTTTATAAAATGTAATTGCATTTCAAAATTTAAAAAAATAATTATATATATATATATATATATATATATATATATATATATAACACAATTAACAATAACAATGAACTAGCATCCAGAGCTTTTCACCTGTGCTGTAATGTACAGTACTGTTGCATATATATTTCCATAACACCACAAAAGCCCATGGTTTTGCATGCACTGCTAAACAAACGCCGGCAAAAACAAAACACACATCAGGACACCAACGGGAAAGAACAAAGGGGGGGACTGACAGCTGAGTGTTGCTTTTTCTTTTTTCAAAACCGCACTCCACATTCCGTCCTGTTTGACAGCTGCTATGCAAATCCATGATTCCACTCATGCAAGCATGTCGTCAACAGCTATGCCAATATCATTTGCCAACCTGCAACCTTATTCATATATTTTCCAGTACAATGCATAGAATTAGTTATAAAACAATCTTCCATGAAACAATGATTCTTGGTGATAAATCTCTTTCCCGACCTGTGAGGGCGCTGTGTAAAGGTAACAGAGTGCCCTGGACTGGATGGCCAGACAATTCATTCCAAGGGTTAGAAGGAAGTCGATCATCTAGAAAGGGGGCGAGGCTACGGTACACTAAATCATCGACCCGGAAGGGAAACGACGTGGCAGCCGCGGATTGGAGGAGCGGTTGCACTAGTTAACCTAGGGGGCTTAGCGAAGTGATCTGTTCCATGTTATGGTTAAGCTGAACTGGAATGAAAGACGTGTGTTATTATTGTGAGTGTTTTGTTTGTTTTGTCGTTTTTAAATATACTGTTTGTTGTTATTTAGACGGCTAACATGATCCGGAGCTGTCGCAAGAGGCCTGCACAAACCCAGACTACACTGCACTTTCTTTCACGAATAACTGTATTTACACCATGAGCACTTTAGCACGCACTGTGGACTTGAGTTTGTGTTTTGTGTTACGTGTGGGTGTATAAGATCGGGACTATTATTTATTTCGGGACCAACCCGTGGATTAAAACAGTGCAATACACGCCGCTGTATTGCCTGTTTCTCATTGTTATTGTTTACTGTCGTTTTGTCATCAGACTTTAGATTCTAAAAATAAACAACATTGCACCTGGATTACCGTTGTCTGTCTCTTCATTGATCACTGCTGCATTCCTGCACACTGTTAACCACTTTGCCACAGATCTATTTTAAAGATCTAAAGCAGATCTGTTCAACACACAGACCTGTACTATATACGGGTCTAGGGAAGAGAATGCCACTCAAAACTGCAGACTGCTTGTGTAGTACAGGAAATACAACCCCACAGGAGCAGTAACCTACTGTGTATACTTCATACTTAAAAATACATACATGGGCATGAATATAAGACATTGAAATGATTTAATGCTAGGGTTATTTTATTGTATTCAGTACCCCAATGTAATTGTATTGTACTGCAGTTTTTATATCATTGTCTTTCTAAATACAGACGGACCTACTGTTAAGACAAATTGAGCCACGGCACACTCGTCTGTATACTGAAATAATCAGTAATGAGATATATGTATATATATATATATATATATATATATAGTTTATTTTTTAAATAAAAGCAATAAAGGCAAGCATGAAGAAAAAAGATAAAGAAATGAGTCAGCCGGTCCCAAATAGATAACCAAAGGGCACAGCACTGAATTTGTGATGTTTTACACTTTGTGTAGCGCAATGACCGACTGTAGTATACAGATATTCTGTTCAGTTGCCCCGCAGATTTAAAGCATTTCCTAAAGCTGCCCGAGTCAGTTGTCTGTATCATTCCAAACTCCTCGGATTCCTGTCATGAATGCCTAATCTCTTGTTTTACTGGATATCGGGAGACACACACTGTGAATGCATATTGACTCTTCTATAAAATAACCACTGGGAGTACAGCAGATCTCTCCTGTTTTCAAAACAATATCCTTGTCCCAAGGCGTTTCAAGTATTCAAGGATTGCAGAATCTTTATAAGGAAAGAGTGCATTAATCCCAGTATTAAACAGCAATGGTACAGTACAATGTTCTCAATGCTGCAATTCTTTTACAGTATTCAATACGCCCTTTTTTTTTTTTTCTTAAAGTAAATACATCCGAATGCTCTTATTCTACGACAATTCTTGAAGCTCCCGGCAATTTCAAAGCAGAAATGGAATTTCATTATTCATCACCTTAAGATACAGTGCCATCCATTTGTCAAGGCTTTTTAATCCACAATACAATTTGCAGTTTTTGCAAAGGGGAAATAAAATGATCAAAAGCTGTAAAGCAAACCAAGAATCATGCAGCCACCACGTTTCACAAGCACTTATACTTCAACCCAGATTCTCTCTTTCGTAAAGATTATTTTTGGAATCTTGGCCAGCTGTGCAAAACAGTCAAGTGTACTCTTGCCCAATTCATCTCTAAATATTGTTGTTTTTTTTTAAATGCAATTAAATGTAATGCATTAAAATCAAGAATGTACGAAGGGGAGGACCAAATCTACCCATATACTGAGTGGCACAGCTGGGTTTCAGACTTAGACAATGAACAACGCACCATCAACACATGTCGTGACTTGTGGCTTGCATAAAACAAGGAATCTTTTTTTTTTTTTTTTTTTAATCTGGATATGTTGCAATAGTTTAAACAAAAAAACCCCACAAAACTAGGGTTTTGTTTTGAACCAGAATCATAATAAACATGTTTTCACTTTGATCAGAAGAATTCACCAGCAATCCTAAAATCCAGGGTTGACATTTACAGTAACCTAGATGCAAGATAAATAACAAATGCACTGTTGTAGAAATGAAAAAAAAAACTGGGAAATAAAAAAAGAATGTCCCTCTAAATATTATTGTAGTACTTTAGATATGTTTACTGGTCTGCTGCTTAGAGTGGAGATCTTTTCTATAGACATTTTTGTCCATAATGCTGGAGTTCCGTTTTGAAAGTAACCAGGTTCAGTGAAACAGCGAGACAGTGATCATCCTCTCATGTATTCTATTATGTGATTTGTCATTATGGAAATGCAATGCTCTCTGGGTTTGTTGTTGAATAGGCTAAATGCCCAGTTGTGGCATTCACTACAGCATTTCTTGAAGTTTTTTCAGAGCAAAATTTCTCAAACTAAATGTCACCCCAACTACCATCAAAGAGCACCACATTTTGAAATGATTAATGAGGACAGGCATCAGTGTAAAATGCATCAATGTGTGTACAGTAGTATTGGAAACAGACATTTATTTCACAGGGGGAAAACACTAGTGGTACTGTAGTAAAGCATCTAAAACATAGAACACTGACTATTTGTACTCTACATACTGACACTTTGTAAGCCTGTTATTTATAATTGCATTCAAAATATCCTCCATCAATTAATTTTAAATCTAAAAATGCCAAGCTTTTTGAGTTTTTTGGTACTCTGTGTAAAAAGATAATGCAGCTTCTTATTACTTTATTTTTAATAGACCACTCTAACCTTAAATCAGTAATGAGTATTATTATACAGCCTTCAATAGTTAGAAAGGTAGTCCTGATTATGACAAGCAACATTAATGATTAAGGACATTTCATGTTTGAATATTCTTTCAAAATATAAAACAAATATACAATTATTATTAGCCTATTTAGTTTTTAATTAGCTGGAAAACAAAATACTGGGAAGGCAGCGCAGGTTACAGATTCTGTTAAGGATAAATATAGTTGTAAGCAAGTCTCTCTCTACACCCTAAATGAAACCTTATTTAAACCATGTGTAATTACAGTTACATTACACTGCATGCATGTTATTATTATTTATTTCTTAGCAGACACCCTTATCCAGGGCAACTTTCAATTGTTACTAGATATCACATTATTTTTACATACAATTCCATTTATACAGTTGGGTTTTTACTGGAGCAATTTAGGTAAAGTACCTTGCTCAAGGGTACAGCAGCAGTGTCCCCCACCTGGGATTGAAGCCACGACCCTCCGGTCAAGAGTCCGGAGCCCTAACCACTACTCCACACTGCTGCCCAGCTATTATCATTTAGCTATTATCAGCATGGAAATTACAATCAGGCTCTTTTGTTGCGTCTAATTTTGTGGTGAAAAATCCCATAAGAGGTTTTTCTACTTGTGGAAAACTTGTCTAGACTGCTCTACACAACTCTGTAAATCCTCAGCACTGTGTCAAACTGTCTTTAATGAACTACAGTAGTTTAGGACTATAGAAATAACTCAACTGGGGCCTGTTTCAGACTTCGACCCGCACAAATCTTGAAATAACACACATAACTGTAGTTTCCGTCAATTCTCAGATTGTCTCAATGTTACTTTAAGTAGGGAAGTGTTAGATCAGTGTTAAGTAGGGGAACTTCTCGATTTTGCATTACCACAAAACTTACAGAGCTACTCAGGGTACAAACACAATATTAAAGCAAAATTAAACCCAGGTTACGTTTTCAACACCCGTACTTCATGGATTAGTTGTTTCTTTTTGTAGATCAGTTGGATTTGTAAAGAGCGGTGTTATTGTTTGCATAACTTTAAGCACAGGAATCCCTCCATATAGCAGTTTGAGCCATTCCAGGTGTTGCCAGGAGCTTAACTTATCATTCGGTATGCCGGACTCGCAACGAACCACATAGAACCATGGAATTCCTTTGACTGCTCCACACTTAGAGGTAGTATATGAATACAACTGCCTTGTACTGTATTATGAAAAACGGCAATTTGTATAGCGCCTTTCATACATCAAAAGTTTACAATAAAGACATTACCTAACAATATTGCAAAGAATATATCCTTAAAAATAACTACGCTTATACATTGAGGAGGGCAGGGGAAATAAGTGAGATTTAAAGCTGTTTAAAAGAGGTGAGATATCCTGGTAGATCATTCCACAGTTTGTGATTTAGGAAAGAGTTAACATCTAGGCTGGGGGAGGTGGGGCAAGAGTGTTGAAAACATACCTGTGGTCTTGCAGTATTTTAATATACCATCCGGGACAGGAAATAGAGCTACCTCAGATAGGGATAGGTCATTTCAAACCAAAAGGCAAATAAACCCTTTCCACACAAACACACACACACCTGGCCTCACTGAGCAGTTCTGTGCCAATCCGCCACTAATCCACTATAACACAGCCTCTGTGTTGTAGATAAACCATCTGGTCCCAGTGGCTAAGCAATAACAGCAAAAGCAGAACTCCATGTGGGTCTGCTGGACACACACCTATAACAGGCTACAGTGCATGGTTTACTTCATCTGCTAATAAAACACTGGGAACACGCTACACCAATGTATAAAGGAAACCTGTACAGTAAATTATTTTTTTTATTTTTTATTAAAATCTCTCAAATTGGGGGAGGCATATGCTCTTACATTTAAAGTTAAACTGCTTTGTAAAGTTCTCATATTGAAATAAATATATATATATATATATATATATTTTTACTCCTGGTGGATTGTGATGTTTTGGATCGCTCAGGTGTACCTAATATAAAGACACCCAGACTGAAAAAGGCACTGTTTAGCAGATCTGAACAGGAAGAGGAGGGCCTAGAGGACTTATCTGTACTTACTACAGAGCACTCCACAGTACATACTAAAAAGCTACAAATATATACTGCTAGAAAAAATATCTAACATATTGTAATATATTCAGTGCACTGTGTATAAGTGCACTGAGCCCCAACTGAATAACAATCACTGAAGTGGCAAACATTATTTAGTGCATTCTGTTGGCCAGTGCAGGATCAATCAGCTGTAGAACTAAAGAGTACCATATATTTTATTGTATTTTTACTCTCTTTTTCTGTTTATTGATACAAAATCAAGTATAGTAAATGGCTTAAGAGTTTATTCGAAGTAGGAAGGTCATTCGTTGATGGTATAAAATGAGATGAAGGTCAGTGTCCTTCAAGACCTAGTTGCTGTGGGAAAACGCCACATTTTGCTGTCTTAACCCTAACCGTAACCCTAAGCCTCCATTCCTTACAAAGAATGTGCCTTTTAAAAAGGCAGTAGAGCAGTGTAAAGCAAGCGAATAACAGCACAGAGCCAAGTCAAAAGTATGCAAGATTGGGCTGCGCTCACATTATAAAATAAAACAGCATGAAATGTCTAAAACAAAAAGGTAAAATTGGAAACAGAGATTCTTTAAACCATTGTGAATATAAAAACAGGAACATAAGAGCATAGGAGAACATCCAGCAGTCAGTATTACTAATCTTCAAAACAGTGTTTGAAAAAAGCAGAGTGGAAGTATATGGAGGGTTTGCCACAGCGCCCTTGGGAAGCAGACACAGATCCTGAAGAATTCCCTGGCAGGTAATACTTAGCCATGTCCTGACAGGACCTGAGCTGTGAGTGAAGCAGGGGAGGGAGAGGGGAGGGTATATTTCAGGCAAACTACAATTATGTGTGTTTAAAATGATCTTCAAGCAAATTTATAGAATTTTCTTGAATGCTGTGGGTAGGAGGTGTACTGCAAAAAAGATTAGCTATAGAAGTAAATAGAAAAAATATATGAATAATGCATTTTAAAACTAATGTTCCCCTAAACTCATTCCCACAGATTACAGTATCCATCTATCTATATGAATCAGTGATTGGAAATTCTGGCCTGTGATTGGTTAAAACCTCATTCTTACACCACCGGGCAATAGTCTCCATCTGTCATGTGATTGGTTCAAATCACTGTCAGACCCATCCCTATCTGTATACCAGACTATAACATCACAATTGAACTGTCAGTCTCTGCTTGAGAGAGAGACAGGGTTGAATGACATACTGTAGGCGGTTGAGGTTTATGAGAGGAAGCTAATGCTACTTAGTATGCAGACAGTGTTATTATCCCCTCTGGAGCACTTTTAACATTTAAAAACAAATTAGTGAACTTGTGAAATACAAATCCAGCATCATTGTGGACATAATACAAAGGGATCTCTGATGCAATGGTACTGTAAAATGAATGTGTTAAGTGTTATGTGGTGGTGGCTGACTTGTAAAATTTTTTTTTTTTTTTTTAGCCTACAATCAAAATTGCCCAAGAGGAAATTAAACAATACAGTACCAAGTACAAAGACAATATCTCAAAGCACTGGATCATCCAGAAAAATGAATAAGAGAGAAAAAAATGCTACAAACCTAAAGACCTGCTGAGTCAGTGGTTCAGTTTCAATGAAAATTACTCATTGTACACGTACTTTTGACCAAAGTTCCCCTAAACACAGGAAGAAACAGGAGGAAAAAAACCCACTGAAAACTTTCATGTTGAAGACGTGATGTCATTATATATTTATATTAGCCTGTCTAAAAAAAGCCTTCTTTAAAGTCACATTAGACTACTGAAATAAATAAGTAAAATAAATGGAATGTCAACATAATATACTTCTTAAAAGAAATGATAAAGGAATACTGATCTAAAAAAGAAGTGCTCTATTACTAGAGATCTCATAATGATTCATAACAGGAGAATATTAGAGGCAGGGTTGGGGTCAATTCCAATTCCTTTTAATCCATTCCAATTCCCTTTTAATCCATTCCAAATCCAATTCCATTTTAAATCAATTCCAATTTGAAGTCCTTGAAGAACACGTAATTTAAATTGATTAAAATGGAATGGGAACTGGAATTGAAAATTGATTTTAATAATGAATTGGAATTTAACTATTTTTGTTTTATTTATTTATTTTTCCACCAACCCTGATTAGAAGTGCAGTCGGCAGCCAATTTCTTATTGAATAAATCAACATTAACAGATGCACTGAGATGCATTATGAAGCCCTGCTGGATACCATAGTATCCCAAGAAAAAGAAAGTTGAAGCCCAAAATACAATATACAGAACTAATCCCCATCCGAGGGCTTGACCTACATTTTGAAAGGACAATAACAGGTTCACAAACCCATGATAATTTAGGGTTAAGTCTATCAAATCCACAAGACCGACACAAAATCCTGCATCGCTAAAAACAAAATCTGTCTGACTTCTTTTTAATAACAGATTAAGATGTTATCTTGCCCTTGTTAAGTTTTTCCCCATTTCACCTAAAAAGCATTTGTCAAGGGTATTTAATATATATACACAATGCACATCTGGCATGGTAAAACAATGACAGGATGCAATAACTGTGACCAACAGCTTATGGGTATTTCCGTTAATAATGGTAGCATTACATAAATGTGATCTACATTTAATCTCCCCCATACAAAGGTTTTAAATCAATCTGCATGTGTGTATTGTCTTGTTTTCTTTTGTTGCTTTTAAAATTTCTTAATTATATTGGTTAATTGCCTTGAAAAAGATTGGAGGAAAATATTAATGCAAATCTCTCATTAGGTCAAACTGGTGTACTGTAATTGCTTAAAACCAGAGTTTTGTAAAAGTAATACTAACTTAATAACATTCTACAGTACTATTGAACTTACAACAAAAATATCAGTATGAGAAAATTGGGCCATTCCAGTAAGGTTTGCTGCACTGGTGTGTCATCATTACTGGCAAAACTAAGAACTGCTGTGATTAAACATCTGTGTATATGGATAGCACCAAAACAAATATCTTGCACTTGTCATTAGTTTGATACATAGAGAGCTTATTAGAGAAACAAAAGCACCACTTCCATTCAGTGGCCCAGTTGTGATTTCAAATCAGTACAGACTGATTAAGTCAAGGAACAAAATGAAATTCTCACAGCCTTTTTGTCATTAACAAACACTTTGAATAGAATCTATAAACGTCTTCTTTCTGCTCTCGATTTAGTCTGTCTTCATTTGCTTTTAAATTGTGCTGAAATTGATCATTTTGCAAGCTGCAACAGATGTCAAGTACTAAATAACATTCGCATGAAATGTCTTCCTATCGTAAAGCCTGAGATTTAAAAATTGAAGAGATAAACCATTGCTGATCCCAGAAGCCTTGCTTGAAGAAAACGGAACTGGTAAGCATAGGAATAAATAAATAAATAAACAAACAAACATTGAAAAAAAAAACAGGACACGTGGAAATGGGCTGTGCGTCACATGACTGACTAATGTGTTTGCAAATGGGATGTTGTGCAATGTATAGAAGCTGCATGTCTCTGTTGTAAGTCAGTTTTAGTTGTGAAAGGCAAGGCAGTAGATCAGACAGATGCTTCTGTATGGGAGATGTCACATTACTGAACAGTCAGAAGAATGAAGGCTCTCCCCCACATCACACATTCTTACCCCCAACTTGTAGAAATTACAAGTGGTAATCATTGAAAAATATTCATGCATCCCTCGGTACATCAGTGCTGTCCTGCCTGCAACTAATGATAATGTTAGAGCACCAGGTGTTTTTAATTTTGTGCCTAACCCAATAGCGACACAAATTTGAAGTTAAGGGTCATTTCATTGGCCTAATGGCCCCTTCCTGTTAAAATTCCTTACATTTTTAATACATGGAATACACCTACAAAATAGTAACAGATGATAATTATTATATAATATAACCTGTAGAAATAGTCCCTGTAGTGAACACACATATTACAATTTTATATTCAGTGGACTGTACATGAGCAATCCACAGAACTGACTGTAAATCATTAACTGTACTCTGCTTCAAAAGACCTATTCAACACCAAAAGATTATTACTGTAAATCATTAACTACACTCTGCTTCAAAGATCTATTCAACACCAAAGATTATTACTTTAAAGAGTAGGCTATCTTTATCTTTGTTATCTATAATACTGTACACGTGCTTGAAATATGCTACAGTATGATCGTGAAAATAAATATTCACGAATGTCACGCTGCAGAGGGAGACTGTGCGTGCGAAGGGCAATCAAGGCAGCAGCACTCAAGTAATGCAATTTTAGTTTGCAGCCCAAGCTTGCACTTACAGTGCCTTCACAATTTGCAATGAGTGTAAAGCGCTTCTGGCAATATTCCACAGCAGTTTGTTGCCTGACATTTCCGCCTGGAGAAGTACAACCCAGCAGAACATCTACTCTGACAGATCTATGCCCACCTCTAAAATAAATACAGCAAACACAAGCCTCTAAGGTAGCACACAGAATCACTCAAAATGCTTTCAAAAGGAGATCAGGCTGGGCTACTAGGAACTTAAATGAGGATTCAGCATTAAGTGCTCTAGCAACAGGACAGACTATCCTGATCTTGATGTATTGAACACATACATATCTTGGGAATGATTGCATGATTGAAACCACAGGCTCAGAGGGTGCAACATTTAAGAGGGTTGTTTACTTTCGCATAAATGTACTTCAGCATAAATCTCTTATTTTTTTTTTATAAAAGAGTAATGCAAGTACTGTTTTCAATAAGTCCTATTCAGAATCCAAAGAGCACAACAAGTAAGACTCTACCGCCTTGTGACAGGGAGGACTTTGTCGCTGGTTCTTGCACGGATGTGTGCAGCTGGGATGAGGAACAAGAGTCGCTAGGCAACCAATTGAGCAGTTAGGCTCTCCTGGCACTGAGCTGATAGGGAGGTGCGGATTGGCTGGGGGGCGTGTCCAGGGAGGCTGCACGCAGCTCAAAAAGCTCCACAGGATTAACCTTTGTTGACATCGAGGAGGAGAGAGTCCGCTCTGCAAGATTAACTACTATGGAAGCCTTCAAGTGTGCCTGTGAAGACTCTGCTCAGCCAGGACCATAGCTGGGAGGCAGGGACTTTGGGAGTAACAGCAGTAGATTAGTTTAGGGGATGATGATACCAAACAGTATGGGTTTCATAGAGTAGTAGGTTCCTGGAGCAGGACGTCTCTTGTCTCTTTTAATGAGGCTAGCACTCGCCTTGTGTGGCTAACTTATTTTTAGCTTTGTTTTGTCTGCTGCATTAAATCTGAGACTAGGGCTACCATTGCTGGTACTCTAGAGCAGGGTTTCCCAATCCTGGTCCTGGGGGACCCCTGTGTCTTCTGGTTTTCATTCCAACTGAGTTATCAATTACTTAATTGAACTATTCGTTAGCTTAACAACACTGTTTTCAGCTTTTAAAACAGTTGGAGATTTCAAGTTAACAACACAATTTTATAAACAACTTGAAAATCAGCAATTTTTTTTTCGGAGCCGAGAACAATTAAAAGGGTCTTTAAGCACATTATTAGTTCAATTAAGGGTTTAATTAATGAAAACCAGAAGGCACAGTGGGTCCCCTGGACCAGGATTGGGAAACCCTGCCCTAGAGGCAGCCTATGTGAATTAAATCTGTGCGCCTGTGTGGCGTGTCAACACCCACTGCTCTGTGTCTGATTCAGTATTATTCAGTGACGACCCACATACGTAATGAACCGCTTTGTTCTATATTTTCCAGTGTGGGCAAACGACAAGTAGTATTTCAAGCAATAGAAAATGTACAATGCAGGCAATTTGCCCACAGTGGAAAAAATACAACCCTACATTTGTGTAACCAAATGCACACTGATTGTACGTTCTTATCAATGCAGTGCTCACAACCAAGAAACACTTGAATGTTTGAGAAAACAATAAAATAAAAAAGAAACATAATCCAAGTAACTTCAATGTAAAAAACAGACAAAATCAAGGATAGCTTGATGAATCCCCCTCATTCAGAGAGTGACTTGAAAGACACAGCCCACTGGCCACACATTCCTCACAGACTGCATAACTTGCCCCTTTGCATCCCATAGGGAAAGCGATCTGATTTTGGTCAGCGATACTGACATCTTTTCCAAGATGTTGTTTGGGGAAAGTGTCAATTCAGCTGTGAATGTGAAAGAGCAAGGCAGCTGTGAAGCTACGGCCCGTTTAATACACAACCCTCCACTGTACACTATTTGTAATTATCCTATTTCCACAATTCAATAGCCTTAGTTTCCTAATCTGAGACACAATTTGGCTTTTAAATCTAGGTTTAACCTTTTAGTTGTTTATCATCACAACAGTGCTACATTTAAATATAAAAAGAAATTGAAAGTATTTTTGTTTTACTTTAAACAGAACAGCACTGTGCTTATCAAAATGAAATTGACAAGAGTGGCTACGCTTGCACAGTTAATCACAACGCATACCACCAAACTCTCAATACACCCATATTTAGACTCCTATGACATCATCACTGTAGGCTGGACTGACAGGAACACCATTCGGCAGTCAGCGGACGGTCACATAGAAACAAGGGCAAAGACAGACGCAGTGTTTGTCTATTACACAAAAAAAACAGCTTGCTTTGGTTGAGCCATCTTTGTTAATGAAGGACAGAATGGGTGTATCTGTATCTCATCTGGTTCTCCATTAACTACATTCAGCAAGTTCCCAGAATGACAAAACAGTTTGCTCAACCAGAAAAAGTGGAAATTTATTTTGTATGTCGCATGCTACCAGTATAATCCCACATTTCAAAAAAATATATACTGGTCTATAAATTAAAAGTAGGAGTACATGATTTTAAGATACAGTTTTTGAACAGAACCTTTAAGGAATGACAACTATTTAAGACAGGCAAACTGAATGCGAAAACCTTCTGGAAGAGACACAACACCTGCTCCCAAACAAGAAGACGAGAATGCAGAGTTACGCAAGGACATGCAGACTAACCAGGGGTTATTGATCCAAAGTCTTATAGTGGACTCAAACCAGGCGTAAAACAAAGTATTGATCCCTTCAAAAGGGAACAATCCAAGCAACAGCCATTGATCACGCTAGAATTGTTCTAGTATTAGTCTAATATGCAGTATTGATGCACGGGCCAGCGACAGTAAATAATCTACTGTAGCAGGTAATTTCAGTCAATTATAATGATGGGTATTGGTTATTTAACCCTTTGCAATTAATTTAACCCTCTGCAATTAATTTGTACATGTCAGGCTGGTAAGGTCTTATTAAATTTTAGGGAACAAAATAACACTTTAGACCATGTGCTGTTCAAATTGAATTAAAGTGACTATCTACATAAAACATGTTTCAAAATCACTATATAATTATATTATTTTTTTTTACTATTTGAGGGGAACATTGCAAAACAAACAAAAAAACCTTTAAAAAAATTGCTTTTGCTGAGTTAGTGACTTTAGAGCAATCACTCAGGTTCCAAACTTACTGTAAATCAGCAAGACACCCCTAACAAAGAAAGCAAGTGAAAAAAAATAGCCAAAAACTATTTTTCATCTATTTTATAACTATTTGAGAACTGCAAAATACAAAAGAAAGTGCACAAATTTGAACCAACAACAATTACAGAACAAATAGAACTATGTACATGCTACTCACAGATGTAAATATCCAGTGTGCGATACTTTTCAACGTAGACACCTATCTATCACAAAACTACCTGCGCTTACAGGTGCGCATCTCCACCCCGCCTCCACATCTGGCACGTCGTGATCACTTTCTTCATTTTCCTCCCCTGACTCGTCACTGTGAGAAAAATGAATTTCTTCTTCACTGGATTCTTCGAAATCTATCTGAACTACTTTCACAGTCACTGACTTCTTCCTCCATCATCTCTGCAAGTTCTTCAGGCTGCAGTGTCTTTCTCTGCTCTCTGCCATTATGATCTGTCTCTGCACTTCTCTGTTCAAATTTTTCCGGCTTTTGAAGAGATACTTGGCTGGTTCCGCCTTCTTTCTGATCAGAGACGATTGGGGAACACCCTCTATTGGCTTTCTCCGTTCAGAGCCGACACATGACCTGTTAAAACAGGTTTTTTTGCGATGTCGGAGTCCAACATCAGACTGGAACGGAACTTTTGCAGTGTCCGACAAGGGGCGCAAAAGGGTTAAAAGTATTTTTAATGCAGTAGTAATGCAGGGCATTTGAACTGGTTGATCCCAGTTCTAACTTTAACAGTACATCACACAATCCTCCTCAACATTTATAGACAAGTACTGTCTGCAGAATATTCTCCTTGCAAATTAGTTTGAAATAAAAGGCTAGCATTCCAAATTCCAGACACAGTTCTGTATTTTAGGAACAGCGATTCTTGAAGGACAGGAACCACACCCATTGAAAATTAACAATTATCTGAAAAAAAAAAAAAAAATCTAATCTCATGTTGGTTTCGATGTAACATTTGAAACATTACCATTAACTGTAGTTGAAAACAGCTGCAAATTGAGCATTAGCAATAAAGAAATATAATACAATAATAATACTTTAAAAAGAGCAGGTGCCTCTGACCTATTTCAGTGTTTTTTAGATTTCACAATAACCACAAACTGGTTACATTGTAAAGTTTCAGATACAGCTGCAAACAAAGTGTTATGTAAAAACAAACACACCAATATGTTTGTTAACAAAAGTTGCATGGTTGACTTATTTCACTTCAATTTTCGCATGCAGTACAACCACTTACAATTTCACAAGCACATTTCTGTGGTTGTAAATAGAACCAATTTGATTTTCAGTGCCAGTTATGACTGTTTTGTGAGAATATGGGCCCCAGTGTCTACTCCTAGTTTGAGTAGACTGCCCAAATATAATTCACTTTGTCTTCCCCTGGCTGAATTCAAAACCAGTACTCAAGGTTAAAAAACTGCCCATCTTCTGCTACTTGCAGGAACAGTATAAGCAAGCTCTGCTATACTGCAGTTGAGGGGAAAAAATGTAAGGAAATGAGGCCTCCCAAATGCCAAATTACCATGGACACTGGCCACCACTTCTCAGCAATTAAACCATTTTATAGTAGTATTAGGAATGTAATTGACTTTCAGGTTAATGAAAGTCCACAGTTTTCATTATGGATTATTTTACAGTGCTACAAGACATTAACAGTGTTTTTTGACAATTCCACAGTTCTCAAATGAAATGACAAAAAGGATGACAACACAGACAGGTCTCAGATGCAAGCATTATTATTATTATTATTATTTTCAAATTAAACTATTAATCTTTTTTTTTTTTCTATAGCCTGTAGCTTTTTTTTAGTTTAAATTTAAAAGGAATATAAAATATTTTTAAGCCGATCCATTGAGCTTGGTTTTTCATCTGCATACAGCCCCCATTATCCCTGCTTGCTGAATCCTTTTAGGATTTTCCAAATGTAGCTCAACTGCTGTCCCAGCTGCTATCGGACGAGGGAACTCATTGCAGCAAAACAAGTCACAGACCAGAAACAGGTAAGCTCCCCAGTCTCTTCTGCTTATGCTGTGGGTTTAGTCGTTTTCTTCATGTAAAGATCAACAGCAGGGTCATGAATATGCATGACAGTGGCAATTTCTGTCTGCACTTCGGAGATAAAAAGCTTGTCAGGCCAGATGAAAACATGGATCATAGAAATAACAACATGTATGTGTTAAGGAGGGGGTGTCTCCAAATAAATCTAGGTGAATCGTGTTTAAAAATGCAATCGTTTCAAAAAGAGAAGGATTGGAATAGGAAATGAGGCAGATTTTACATTATATAGATAGGGGAAAAAAGTCACTACCGGAGCTCTTTGGATTCCCACGATGCACCGCTTAGGCACGGACAGAAGTTCCAATGTTAAATTAGCGGACTTGACCATCTTGTCTATATAGAAGATCTTTGTCTCGGGAGACGCCAGCGGAAGTGACGTGCGAAGGGGAACACAGCTGCCTCGTAATACTACGTGGCAGGCCGATTCAGAAAATGGTAAAAAGGTGTATTGCTGCCAGATGTGGGAACACCACCAAACAGGGTCTCTTTGTTTCAATTACCAAATGAAGAATATATATTATATATATATATATATATATATGTCTACAGTGTTTGCTGCGGAATAGGCAGAGAATTTGTTTTACATTTGCAAAAAACATGCAAGGGTTGTTTTTTTTTGGTTGTTTATAACCAAAATCAATACACTTATCATACATAACCATCAACACAGGCAATTCTGCTTTAAATTTAGTAAACATACTTGTTAAATAAAACTGCTTCTGGTGAATGGGGCACGCTCATGTCACATTCATGCTGAAACGTAGCTGCAGTTTACCAGTGCATTTTTACTGCTCAACAAGCTGTTTAAAGATGCCGAAAACGATACAAATCACCCCGGAAGATTGGGTCAATAAGTTTGGCAATAGCCATCCAGGTGACAAAGACCAACTAGAGCCTTTAATTTTAATTGTGAAATAAGGCAGATTTTATTATTTTATTTATTTATTAAAATCTGAGAATTTCGGTTTTTTGCAGAAAACTATGCAGAAATATGAAACAAAAGTTTGTCGCTGTGTGTCTATTGCAAGATCAGATTACTTATAGCTTTACACCATTATAGTACAGGTCACTGCATCTTCCCCACAGGGTAAACGGAAATCCACAAGTTTTACAAACAAATGTCTGCGATTAATTGTTAGTCCTTTTATAACTTATATTTTAACAGATCTTGCAGGAGTCTCGTAAAGATCACGAAAGCATAAATGACAGTGCAGCAAAGGATAGCGTAGAGGACACTAGCGAATCCGAATCATTTCCTCCAGCAGGGTGTAGTGAAGGTGTAGAAAGATGTCAGATAGCAGTCCAAACACCGAAATGGAGGCTGCCTTACAAAAGCGTGGGCAAGAGTACAATTTAACATGGTAGTAATACAGTACCATTTTGTAAACATACTTTCATAAAAACAAGGAAACCATCATAATTTACAATCAGGGCACTTCCTGAGTTGCAGACATAAGTATTGCCCCCATTTGAACTCAAATAAATGTATCTGCAACCTTTACTAGTACTTGCTAGGATGAATGACTGTTCAATAAACTTCAAAAACATATCACTGTTAAATAAGTATTGTTTACTTATTGTGATATGTTTTTCCCAGCTCCCTGCGTAGCCATGCTGTTTCTGTTCCACTTCCCTTCCCCTGCGCATGTCACATAGCAACGGGAGGAGTTCCATAGCAACCACTGAAGCAGGCTTCTTGTTTACCAAAACACCGATTTAAAACTTAAAATTAGACTGCTTTCCAGCAACTTCTGAGTAAAACGGAACATTGGAGTTTGTTTTGTGATATGTAAACTAGTTATTTTTTTATTAGTTGCACAAATCGATGGAAGGACACTATAAGCCACACCAAAGAATATTAACCGTAAAACTGTTTTATTGTACACAATAAACATAGACTAACTGTGTCCCACAACCCACTCCCTAAACACCTCCAGTTTCCCTAAACACAAATAATATAAGCCAGTGTCAGTCAAAGTAGAGTCGCATCGTGTTTTTTTATAGGGTTTTATTTCAGTAAGTTCATCTGGAATATCTTCTTCTGTTAAAGACTTGTTCTTGACAGTGTTCAAGAAACCACGTCTGTCTTTTTCGGTAGTCCAGTGTTAAAAAGCAATCAAAATCGAACCGTCCAAGTTCAGGTAGCACTTCGACTAATTGTCATGAGGCGGTTTATGTTTCCAATTTTTACACGCTCTGCAGATTTGATGTTTTAGAAGCAATCGAATCCCGCTCACACTGTACAGATGTGGATGGTGTTGCAAGGCAAATTACAGGTAGATCTTCCGTTGATTTACTACAGGATTTGTTTATACAAAATGTTTATACTTAACACTAACATAAACAGGTTATAAAAGATACCGTTTCCGCAATACAGAAATGTGTATTTTATTTGAAAACACGTAGCTATTTAAATGCCTAACCCTACATACCCTTTACTTACACAAACAGTATATTTAAAGTGCACTATAATCACACTTAGTCCCATGGGAAAAAATGTGATTGCACATTTCAGATTTCCTGAATTCTGAACAGGTTTGCAGAGATATTCATGTGCTGCATAAGCCTTTCCGTTATTTTGATCATGTAACGGTTTTCTTTCCACTGCAGAACGGTAAAGCGAAATTGTGCCAGTAGACAATGCTATTAGTGTGTGTTAATATAAATGCCTCCCTGAACAACCACAGCTCCAGTTACACAAGCTTGTACTAATGGGATTAATAATATTAGTAGGATTGTACAGCCACTACTGTGTTTAAAAACCTGGGGGGGTTACTGACAGTAATATTGCATTGATTACTCAATAAATCATAGTGAGACGAATCCTTCTTTTTAAAATAATTAAATGTATTCTTTTATTAATTGTTCCTCTTCCTACTCTTCTTGGAACCTAACTATTTCCAAAATATATTCCAGCATATTTTAAAGAGACAGCAAACAGCGAGAAAAAAAAAAAAAAAAAAAAAGAAACCTGGGATCTTTTGAAACAGTGTGCGTCTTGAAGTCGGCTGCTTTTTGTTTTGTTGCTGGCTTGTCGTCTGTGAAAATGTTCTTTCATGAACCAGCTTTGCAGGTTTTACAAAAAAAAACAAAAAAACAAAAACATGTATTAGCCAAGGGTATGTTTGAATCCATGACTGCTTCACCCAGAGTTGGGGTCAATTCCATTTTTTAATTCCAATTCTACTCCCAATTCCTTTTTAATCAATTCAAATTCTGATTCCAATCATTTTACAACAAAGGCTTTATTGAGCAAACAAATACTGTATACAACTTAATGAACTTGTCAGGTAACCTGATAAAGCCTATGGCATAAACCTCAGTAAAGACTATGCCGTAAAACAGAATTGGAATAGTATAAAAGGTAACAGGGATTGTTAATGGAATTAACAATCACGGTCATATTATTGTTTTTTTAAACAATGGTGCGTCGTATTCCTGCTCTACTGGGCTGTTTCGGAACATGATTCTGATCATTTGTCAGTACCATTTTTTGTAAAAAGAAGATGTCAAGAATTTTACTTGGTGCGTATGTTACGTAATCAAGCTAAATGAAATGAAACAAAAGAGTATTGATTCATCTACCAGCACACACTCAAAAGTAATCATGCTGGCATAGTCTTACACAAGTACATTTTTCAAAGCCTTCGCCACCCTGGTGAACTTGGTGACAATTAGCTGAGCCACACAGGAAAACATTTCGCTTGTGGCGACGTGGCGAGCAGCGAGCGGGAACATAGTTTTGTGAATTCTCCATATTTTTGCTTCTTACTTTTTAATAATAAAATATCACAATGAGTAATACCCTTTTCAATGGCTATAATTGGTTGCTGATTGCATCTTTAATAAAATATGCATGAAGCTCAGAGTATAAACTGTGAACATTGGATAATATACAAGTAGGTCCAGGGCCAGTGGTTTCTACAGGATTGATAGCTCATGTAGGCAGTAGCCCACATCGCAGTTCAGTTTGTTCAATCTGCAGTCTTCTGTTCCAGGATAAAGCAGAGTTGATCCTTGCTGGTTTTAAGGAATTTCACATAGCACCAACCCAGAGCATACTTCGAAAGCACTTCAAAAAATGCTGTGATAATGCACGGCACAGATAACTCCTAGTGATAAAACCAGCACGGAAAACTTTGTTTACCAGCTGTCCTCTGTCACTGTATCCCCATCTATCAACACACTGTCAGACAGCACAGGGATAGAGACCAGCACACTGTGAACTTTCAGAAGTCACATAGCCATGTGTTATACAACCTGTCATAAGATACGTATACTTAATAAACTTGCACCGTATCCCAATACAAAATTTAAATTTACTAAATGTTATAAAACCAGTAGCAACAAACACACAAAATAAATAAACTAAAGTTCAGAACGGTTTTGTTTTTTGTGTGCGATCATGATAAATCTGGCTCAGTGTTTAGATCTCGACAGCACCTCTTCTCAAGCTAACAAAAACCGCACCTTTTCAAGTTTCACATTCCTCTTAAAATGGTTTCATTCTTTCCCCCCAACAATTGTACAGTCTCAATTGTACTCTTGACCGGAGGGTCATGGGTTCAATCCCGGGTGGGGACACTGCTGCTGTACCCTTGAGCAAGGTACTTTACCTAGATTGCTCCAGTAAAAACCCAACTGTATAAATGGGTAATTGTATGTAAAAATAATGTGATACCTTGTAACAATTGTAAGTCGCCCTGGATAAGGGCGTCTGCTAAGAAATAAATAACAACAACCCTGGGAAGAGGAATTCCCTGCAATGCTGTAAACATCCTCATGAAAACTGGTGTTAAGTTAAGCAGAGGAAGGATTGCTTTCATTCTAACTTTTGGCAAGAAATCACCTCTATGTGATGTTATTTGTTTATTTAGCAGATGCCTTTATCCAAGGCGACTTGCAGAGACTAGGGTGTATGAACTATGCATCAGCTGCAGAGTCACTTACAGCTGCGCCTCACCCAAAAGACGGAGCACAAGTAGGTTAAATGACTTGCTCAGGGTCACACAATGAGTCAGTGGCTGAGCTGGGATTTGAACCGGAGACCACCTGGTTACAAGCCCTTTTCTTTAAATCACTGGACCACACAGCCTCCTGATTTCAAAGCTGGAAGCCAGCTATTAAGTGGAAACTACAACAGTAAAGTCTGCAACGTATTGGAATGAGTTTTGTTTTGTATAAAGCATCTGCAATTTTTAAACCACTCACAATGTGTGTCCAAGTCGTAAGCGTTTTCACAGACATTCAAGAAAGCTGTTTTTTTTTTTATTTTCAGGTGATTTAGAATGGACACACTACAGGTGGTGCTTCCTAATTACTGGTACTGTATTCTGCATGGCATCTGCTTGAAGTTATGGTGACAACAGGAAAGACGAAGAGTTCTGCTAGAAAACACACTAAAAAATGATTCATCTATGAAAAGTTCAGGGAAAACCGACTGTACTACAGGATTTCCCACCGCCCACAAACTTCCCTTTAGGAATTACACAAGGCAGTAACTATCGAGAATAGTCCGCACATCAAGAACAATTGAGACTTGTCACATTAAATCATTGTTATCCTGTCTGTCTCTAGTGGCCCTACACCCTGCGGGCAGTGTTGAGTCAGGTGTTCCCAACCCATGTTGTTGCTTTAAAATGTCAGCTGTTTCAGAACAAGCACTGTATGCTGTTGTTGCCCACCCCTACATTTGACTACATTTCATTTCTCCTGAAGCTCAATAATCCAGTCTTAACCCTCCAAAATGAACAAAAACAGCACAAACAAGATACAGAACTGGATTCTGCTTGTGTTTTAATATACTGTATCTATGGAACACTGCTGTGGCGGTTTAGGCAAAGGTCGACCTTTTAAAACAGTAAGACTGAACACTTGTTTTTATTGCATTATTTAAAAAAATGATTAGGGGAGGGGGAGCCACAGAAGAGACACTTAACTGGAATAGAATGTGAAAACCACAGAGAATTCACTTTCATTTTGAAAACTACAGAAAAAAAAAACATTACATAACTTCAATTGTACTGCCTGTTTTTGGGACAGAACTGTTCGCTTAGTAATTTAATGATTTAACTCCAGTCTATTTCATCTCCTCAGTCTACAGGCAAACATTTTGTATCACCTAGAATGTTAGGATTGAGACACACACACACACACACACACACACACACACACACACACACACACACACATATAATATCATTTAGATGTTTTATTTAACATCATGTAATCAAAGAAACTACAAAATGATATCGCAAAAGTAAATGTAAAATTTGTCAATGTATATAGGAAAACTACAAAACGGTATGCAATTCAATATGATAATTATTCAGCAAGTTTCATTCGACTTAATGAAGCAAAATTAGTTAATTCTATAGGGTGATGCAAAACTTTTGGCCATAGCTGCAATTATTTTGGATGACCGTGCATTGTTTGAAGCAATGTGCTTCCAAGCTTCAGCATTTCCATACAGCCTCATTGAAATATAGTCGTTATGAACGAGTTCTTATCTTGGACCGAGGTGGGTAGTGACTTCCTGTGTCATATTTCCCTATCAAAAATAAAACCGAAAGTACAAAAACCCTTTAATTCCCTTTGAAACAACTTTCTATTTAAAGACTTCAAAAGTGCATCTGCTGAAATGATTACTTCTAATTCTTTTAAATTGCATGTATTTTGTTTCACCAATAAGCTTCACTTTGCAACTAAAAAGGTTAAAAAAAACCTGAGGATTCTGAATAGCAGACAGCTTTCCTTTAACTCAACTAAAAACAGAATGGAGCCCACACACAATGGGAAAGAACAGCTGGGCTGTATGCACACACCACTGTTGTCAAGTTAGCATGCCTGTGTTAGATATCTCTAATTATATACTGAAAAATGAAACAATCGTTTACACAACTTTCTTTGTGAAGGAAGCCAACAAAGACAAATGACTATTATAAAAACATATTTCTGCCTTGCAAGTCATGTTAACTGTTTAAAAAGAAAGTATGAGCAGAGCAACTCATTTAACCCAAGTGAAATGCGTCTGATGTTGTCACCATGCAACTTGAGCAAACAACAACATCTTTACAGTCCAACCGCACACAAATCCCGTAAAAACCAGTATATAAAAGTCGTACTGGTGTATAAATTGCCCCCACTCCGCTTTGAGACAACAATTTCAGGAAAATGCCTAAAGGTCACACCGGTGTATAAGTCGCTCCTCCCTTTTTAGGACCCCCTAAACATACCTAGAATATAGACTTATACAAAGGTTTTCACAGTACTTCAACCGTCAATGGGAAATCAGTGGTGTAAACGGAGAGGGAGTTGGTTCCTTTAACAAAACAAAATCAATCCATTAAAAACACAAACACAGCTCACTCTTCATTCACAGCATCAACATGAAGCGATCAAAGTCACGTTCCTCTCATTTTGAGATCATTCTGGACATGTGGGCTCTGCATGGTAACTGGTTGAAGTTTTAGTCACAACAGGAAAGACGAGACTTTGGAAGAGTGCCATTGTAGGCGCTTGGCTGGCAAGCTACAGTACTGGCGTTTCGCAAGACACACTCAAAAATGATTGAATCTATGAATCACTCAGGGAAAACTGACTGTGCTGCAGATTTCCAACCTCAACTTCCCTTAAGGAATTAGAGTTGGTAGTAAATCACTGAAAATAGTTGCCACATCAAGACCATTAAATAATTGTCATCCTGGCTGCCTCTACACCCTGCTGGCAGTGTTGAGTCAGGTGTTCCCAACCCATGTTTTTCTTTAAAAGGTCAGCTGTTTCAGGACAAGTACTGTATGCTGTTGTTGCCCACCCTTAAGACTTGGCTCGATTTCATTTCTCCTGAATCTCAAGAATCCAGTTAACCCTCAAAAATAACAAAACATGTCTCCACACACCAGACGTGATGCGATTTCTTAATTGATGACGAGACACTTTTGCAGCAACATGACCACACACCAAAATTGCTGTTGACAAAACTATGATCAAGACTGGTACATATTCGTCAACATGATGTGGCAATTATAAGTATCTTCTCTGACAGTATTTCAACATATATGGCAATAAATCATACATACCAGGCTTATCCAGTTCCTTTGAAATGGAGTCTCATTATCTTTCAAATCTGTATCTTTATAATTGTGATGCCCTTTGTCATAAAGCGCTGGGTATTTTTTTCAATGACAAGTACTGTTTCCTCCGTCATTTTGGCTACTGCTTCACCCTGCTGGACCACGTGCATTGAAGCTGTTCTCTGATTGCTCAATGTTGACGAGCATCAAATTGCAAAAAAATCTGATTCAATCCTATTTATTTCATGTCGCTTCAGTGCCTGCGTCACCTGTCGTGTGGCCTGTGGTGTGAAAGATACTTATAAAAAGTATAGGTTCTGTTCATTTGTGTCTGGTGGGTAGCAGCCTTAACCCCCAACCCCCTGCTAAAAGACCGAGTAAAAACTGTACCCTGATCATTTATAATAAAATCATTACACACAAATTTGCTAGAAACATCCTTTATTACTGCAGTATTAAGCTAAAACTCCTTTTGGGAAAATATATTCAAACTTGACACACTCAAAGAAAATGTCAACCATTTCTGCTGCTTCTGCATCCTGCGCGTGAATGTAGAAGCAAGTGTTTTAGTGTAAAATGGAGCAGTCAGCAGTCTAAAGCCACTGAAAATGTGGGGGATATTGTAACACAGACGTCTGATCATCAAAGACTCTTGGGCTTGTCAGTAGTCTGTTACTGATGGACATACCTAATGTAGCTACCCATTTTCTTATACAGAAACATGTGTTTACAGAAACAAGGCTGTAGCCGAGAGAGCACTGAACCCAAATGCTATTGGACAAAACCCAACTGGCCAAATCAAGTTCTTTTTGCCAAATTGCAATTATTTGAGGTGTAAAATGGCTCTCTCACTGTTTCCAGACTCAGACAGAACAGAAAATAGTACAATGGTAGAACATGATGTAGACAGCCCTTGATGCTCATACAGAACAGGACTTGTTCAAGGAGCTGTACAGTACAGTTCATATTGTAGTGGCTGACTCAAAAGAGAGAGAGAGAGGGAGAGAGAGAGAGGAGAATGGAGCATGTGGCTCAAGCAATCAAGCCGCGTCCTTCAACTCACCGAAGTCAAGCCAAGTTCAAACACACTAACTTTTCTCTGTAATCCTGATCTAATGTTGTCAATAAACATCTATTGGTAGCTGTCTAAATAATCCCATTTCTAAGAAATGAATTGTTTATGCAGACATACCCAAACTCGACTAACCAGTCCAAGTGAACCCACAAGTGAAATATTTAAGGACACATCGTTCTGTAAGGGATATGATGAAAGACACCACGCCACACTCAGATCACCTGCGTCGATTCGGTTTGCAAACAATCAATTGCAAGAGCCCTTTTAACATTGAACCCTTTACCCAGTAAATAAAGAGGTCCACACTCCTTTAATGAAATACAGCTAGAATATTCATAACAGAAAAGTTAAGTTGGCAATTCGTGGCTTGACAACTCCACCCTTCCAGGGTACCGGATAATATTTTTTGGGTGTGGACAGGCTTCAAAAAAAACCTTACTTTTCATTAACCACCTTCTTTGCAGGTCCCTTGTAATTGTTTAAATCGTTTAGTGTTGCAGATTTTATTTTCAATCCAAAACAAAAATGTAATTGATCTTGCATTATAACCATGCTATTTAGGTGGGGTTCAAGTCCCCTACTGAACAAGAAATAAAAGATTTGATGAGATCATTGATGGTAATTTATTGATTCAATCCCAATCAATATTTCTCTGCTATGTTCACTGCACAAAAATATAGAAGGAGGGAATTATATACAGTCAGCACTCACATATCCGACCCTATAAAATGTTGACTTCAGTGACGGTTAAACGTGTCTTGGCGCATATCGGATTATTTCATTTTGGCCCTTTCCAACCCTTGTCTGTTTTTCAGGGAACACAAAAAAAAAGATACAAAGCCAAAAATATATAGCTGAAAGGACTGTTTTAAAATAAGTAGGCTTCCATTTAGATATACTGTAGTTGGTTTTGTTGGTACAGTGCTATATCTTCAACAGAAGTATTTTAATTTAGAACGATATGATTCTGAAAATACCACTTGCCAAAAGAGACATTGCAGTCCCCATTAACGACCCAACAGCAAAATGAAATCAAAATGTTACCCATGCACAGAACTGCGTAAAACGTAAAAGGCAATGCAATTAAAGAAAACAGTATCCAAAGTCAGTATTCAAAATTGCAGAATATAGTGCTCGATAAGGCCCTAATGTCACAGTTCACTTGAAAAAGGACAATGCACAAAAGCAACTAAAGATAACAGATT